>JAODLD010000089.1:39931-54248 GCA_026781065.1 Mormyrops boulengeri
TTCCTGCTAGTGTAGTGCAAGCTAAAACCCTGGGTTCCTTTAAATCTGAGCTAGATAAGATTTTAACAACTCTGAGCCATTAGTTAAGTTCTCCCCAAATGAGCTTGATATGCCGAATGGCTTCCTCTCATTTGTAAATTTCTTATGTTCTTTCTTATGTTCTTATTATGACTGTGCCTAAGTGCCCAAAGCAAGGTCCATAAAGACATGGTTGAATGAGTTTAGTATGGGAGAATTTGACTGGCCCACACAGAGCTCTGACCTCAACCCGATCAAACACCATGGAGATGAATTTGAATGGAGATTGTGAGCCTTCACATCTGGCAAAAATTCCCACAGACACTCCAAAATCTTGTGGAAAGCCTTCCCATTAGAGTACTTAGAGCTGTTATAGCTGCAAATGAGACAAACTCCATATTGATGCCTAAGGACTTATGTCATCAAAAAGCAGGCCAGATATCCCAATACTTTTGTCCATATAGTCTTGGTATGATGAAAAGAAATTTCACTGTTTATCATTTTAATATAATTTGATTTATGTGTTAAAGAATGTTTTGAAAAGTAATTTATGATTTCATGAATGTAACATATGGTGCAGCTTGAGAAGTAAATTTATGTCCTTAAGGTATAGATAATGAAATATGTAAAGAAATATTATAAACAGAGACTTTGTGCATTTTTTTCTAATTGAATTTCAGGAGAACTCCTGTTAAAATGTCAGCAGAGAATAAAATGTACCCTGAAGAAGAAATTTGAGTGTGTATTTGAAGGGAAAGCTAAGGAAGGACAGCCAACACTTCTCAGTGAGATTTATACAGAACTCTATATAACTGAGGGTGGAACTGGAGGAGATGGAAATGAACATGAAGTGAGGCAGATTGAAACAGCATCCAAGAGAAGGGTGACAGGTGATACTACAATCAAGTGCAATGACATTTTTAAACCATTAAGTGGCCATGGAACACCTATTAGAACTGTCCTTACAAAAGGTGTTGCAGGTATTGGGAAAACCGTTTCCATGAAGAAATTTATTCTTGACTGGGTGGATGGAAAAGCAAACCAGGATATACACTTCATATTTGCTCTTCCGTTCCGGGACCTGAATTTAATTAAGGATGAATACAGTCTGATTGAACTGCTTCATCACTTTGTACCAGAAATGAAATCATTCGATTCGACTGAGCTGTGTAGCTACAAAGTCTTGTTTGTCTTTGATGGCCTGGATGAGTGTCGCCTTCCTCTAGATTTTCAGAACAATGAGAGCTGGTGTGACGTAACAAAGAAAACATCACTGGATGTGTTGTTGACTAATCTCATTAAGGGGAATCTGCTTCCATCTGCTCTCGTCTGGATAACCTCCCGGCCAGTAGCAGCCTATCAGATACCTCCTGAGTGTGTCCACCAGGTGACAGAGATACGAGGATTTGATGATGCCCAGAAGGAGGAGTATTTCAGGAAGAGATTTAATGATCAGAGCCTGGCCAGCAGGATTATCACACATGTGAAATCATCTAGGAGCCTCTTCATCATGTGCCATATACCTGTGTTCTGCTGGATTTCAGCCACTGTTCTTGAGAAACTTTTTAGTGAAACCGACAGTGGAGAAATTCCAAGAACTCTGACTGAAATGTACACACACTTCCTGATATTTCAGACAAGTTTAAAAGATGATAAGTATGTGAAAAATCAAGAAATAGCGCAAAATGTATACTTAAGACATAATGAAAAATTCCTTCTTAAACTTGGTAAGCTAGCTCTTCAGAATCTTGAAAAAGGCAATCTCATATTTTATGAGGAGGATTTTAAAAAGTGCAGCATTAATGTCAATGAAGCTTTAGTTTACTCTGGAGTCTGCACAGAAGTCTTTTCAGAGGACTCTGGGTTGTATCATGAGAAGATGTACAGCTTTGTACATCTGAGCATTCAGGAGTATCTTGCTGCTTTATACATGTTTCTATCAAACTCATCAGCTGGTTTGTTGAAGACTGCAGTGGATCAAGCATTAAGGAGCAAGAATGGACACTTAGACCTCTACCTCTGTTTCCTCCTCGGTCTGTCAATAGATTCCAATAAGACTTTGCTAAAAAGGCTACTGCCACAGAAAAGAACCAGATCACATAACATTAAGGAAACAGCCCGATACATCAAGGAGAAAATACAGCAGAATTTATCTCCAGAAAGAACCATCAACCTGTTCCACTGTCTGAATGAATTAAATGACAAATCTCTGGTAGAGGAGGTACAAAGTTACCTGAATTCAGGAAGTCTTTCAGCTGAAGACCTCTCACCTGCTCAGTGGTCAGCTTTGGCTTTTCTGTTACTGGTGTCAGATAAAGAGCTGGATGTGTTTGATCTGAAGAAATACATCAGGTCAGATGAAGGTCTTCAGAGGCTGCTGCCTGTGGTCAAGAAATCTAGGACAGTTCTGTAAGTAATATTATAATACATATTATATTATTATAATATGATAATGAAGCAGTGATAATATTTATGATACCATCTATAATTATAAAACCAAAGCATTTATATAATTAAAAACCAATCAATTAGGCTTGAAATATATAGGGGATTTGTGAGTGGTATGTGTCTAGTCTGACTTACAGCACATATATTTAAATGAATACAATATGATGTATATAGGCTCAGCTGAGGGACAACAGAACCAAAATAGTGCTTAATGCTTGGTACTGAAGGAAAACAGACAGATAGATATTTTATTAATCCCCTTAACCATGAATGATAAATGACATTAAACAGTCACAGTGCAAAGCAGAAAAAGTATTGCACAGAATTCCATAGTAACAGTTCAGAAATAAATAGTATTGCACAGTGAGTTGTACAATGAGCCATGTATACACACAGAGATTTACATTAACATATTTAACATTATTCATGTTCCCTCAAGTAAAGTGTGACCAAAATATCATAGTCATAATTATTAACCCTCATTCCTGTTTCATCTTGAACATTGATTAAATGCTTCTTACTGTGTTGGTGTATGGACATCATATTAATGTTAGCGTAAACCTCAAAGTGTTTTCTTTTACATAAGTGTAATGAAAGAAAAAAAATCATCGTTTCGAAGGTATCCAAAATAAGTGAAATATACAGCCTGTCACATTCCAAAAACAGTTACATTGAGATTCCCTATTGAATGTCTATTGTAATTTCAAAACATGTTGTACATGAAGGGAACAATATGAGTTACTCTGGTCTAGTATAGGTCGCAATGATAAAATCAAATCCAGAACAATAACTAAATAATGAAAATAAAACAATGAATTAAATTTAAATTAAAAATAAAGAGTAAAAATAAAATAGTAACACTGGAATAAATATAACATTAGGAAAATATAACTATGAATGGAAAGTGAGCAGCATGATGACTGTAGGAAAAATGTAGTAATGTGTAGGTGCAAAATTAGGGTAATAAAGTGTAGCACTGAAGGTAACTATCGCAGCAATGCCCTGATACTAATACTGAATATTTATAGCAGAGTTGTATCATGAATGAGAGTTTGCAGAATTCAGAGATGTGCCAAAGTGTGAAATTTAACAAATTATGTTAGAGTTTATCAGTCTCATTGCCTCTGAGAAAAAACTGTTCCTCAGTCTGGAGGTTCTGGTCCTGATGCTGCAAAGCCTCCTGCCCAAAGGAAGGATAAACAGTCCATGAGCAGGGTGTGTAGCATCCCTCATGATACAGGAAGCACTTGCTCCTGCTCTTATAAATGTCACCGAAGGTGGGTAGGCTACTACCAGTGATCCTCTAGGCAGTATGCACAATGAAATGAAGGAACACATTTCATGACATGGGGGGAATCTAAATTTACAAGTAGATGTGTAACATAGAAAGCATGCTAATTGTGTCTGTGAGTTTGTTATGGGTAATCCTGGTTACAGTCAATCATAATCGGCAGTTTGGGAACATTTTGGTTTCCCAGTAAATTACACCAACACTGGAGAGAGTAGTTGATATAACCAAGACTGTCTGTTGGCTCTGTAACACTGATCCCAAATAAGTTGCTGAAATCACATCCAACTTGCTAACTTGTTTGAGATGACATCATCCAAATTTGAGAGTGACCGGAGCAATGCAGAAACAGTGTTTTGTGGCATTTAAGTAAATTCAGCTACAGATAGGTGACCATTCTTGGTAGTAGAGAACATGGGATTTAAATCATCATGATTGTTATGATGTTATATTCTTGATTTTTAAATTTTATATATTTTTGAATATGTAGAAAATAGCATCTTTTCGTATGTAGACATGTCAACAGACACGTGTTTGCAGTTTTAATAATAAATAATGTCAGATCAAATTCTGTTTCCCTGCTGTACCAAAAAAATTGCACTGAACAACAAGCCAAAAGCGAGGTTTGTTCCATGAATTTTGTGTACAGTTATACCCTTAGTAGTATACATGAAAAAATTGTAAAAAATGGTTGTTTAGTTTACACAGCCACTACCTCTACCCTTTCTTGTTGCACTGAAAACGGTATCAGGTCAATGCTTTAGATTTGCATGTTTCAGGGTTTCAGTCGATTCAAAGCAAAAAAATCAGAAATCAGAATCAGAATAGATTTTATTGCCAAGTACGTTCACACATACAGTACAAGGAATTTGCTCTCGATGTCTGGCACCAACCACCAAAGCAAATTCCTTATGTGTATGAACGTTCTTGGCAATAAAATCTATTTTGATTCTGATTTCTGATTTTTTTGTTTTGAATTGATTGAAACCCCGAAACACGCAACACACGGTATTTTGGCTTGTGCCCAGGTTGGCCCTGGAAACAATATTGTCACATGATTTAAACATCATGACTTAGCGAGGGGATTTTGTGCAATTGATTAATTTTTTTTATCTAATGTTTTGTTTGTGTTCCTGCCTAAAAACGGTGGCTGCAAAGCCAGAAACTGGAGTGAAGTATCCAAGTGCTATGGGTTTACAATAGTACATTTATTCACTCAAATCTTTCTAATAATGTTTCCCGATCCAGTGTGATCTTATTCTGCTAAATGTGGTCTATACAAAGTTTTAAAATGTAAATTTAATAGAGATAATCAATATATGTATCTTTATCTTTACCCCAAACGAGCTTAATGGGCCGAATGGCCTCCTCTCGTTTGTAAATTTCTCATGTTTTTATATTAATAAAGCGTAGTGAGGACTGACAAAGCTGTGTATTTCCAGTTTCCCAGAAACAGTGATATGGTGAGGAAAAAGGCTGATTAATGCGATTTAATTCTTGGGTCATCAAGAGCTGCCAATTAGGTGACAAGATGAGGGAGAAAACTCTGACACCAAAGGAAACATTGCTTTCTCACAACAATAATGTTCTGGATTTTGTTGTGTGTTTGTATAGCAAAAAAGTAATGCAATTCTTTGTGACCTACTCATTAAAATAAAAGGAAAATTTATAAATACCATAGAATTTTTTGAAACTTTAAACCCGTGGCAAATCTCATGGAATAAGACCAAGTAGGATTGGGAGACATATTGTGCATTGCTACAAATATTTAAGCAAATAAATGTACCACCATAAAACCCATAGTATTAGTTCACCACATCATCTTGCTTTGTGTTCACATTTTCTTTATAACACAAATAAAATGTTCGATTTAATTAAATTGAAAATTAATTCAAGCTCAAAATGGCAAATTTAGAGCTCAAAAAATAATATGCAAATATCAAGGACTATGTCAGCTCGATTTAATTAACCACCAAAAACAAAACACAAAAAAATTACAAAGTGTTTGGAGCTGCTCCGTCAATGTTAATGTCACAGAAAAGGTTGGTCATAGTGCAAATGAGGAATAAATAGAATATAAATATTTACAAATAAAAAATACGAATCATACAAAAGACATTTTTATAATATTTAATGACATGTACATTAAGACATACACAAAGAAATACAGGTAACCACCAAATTGGTAGGGAAAGATTCTAAAAATTGGCATGTAAGTGGAATGTGCAATAAATTAATGTGTAGTTTGAGTTATATGTCAGAACTAGGATTGAGGTAAAAAACACACTTATTGGCTTTATCATTTACATTTGAGCCATCCAGTACTTCTAGTAATTGCACAGGTTGGTAAATTTGCAGGGAGTATGGATCAGATTTAAGGAGTGGGTGATAGGGCTCTTCGAGAATTACAATGTCGTTGTTCCAACAGCTGCCTTTTCTAGTTATATTGAAAATAAATGCTTATTTAAATATTTTGCATCACCACTATTACTGACTAATCCTTTGCCAGGGTGAGCAGCTGCTATCTCACAAATAAAGGCTGTGAAGTGTTGGCTTCAGCTCTCAGGTCAGACTCCTCACACCTGAGAGAGTTGGACCTGAGTGACAATGACCTGCAGGATTCAGGGGTGGATCTGCTCTCTGCTGGACTGGGGGATTCGCACTGTAAACTGGAGGTACTGAGGTCAGTATTGCTAGCAGTTCTGGCACCTTTGTTTAGTAAGTAAATAAATCTGATTGGGAGTTTCATAGAATTTTTTTGTAGGTAATTTCAAATGTAACATTTCAACGGAACTCAGCAAATATCACCAAACACACTGTTTTATGTGCAACTTGGCTATGAATCTTGCTATCTACTGGAATGGTAGCTGACACTTTGGCTAGCACTTTGGCTAGCTTAGCTAGAGTAACATTAGGTCCCACTCTGAAGTGGAGCTAGCATGGGGTGAAATGGGTCCCTTCTTTTATGTGGCCCATCCCTGATTTGATCCCACTAGTTACACCCTGTCATTGTTTGATTGGTCACCTGGTCACCATTCAGAGAAGTAATCAGTATTCCAACATGGCGGACATGGAGGAGCTGCTTTCAGTGGTGCTTTCCCTGTTGCTGATCTGTATGCAGCTAAATAACGTGTTACACAGCATGACTGCTGCATATATATGCAAAAAGAAACTAATTCACTGATCACTGTGTCAATGTGTGCGTGACCAAAGTAGGCTATACATCATATACATTTTAATTGTTTCAATGTGTATGGAAATGCTTTAGTAAATAATGTGTAAAGGTCTGTGTGGATGGAGATTGTTTTCATTTGAAAACAATTTTTACATGAAAATGTAGCAGTATGGAAGTAGCTTGAGTCAACTTGGGAGTAATTTTGAACTGAGTCGTTATTCCCTGCTGCACTGCAACACCAGATCTTAGGGTTCCCCCATCTGCCAAATCCCACTTTAACCCCTAATTACTAGGGAGTTATATTCATATCCATTCTCTACGTATTGTAAGGAGGAAAACCATTTGAGGTTTCTTAGTGTTAGTGTTGCACATATAATGTACAGCAAAACAGTAATGTAATTTTACGTAGCCTATTCATATTTTTGTCAAATAAGTAATTAGTTTAACTTTTATTTGTGTTTGGGGGCCGGTCAGTGTATAGTTGTGGTCATCAGCTGCAACTGTTTGGCAGGTATGCTAAAAAATTATATTTTTGTTGCCTTTATGCAACGATTCTGTTAGGAGTTTTAAACTATAAATCTGGAGATGTAGAACTGTTTACTGGAGTAGACATCATTCCTTGAGTTTAATACTTGTAATGTGGTTGTATGTGTGCAGTGACATAAAGCTTGATTATTCTTATTTATTGATATGATTTGTCTGACTCACCCTAGACTATTAGACTGTGGAGTCACCGAGAGAGGCTGTTCTTCCCTGGATTCTGCTCTGAGGTCAAATTCCTCACACCTGAGAGAGCTGGATCTGAGCTACAATCACCCAGGAGACTCTGGAGTGAAGCTGCTCTCTGCTTTACTGCAGAATCCCAACTGTAAACTGGAGAAGCTAAAGTGAGTAAAGAGTACAGTACTTTGAAAAAGTTTTATGTTGCTGAAGAAAATTAGTTTTTTATTTGCCTAGGAAGTAAGTGTATTTTGCTAAGATAAAACACTAAACATTATAAGACATTACATTATACAGTAACCCAATAGCAATAAAAAAATTCTTTTGTTTGCCAAGAAGTTGCTGTTGTATTTTGGGGTGGCTAGAAGAACAACAGCTTGGCTTACCAAGCTGTCTTTCCATTCATCCATCCATCCATCCATCCATCCATCCAATAACCACTTATCCCGGTCTGGGTGAAGGAATAGTATCCTATCCTATCCATCTAATTATTAAATTTCAGCATCAGCACCAGTTCTTCAACTAATTAAATGAGGTATTAGACAAGGTACACTAATTGTCTGTACCAGTGTGCAAGATACCCGTCAATATTCGGGGGGGTCCCCATCTCCCTATTGTTGCGCAATACCAATCTAAATTTTCTCTTTTGAGGCTTTCAGGAGGTCACATGGGTTAATCGGGGGTGTCGGACCCCCCTGTATTTTGCACACTGGTCTGTACATATACTGGATTGTAACTGTAAATGGTGGTTTTAAGAGAGGTTTTAAAAGGCTGTCACACTTTGACAGACCAAAAAAATCAAAGTTTTACTTACATTCATGGCCAAAAGTTTTGAGAACGACACAAGTATTGGTTGTCACAAAGTTTGCTGCTTTGGTGTTTGTAGATCTTTTTGATGTTTCTGTGGTATACTGAAGTATAATTACAAGCATTTCATAACTGTCAAAGGCTTTTATTGACAATTACATTACGTTTATGCAGAGTCAATATTTGCAGTGTTGGCCCTTATTTTTCAAGACCTCTGCAATTCACCCTGGCATGCTGTCAATCAACTTCTGGGCCAAATCTTGCATAATCAATATTTGTCGATGTTTTGTTCCCCGAACCACTTAGTTATCACTTTTGCCTCCCTTGGCTGAGAAGCAACCCCACACATGAATAGACAATTCTTTCTTTTTTTACTGTTGACATGACACAGGACTGATGGTAACACTCAACTTTTCTTCTCTGGACAATCATTTTTCCAGATGCCCCAAATAATCAAAAAGGGGATTCATCAAAGAAAATGACTTTACCTCAGTCCTCAGCAGTCCAAT
Source organism: Mormyrops boulengeri (assembly GCA_026781065.1). Taxonomy (NCBI): domain Eukaryota; kingdom Metazoa; phylum Chordata; class Actinopteri; order Osteoglossiformes; family Mormyridae; genus Mormyrops; species Mormyrops boulengeri. The sequence goes on from JAODLD010000089.1 coordinate 48,897, forward strand.
CCCTGTACCTTTTGCAGAATATCAGTCTGTCCCTGAAGTTTTTCTTTGAGAGAAGTGGCTTGTTGCTGCCCTTCTTGACACCAGGCCATCCTGCAAAAGTCTTCCCTTCACTGTGCATGCAGATGCTCTCTGCTCACACCTGCCTGCTGCCATTCCTGAGCAAGCTCTGCACTGGTGGTGTCCCAATCCCACAGCTGAATCAACTTTAGGAGATGGTCCTGGCGCTTGCTGGACTTTCTTGGGCGCCCTGAAGCCTTCTTCACAACTATTGAACCTCTGTCCTTGATGTTCTTGATGATCCGATAAATGGTTGATTTAGGTGCAATCTTACTAGCAGCAGTATCCTTGCCTGTGAAGCCCCTTTGTTGCAAAGCAATGATGCCTGCACGTGTAACAATGGTTAACAGAGGAGGAACAATGATTTCAAGCACCACCCTCCTTTCAAAGCATCCAACTCATTCAGCATGACAGAGTGATCCCCAGCCTTTTCCTAGTCAACACTCTCACCTGTGTTAACGAGAGAATCACTGAAATGATGTCAGCAGATCCTTTTGTGGCAGGGCTGAAATGTAGTGGAAATGGGGTTTTTTGGGATTAAGTTCATTTTCATGGCAAAGAGGGACTTTTCAATTCATCTGATCACTCTTCACAACATTCTGGAGTATATGCAAATCGCTATCATAAAACCCGAGGCAGCAAACTTTGTGAAAACCAATACTTGTGTCATTCTCAAAACGTTTGGCCACAACTGTACATATTCATAATTTACAGAAGTTTCTTTGGTAGCCTCAGACTTTTGCACAGTATCACATGCTTATTACAGTTTTTTTTCCCTGTATTTTAAACTTGTTAAATAAACAAAACATCCAGAAAAGTTCTAATTTATCTTAGCAATGAAGGTCAACACTAAGCCAAATGGCTAGAAACAGCTTCTTCGGTTTTCTTTTACTCGCTTACTGTCTAATCCTTATTAATACACAAGCCAAAGATGTATTATTTGCAGAATTCCAGACTTTATTCATTCATTTGATTCCCATAAGATAAACAGCAATGCAACAAATGAGGGTACCCTCCACATCGACACTGTGAATTATTATTACTACTAACAATAGAAGCAAGAAATGTATTTTTTATATGAAGAAGATCAAACGTAAACAACAGCAGCAAAATTATTCCTGCTATTAAATAGCAAGCACTAAAATTGTTGAATAGCAATAAAAACGATTAAAAAGAAGACGACAAAATTTGTAAGAAAAACATAAATGAGTGATTCTCAAGAGCTTTGTGATAGTTCTCTTTGCTGCCATTTTGCTCTGGTGCACACAGGCACAGCCAGTGCTTGACTGTCTCAGCAAACATGAATGATTTCTGTTGGGAAACACTTTACGCACAGCATCTGAAGCATGTGATGTATGTTCAGCCAAGTTAAAATTGCTCATGAATGCTAATTCAAGTTAAAATAAAAGATTTCACCCTAGGCTACAGGATTGAGTGAGTGATGGCTACATGAATGAATGGAATTTCAGCTGCCCAATTTCTGAGACAACTTTTGGCTTCACCTGGCTAAACAGCACAGAATGGTCCAGATTTTGAATTAAGGCTAAAATCAGGATTAAAATTGAGTATTGTAAAAAGAGTTTGGGAATAAACAGTTTATTTCATATTTTTATTAATACGTATAGAGCTTTGGGTAGCGCAGTGGTTAGCGCAGTTGCTTCACACCTCTGGGACCAGGGTTTCAGTCTCCGCCCTGGCTCTCTTCGTAGAGTTCACATCTTTTCTTAGTGTCGTCATGGGGTTCCCTCCGGGTACACTTCACTCTGCCCACAGTTCCAAAAACATATGGAGGTGAATTGGAATTACTAAATTGCCCATGGGTGTGTTCGTGTGAATGTGCATGGATGGGTTGGCACCCCATCCTAGGTTCTTCCCTGCCTTCTGCCTGTAGCTTCCAGGATAGGCTTTGGACCTCCTGTAACACTGAATAGGTTTCAGCAGATACTGAAAATGGATGGGTGGCCTTACAGGAGAGTCTGCTTGACTGTAGCCCTGTTTTGATTCTTCTCCCGGCCCAGTTTTGCATGAGCAATTTTCACTCCATATCTTTTGCTGAATGCCCACCCATTGAGGTGTAGTATGTATAAAACAAAACACAACACAATTATCCCCCAAGGCATTGTATATTAGTCCAATGTTCTTATAATCTCAGCTAACAGTGATGATATGATAAACAGTTGGCAATGCTGCTGAAACATATGTCCAAGGCTGATCTCTAGGATAAGAGGAAAAAAATACCCCGTTCAAGATTCTCCTCCATTTTGCCCAATAAGAGGCCATTTTGTAAAAAATTGAAGTTTAAATGGTTACAGTGAAATGGCAAGGGAAGAATTACAGTATGTACCTTTTTACAAGGACACCACAGCTAGAAGAGTTTGAAGTTGAGCAATCAAAGTTTAGTGAACATGAAAATAAAGACAAAAAGAAAGACAAAAGTTTAAATTGTATGAGTATTTTTTTGAGCTAAATTTTAATTTAACTAATTAAACTCTTCTTCATAGCGAAGAATAATTTTGAGCTAAATAAATCTCACATATTTGCCCATTTGATTTTTGCTAGTTAAGTCACGTGATACAAAATAAAATCTTATATATTTAAAGGCTACTCTAATAAGTTCTAATTACATTACTGAAGGAGAGCCTAATCCAGGGCATGATCTAGGGAGGTGGTGGGGTGGGCTACAGCCCCCCCCAGATTCTCATCCTGCCCCGCCAGATAATACATGCCTCTGAATGGCTGATGATTTGTAACCCGAAAAGTATAGAGAAGAGAGAGGTTTTCTTTTCTGCCAGTTCTACTAAAAATTTGATTGGTTGATTGGGTTAACAAGAGTCCTTGGGATTTTGCCACATTTGGGAGTTGCAACAACTGCTGGATCAAGTAGGCACCATTAACGGCCGAATAGTTATTAGCATATTGTTTTGTTATTGTAATTAATTGTTGGCGTTTTTGGTGCATTTGGTCCCAACCAATTGAGTTTGCAAGGCAGCACACTTTCAGTTTGATGTGTCTGTGTCAGGCATGTGTGATTTGACGATATTATCAGTAATTGACAATAACAGACTAGCAACTTGATGTCGGTGACTGACCGTGTCTAACCAATGAATATCACCTTTGTTGGCAAAGTTGGCTTGGGATACACACAAATATAATGGAAAGATTTTTGATGTGACTTTCAATTCAGTTTTGTAGTCTACTTGTCTGATGCTGTTTTAAGAAAATGGCTATTATTTTAATTAAAAATGTTGGTTATACTTTCAAGCTAAATGTAAATGATTTTTTTATAGTAATGAATACAAACATACCTTAAAACAGTTGTAAATGTATAGTTTCAGAACCATTAGTCTAAAGTGAGTAGACAAATTTAAGGCAAAGAAAGAACCTAATAAAACATTTAAAATTCTAAAGAATGAATGAATAGAAATGACATTTATTTAAACCATACATATGGTAACAATACAGCCATCTGGGAAAATACGTCAAATCATATTTTTTGCAACAATATGCCCCACAAATATTTTATCATTGTACCCTCAGTCAAATCAAGCTAAATCCAGCCCGTCCTAATCTCTCTCGCTTTCACACTCACTCTTTCTTGTTCACTCTCTTTGGCTGTAAAAGAAGAAAAGAAGAATTGTAGTGCACTTTGTCGTTGTGGGCAGTGGTGGCTTAATGGTTAGGGAAGCACCCTTGTATTTGAAAGATTGCTGGTTTAAATCCCTGACCAGCAAAGTATCACTAAGGTATCCGAAACAAGGTACCGCCCCCAAGCACTTCCCTGGGTGCTGAATTAGCTGCCCCCTGCAATGTTACATTGTCACATATGGGTTAAATGCAGAGGATACATTCTGTTGTTGTGTGCTGTGGTGTGTCAACAATGACCATTGATCACAAAAAAAATCTTTATTCACTGCCATGTTTTTTTCCTCTTATTAAATTAATAAACAGTCACACAATGTAAACAAGACACAATGCAAAAGTAAGGTGTTTTAACACATGACTTTGTGTAGATCAGTGTTTCATTTTATCTTCTTAAGGGTGAACCAGTGTGAACTCACAAAGACATGCTGTGAAGCGTTGGCTTCAGCTCTCAGATCAAACTCCTCACACCTGAGAGAGCTGGACCTGAGTGGCAATGACCTGCAGGATTCAGGAGTAGATCTGCTGTGTGGTGGATTGGGGAATTTACAGTGCAAACTAGAGATACTGAGGTCAGTATTACTGGGTATTCCACACTGTAAATGGGAGATAATAATAATAATAATAATCACAGCAACATTAATACTTTATTGATCCAAATGGGGAAATTCTCTTTTCGCCTCCCCCAGATGGGCTGTGGCTGGAATTTAACTGGCGACCTTTTGATTTCAGCCACACTCTGCCCTCCAATACTGTATAATACTGAGATAGTGAGATTGTTATTACTGGGTATTCCACATTATATTGAAGTAGTCTAGCACACTTTAATCCTGGCTGAGGTAATCTTATGTACTGATTTTGTGTATGTGTGTAGATTGTCAAGTTGCAAAGTCACAGACAAAGGCTGTTCTTCCCTGGCTTCAGCTTTGAGGTTAAACCCTTCATACCTAAGAGAGCTGGATCTGAGTTACAATTACCCAGGAAAACTGGGAGTTAAGCTTCTCTGTGCTGTACTGGTGGATCCAAGATGTAAACTGGAGAATCTGAAGTGAGTAGAGTATAAGCATTTGACAAGTTTTTTGGTCATCTTAAAATTCTGGACATCCACTAATGACATAATTTTCTAATAACTCCTTATGTCCCATAGTCTTATTATCTCTGTCAATTCAGATGAGAAATTAATTATGAGAAAAGCAGAAAATAGTCCTTCTTAAAACACAAGCCAAAGCAGACTTCAGGATTTCGTTCCTGTATTTGACTCTTTTCCATATGATAAAAAATGATAGTAAGAGTGAAGAGTAGACCTTAAACTTGCATAATATTTAATAATTGTTATGGATAAAATTACAGGTGACAACAACTGTTAAGATAATTAGTTGAGCAAGCACACTATTCTTCTTAAGTTTTATCGTCTTTATTATTATTCCGTTGACCCGTTTTTTGGCCCGCTACTCCTCCCAGGGTTTTCAAGATAGAGACCCCGCTCCAACTCTGACACATTGGGACCGATCTGGAATGTGCTTGTTCACAGCTTTATGTTACGCCTTGTCGTGCGTTCGTTATTCCCGTTTTTCTGGCTAAAAAATGGCCCATAGGAATGAATGGGTAGAACTTTGGAACGATGATGTCATCCACTCTAGCTGTTAGAGTGAGAGC
>JAODLD010000090.1:22947-34992 GCA_026781065.1 Mormyrops boulengeri
CTGCACAATGTCCCACAGCGTACTCCATCACGGTCTTTGGTGATCCCATAGCAGCTGACTGTCACAGGGTGTAGATCGTCTGCCCTCCATACATTTCAGCTGCCTGGAATATCAGCCTCAGAGGAGTCTATTTCTGACACAAAACTATTTTTGTAGGAATGACACAATTTCAAACAGCAGAACGCATTCAATGGATTCTCAATGGTTCTGCATTATTCTGAAGGCAAGTACAGCGCAATTTGTGCACTCATGGAAAAAGGCTCTCAATGACTGTATTTTGTACAATAAATTCTCACAAGCTTAGTGTTCTACCTTGCAAAACTGAGAAATTTTTCCCCAAGTAAAGATGGTAAGTTTTGCATTCAAGAATTGTATGCTTATGATTTTTCTCTTTGATATATCAGTTTAACTGAGTGTCCCGCGGGGTCTGAAGTGTTTACTTTGAGAAAATCAGAGTGTTCAAAGCAGGCCCGGTCGCCTGAATGCTACAGCTAGGAATAATGGAATAGGACTCCGGTTCTATTTCGTGGGTTTCCTGATCCGGGGCCATGATTAAGAGGGACGGCCGGGGGCATTCGTATTGCGCCGCTAGAGGTGAAATTCTTGGACCGGCGCAAGACGGACGAAAGCGAAAGCATTTGCCAAGAATGTTTTCATTAATCAAGAACGTAAGTCGGAGGTTCAAAGACGATCAGATACCGTCGTAGTTCCGACCATAAACGATGCCGACTGGCGATCAGAGGCGTTATTTCAATGACCCGCCCGGCAGCGACCGGGAAACCAAAGTCTTTGGGTTCTGGGGGGAGTATGGTTGCAAAGCTGAAACTTAAAGGAATTGATGGAAGGGCACCACCAGGAGTGGAGCCTGCGGCTTAATTTGACTCAACACGGGAAACCTCACCCGGCCCGGACACGGAAAGGATTGACAGACTGATAGCTCTTTCTCGATTCTGTGGGTGGTGGTGCATGGCCGTTCTTAGTTGGTGGAGCGATTTGTCTGGTTAATTCCGATAACGAACGAGACTCTGACATGCTAACTAGTTACGGGACCTGGTGCGGTCGCCGTACAACTTCTTAGAGGGGCAAGTGGCGTTCAGCCACACGACATTGAGCAATAACAGGTCTGTGATGCCCTTAGATGTCCGGGGCTGCACGCGGGGTCCCTCCCCGCCCCCCTTCGGCCAGCCGTGCCTCCCGAACCCCGCATCGCCTGGTCCCTCGTACCCCCGAAAACTGCCCCCGCTGCTCTGCCCAGGACGGACGTGGCCGCACCCGCCCAGGGGTGGGGCGGAACGAGTGGGGAGAGCCGGCTTGTGAGTACGGTCACCCGTGCGCCCCCTCCTCCGCCCGAGTGGCCCGACCCGCCCCCACCTCCCCCCCCTCGTCAAACCACCCCCACCCCGAACCAGGCCGGGTACCTATCACCCAAACCACCATCTTCGGACGTGGGCGGAGGTTCAAAGACTCCCACAGCCGGTGGGCCCTCACCAGGCCGCGCACGAGCGCCCGGCCCATGAGATGCAAACCCACGGCAAGGATGTAAAAAAATAGGATAAAAATTAAATAAAAAAAAATCATGGTCACGGACTCTGGTTGCCTCCAGGAACGAAAGAAACATACGACTCTTAGCGGTGGATCACTCGGCTCATGCGTCGATGAAGAACACAGCTAGCTGCGAGAACTAATGTGAAAAGAGAATTGCATGTATTAGCATTTATCTAATACCCCGGGGCACGTCTGTCTGAGGGTCGCGCTGCCATCCCAAACGTCCCCCCCGACCAAGGGTCAACCTTTTCGGGGGTGATGCGTCTGGGGCCGTCGCAGGGAGCTCCCCGTCTCCCTTCATCCCCCTAAGTGCAGATGCGTCCGGGCACAGGACGGCACAGGACTAAGGTTGTGGGTTCTCGGCTCCGGGTGCGCGCGCCCCCCCCCCCCCGGCCATGGGCTCCGGGTCCGCCGCACCCTGGGGTCGGGCGCGGCTGCCGGGGGAGTCCCAGGGCTCCCTCTAAGCTGCCCGAGTCCCTCCGCACCGGGGTTCTGCGGCGGCCCGTTGACCCGCGGGGTGGGGCCGCGTCTCGCCCCGGCGTCCGTCCCCGCCTTCCCGCCCTTCCCGTCCCCCATCCCGCGCACGCCCACCCTCCTCGGGAGCCCAAGAAGCGAGCTAACCGGCCCCGCTGGTGGCCTCGCCTCGCCCTTGTTCTGCATGCAACCTCAGCTCAGACGTGACGACCTGCTGAATTTAAGCATATTACTAAGCGGAGGAAAAGAAACTAACCAGGATTCCCTCAGTAGCGAAGAGGGAAGAGCCCAGCGCCGAATCCCCGTCCATGCCGCGGGCCAGCTGAGGTGGGATCCTGGCCCGTCCCCCGCGGTGGCCGGGCGCACCACCGGCCCGTCTCGCCCGCTCTGTCGGGGAGGTGGAGCATGAGCGCGTGCGATAGTACCTGAAAGATGGTGAACTATGCCTGGGCAGGGCGAAGCCAGAGGAAACTGTGGTGGAAGTCCGCAGCGGTCCTGACGTGCAAATCGGTCGTCCGACCGGGGGCGAAAGACTAATCAAACCATCTAGTAGCTGGTTCCCTCCGAAGATTCCCTCAGGATAGCTGGCGCTCAGAAAACTCGCAGTTATATCTGGTAAAGCGAATGACGAGAGGTCTTGGGGCCGAAACGATCTCAACCTATTCTCAAACTTTAAATGGGTAAGAAGCCCAGCTCGCTGGCTTGGAGCTCGGGTGTGAAATGCGAGCCCCCTAGTGGGCCACTTTTGGTAAGCAGAATTGGCGCTGCGGGATGAACCGAATGCCGGGTTAAGGCGCCCGATGCCGACACTCATCAGACCCCAGAAAAGGTGTTGGTTGATATAGACAGCAGGACGGTGGCCAGGGAAGTCAGAATCCGCTAAGGAGTGTGTAGCAACTCACCTGCCGAATCAACTAACCCTGAAAATGGATGGCGCTGGAGCGTCGGGCCCATACACGGCCGTCGCTGGCGGTGGGAGAGCCCCGGGGGCTATGCCGCGACGAGTAAGAGGGCCGCGGCGGTGGCGCAGAAGCCTAGGGCGCGGGCCCGGGTGCAGATCTTGGTGGTAGTAGCAAATATTCAAACGAGAACTTTGAAGGCCGAAGTGGAGAAGAGTTCCATGTGAACAGAAGTTGAACATGGGTCAGTCAGTCCTAAAAGATTGGCGAACGCCGTTCGGAAGGGAGGGGCGATGGCCTCCGTCGTCCCTGGCCGATCGAAAGGGAGTCGGGTTCAGATCCCCGAACCAGGAGCGCGGAGACAGGCGCCGCGAGGCGTCCAGTGCGGTAACGCAAACAAACCCGGAGAAGCCGGCGGGAGCCCCGGGGAGAGTACTCTTCTTTGTGAAGGGCAGGGCGCCCTGGAATGGGTTCGCCCCGAGATAGGGGCCTGGGCCCTGGAAAGCGTCGTGGTTCCGGCGGCATCCGGTGAACTCTCGCTGGCCCTTGAAAATCCGGGGGAGAGGATGTAAATCTCGTGCCAGGCCGTACCCATATCCGCAGCAGGTCTCCTGAGGTGAATAGCTTCTGGCATGTTAGAACAATGTAGGTAAGCCCATTATGATTAGACCTCACAAGGAAATGGCAAGAGTGTGGTTTGTGTCTGTGGGAACACAGACAGAGCATGATGATGCCTCGTCCGAGACATCGGAATCCACACTGACTGGACAAGACGAGCCAATCATATTGGTTTCAGGGTCAATCACCTTCTGGAACAGTTCCTTCATGGACCTGGGGATGGCTGAAACTGAAATTGATGGTGACGAGTCCTACTTGGACTGGCTGCAACTTGGTGAGTCTGTAGAGGACTTGCTGAGTGATGAGGATCTGGCGGATGATGCCCTTATCTCGGAGTTGGAAGGCGACAGCTACGCTCTAGAGCACTCTCTCCTAGTAGAGCCGGTGCTTGAGAGTGCGAACACCGCGGAGGGCTAAGTTGTGACGATCACCCCGCCAAATGCCAGGATTTGTTGCGAAGTATGTGGGGAGGTGCCAGGAGGCCCAGTTAAAGCACAGGAACACTTTGTGAAATTTCACAGAGAGGTCTCTTTGCTTTTTCGATGCGAAAAGTGTGACAGATCAGACCGGAACCCTAGGTCAATATTGAGTCATTCCACAAAGTGCAAAGGAATGGCCTCCCAGGTCCCACCGGCTGGGGACCATGGGTGCGACCTGTGTGGCAAGGTCTTCGGAACCATCAGCGGTCTGTCGCAACACAAGAGACATCTGCACCCCACAGAACACAATGAAGAACGGATTGCGGCAGTGTCACAACCGAGTAAGACAAAGGGCAGAAAGCTCCAGATCTAGTCCCAGCAGGAAATCGAGAGACTCCCTCAGCTTGAGGCTACCCATGCTGGACAGAGAAATATTAACAAGCGCATTGCCGAGGAGCTCGGCAATAAGAGTCATATCCAGGTTGCGGAGAAAAGGAGGCAACTGCGGGCGTCAGCTATTTCCCTTCCCGCCTTGCAGGTTGAGGATGCGGTTCCTCTTGACTTTCTGGACACTGTGCCTGAGATATCCTTGGTACCATCTGAGGCAGCAGCCACCCTAAAACACATAGCCGTTGCTAGCGATCCTTAAGGAGTGGTTGGACGGCAAGACGCCTGCTGATGAGAAGGTTAAGGAAGTAACCGCACGGGTACTGTCCTCAGCAGGCAGCCGAAGTGACAGACGGACACTCTGTGTGAGGGGGAAGAGAAACCCGGAATGTGGAACCTTGACCTATTATCCGTGGATGAGGAGGCGAGTGACCAACAGAGCGAGGTACAGGAAATATCAGTGCCTGTTTTCCAAGGACAAGGCTAGGTTGGCGGCTCTAATTCTCGATGGCTCTGAGAGATCTAGACGCCGGATCCCATTGTCGGAGGTACATGAGGTGTACCGGGAGAAGTGGGAATCCTGTACACGGTATAATGGCTTGGGTGCGTTCGCTCCGAGTAGACAGGCCAATAACAGTGTGTTCCATAGCCTGATCATGGAGGCAGAGATCTGGGATAACCTGAAGGCTATGAATCACGCCTCAGCCTCAGGCCCAGATCAAATAAACTGGAAGGGCGTGAAGGAGTTGGTTGAGAGTTCCAAGGCAATGGAGCTTTTCAACACATGGTGGGTTATGGGTAAAATACCCGTGGCTGTGAAGCGATGCCGATCGATCTTACTGCCCAAGACATTGAATGAGGAACACCTTATGGAAATTGGTAACTGGAGGCCAATTACCATTGGTTCGATGGTCTTGAGACTCTTTTCTAGGATCCTGACAAGGCGACTGGCCGTGGCATGTCCCTTGCATCCTAGACAGAGAGGATTCATCCAGTCCCCGGGTTGCTCTGAGAATCTTATGGTTCTCAAGAACATCATTGAGCAAGCAAAAAGGGAACGGAAACAGCTTGCGGTAGCGTTCATCGACGTTGCGAAAGCTTTCGACTCGGTCTCTCACGACCACATTGTGGAAGTGTTGAGACGTCAAGGGCTGGACGACCATGTGATCGGAGTCATCCAGGACTCTTACAGGGCTTGCCACACTTCGCTGGAGGTGAAGGTGCTGGGACCCCAGACATTACAATTAAGACTGGGGTCAAGCAGGGTCACCCCATGTCTCCATTGCTTTTCAACTTGGCAATCGACCCACTGATAACGACCCTAGAAAGCCACGGCTGTGGCTTTCACTCAGAAGGTGGGAAACTTACAGCCCTTGCATTTGCTGATGATTTAGTACTGTTGAGCGACGGTTGGGATGGTATGAATACCAACCTATCGATCTTGGAGAAATTCTGCAGTCTGACAGGCCTGACGGCACAGGCCAGGAAATGTCATGCCTTCCTGCTGAGTCCAACGCACGACTCCTATACAGTCAACAACTGCCAACCGTGGCAGATCGGGGGGGCCGACATGCACATGGTTGGTCCTGAGGAGTCGGAGAAATACCTCGGAATTCAGGTCGGTCCCTGGCGAGGTATCTCGAAGCTTGACATGGAACGTCAGCTGCAGATATGGATCCAAAGAATCGACGAGGCACCACTCAAGCCCTCCCAAAAGGTGGTGATCCTCAACGAGTACGCCCTACCAAGGCTCATATTCAGTGCTGATCACACAAATGAAACATCTGCGAGGCTTGCCAGGCTCGACGGACTGGTCAAGCGGGCTGTTAAAGCTTGGCTACGGCTTCCCCACTTGACATGTGACGGACTGCTATACTCCTGGAGACGAGATGGTGGATTGGGGATCCAGAAGTTGGCAGATTCCGTCCCTTCGATACAGGTGTGGCGAATTCAGAGGGTCGCCCAGTCCAGGGACCCTACCATCAGACGACTGATGAATTCGCCCAGTATCCAAAAAGAGCTCGACAGGGCTTGGGCACGAGCAGGTGGTGCGCCGGGTTCCGCACCTGCACTGTCTGAGATTCCCATTATAACAACTGTCGGAGCGGGCAACACCGATACCAGTCCTGACGTGCCTCCGAAGGCGAGCTATCCAACCTCTCGGGATTGGAGAAAAGATGAGTTCAAGCGCTGGTGTTCCTTGCCAGTACAGGGCATGGGTGTACAATGCTTTCAGGGAGATAGAACCAGTAACCACTGGTTGCGAAACCATTATGGGTTTCGGGAGCGCCACTACATCGCTGCCCTCCAACTGAGCTAACGTATACCCGACCCGAGAAAGCCTCAATCGAGGTAGAAGGGGAGCTCTGGTACAGTGCAGGAAGTGCAGTGCGCGATACGAGTCCTGCTCGCATATTCTAGGACAATGCCCGGCTGTCCAGGCCGCTCGGATTGCCCGTCCCAATAAGATCTGTGACATCCTAGTGGAGGAGGCCAAGGAGTTGTACCGAGAACCCCGGTTATTCACGGTTGAGGGCGAACTGCGAAAACCGGATCTCATTTTTAAGCTGGATAAAGTTGCCATTGTGGTGGATGCCACTGTGCAATGGGAATATGGATTGGATTCCCTCGCAAAGGCAGCCAGTGACAAGGTAGTGTACTACCAGAGCCTCGAAGACCAGGTGAGGTATCACACGGGGACTGATACCGTGCACTTCTTTGGCCTTCCCGTCGGAGCCAGGGGGAAGTGGCATGAACCTAACAACGAGGTCCTGCGACTCTTGGGCGTGACACAGCACCGAATGAGATGAATCAGAGGGCTGCTGAGCCGAAGAACATTGCTTTACTCACTGGACATCTTGGCAATGTTTGGAGGCGGCGGCTTTACCGAGAATCTTATTGAAGGCTGGCACTCCCAGTAGGGGATCCTGGGTCACTGTGATCCCCCCTCTGGCTACTCCATCAACCTGAGGTTGCAGCTACCACCGGACTGACTCCCCTCTCTAATCCCCCTCCCCCCATTTTGTTGACGTAGGTTACTTCTACGTCAAATGTTCATTCTGGCACGGTAACATCTGTGCCACACGCGCTCATGTCACTAGATGACAGAGTTTCCATCAGCGGATGGGCCGCTCATAACCCAGAAAAGAAGATGTAATATGCATTGCATCATAAGTAAAGTAGCCAAATGCCTCGTCATCTAATTAGTGACGCGCATGAATGGATGAACGAGATTCCCACTGTCCCTACCTACTATCTAACGAAACCACAACCAAGGGAACGGGCTTGGCAGAATCAGCGGGGAAAGAAGACCCTGTTGAGGTGGACCTGGCATCTCTGCAGATGCCGCCGTCCCCTGTACAGATGCTCACATGCATGCAGCCCAATCCGCCTGCTCGTCGCAGCCGGCGTGGGGCTGGGGTGGACTGCCACATCGTTAAGCCTTGCTGCAGTGCCATTTTTAAAAAATCTTTTTGACATTTTTCACAGAAGCATCCAATGAGATGCTTGTGTGGAATTTCAGTTCTGTGAGCTGCATCCAATTCTCCAGCAGCTCGCACACTGCTGTTCGTTTAAGCTTTCAGTGAGAGACCAGCCTTTCCAGTTTCCTTCTTGGATCCTTTTCGGCACACCAACTCTCCCTTCCACTATGTCCGAATGAGCAGTGAAAGCTGCAGTGGAGGAATTGCAAAATTGGACTGTCTGTGCAATCCTCCTCCATCTCTCTTCTACTTTTCCTTTAGGCTCTCAAAATGTGGCACAGAGACAATCCTGTCATTATAATTTGTCCCTGCTAGCTTATTTTCTCAGTTACTATCTCAACATGGTTATATAATACACACTGGGTTTGAATACTGTTCACCTTCGCGATCTCAGGACAGAACAGCCACTCTGTTAGGAACTTTACGGCTTTTTGGTCTTAGCTTCGCTGCTGCTATTAACACTAATGGCACATTAGCGCAAACAAAGGGCTGCACATGCCGAACTACGTCTTCATTGGCACAGGAAACGGCGGTTCTAGTGCTAAACTACTACCGAAAAGACTACAAAAGCTGCGCCGGTAAAATTAGGTTTTAAATCATAACTTTCAGTTTTTACTATCGGTCCGGGTCCGTATGGGACAGCTTCTGGGTCCGGACCCGGACCACGGTCCTCCTGTTAGTGACCTCCGTTCTAGACTGTCGGTCGAATATCTCTCCAGAATAAATGGAAGCACAAAACGGCAAGGCGGAATCACAACATTCCCTGCTTGAGCAGGCTGTGTATAGGTGTCACTGCATCTCGACATATAGGATATTAGCAGAATAGGTCAAAAAGTGCTTATGTATATTTTTTCATTTTATAGACTTCCTTAGGTACCTATCTTGTATAATTTATTTTCTGACAAATTGACTATAAATACACACTTCACAGCTGTTGATTCACCAAAAAGAGGTTGTTTTTCGTGCTGATTCACTTCTAATAAACGGTAAAAATGTAGACCCTATGTTATTTACTGTAAAAGCCTACACTTCCACACGACTTTGACAAAAATCCATCGTGATATAGATCGTTTTTATAAAATGCAATGCATATTCATTCATTAACAAACTGTCCCTACATTTTTTTTTTTTTTTACATGTGTGGAATTAGTTTCAGCTACGACTCAATAGTTGGTGGAAGGCTACTCGTGATATGAATTGGTTTTGGCCAAATCATTCAAAGTAACAATAGACTGTGTTACTCTGTTGAGAGGGTTGGGAGGTGTTACATGTTGGCTATTTGGCAGACTAGGTGTTGAGCCTTGAATATACTTTCCGCGTCTGTGATTATGACGGTATGCTGCGAGGGCACCATGAACTACCCATGCACTGGGAAACCAGTTATTGATCGGTTAGCTTCTGTACTGTTTTAAAAATTCAAAAACCTTATGAAAGTATAAACAAGAAAAGGAATTACTATGTTTTACATCATCTCTGAGGTCTCCAATGGAAAACAGTTGTCAATCACAAGCAGCTGTTCACTAGGAAATTCACTACGCAAATGTAACAAGCAACACAGTTCCTGAATGTTTCTGAATGCGTGAAACTAACGTCAATATCTCAGTCAGTGCTTGTTGCACATGCTTGAAAATTACAGTCAGAAATCTTTGTGTCCACTTAATACGTTAAAAATAAAATCTCACAAATAACACAATAAATCACAACACGCTGAAATCTTTGATCCTATTCTCATCGAGCGGTCGCACACACTAATTTCTTGCTTTCCACCCTTTTAATGTTTATGTTTTAACATTGTCAGAATGAACAAATCGATGTCTATGGAATATAATCATATAGTATTTCTTTTACATGTGCTTAAAATGGTTAGCGTTGTGATTTGTCGTGACGTGTAATTTTTTCATACCGTTAAATAGAGCGCAAAGCCTTCATATATTATAGACCGTAAATATTACTGATTTTAATGAGCTTCTCTAATGAATAATTTAATATGTTCAGTATAATGCCTAAAATTTGTTCATCCAATTTCCTCAAAGTTCTCTGAAGTGAGTGAATCTGAATACAAAAGAAAGCCAAGCTGTGACAAAACTTCACATTATCCAAGACTTAAGATAGAGATTTAAAACAAACACTATGAAACTAGTTTTTTTCCCCAGATGATTTTCCACAGTTGACTCAGTCAGAGACTATCAACATGGAAATGAATGACTCTTTGGCCGAACGCACCCTGATCTTATAACCAAATTATTTGCTATGTGCAAAAAGCACCATCTAGCGATCATTATGTGTCAGTAACAGTGTCCCTGTCTAAAGACTTGGCGGTCATTTGACCGCCTAACCGCGCTTTAAGTAGGTCAAACCAGCACGGCGCTTCTAGTGTTAAATGAACTAAAGACACAAGAAAACGATAAGCAAAACAAAGGACCACAAGGGGTCAAAGTAAATTGGAATAAACTAAACTAATAACAAAAACAGGGCAGGCAAGTAGAATAAACATCTAACACTAAGAATCTCAATCTATCACAAACATATAAAACAATGAACCACTGGATTCACTGACTAAAACTCAGGCAGGAACTTAAATACAAAATACTGAATGGGGTAATGACAGGCAGGCGTGAGACAGACAATTAACCAATTGGGGAGGGTGCGGGACAACGAGTAATCAGGAACACACACAAGGGCAGGCAACAGTTGGAACTAATAAACTCAAAGGAATTAAACAGGCAAAATAAGAATTAACCAAGGAACAGGGAAACAGAATCTAACACTGAGGAGTTATAGACAGGTAAAACGCAGGGGCACAAGGAACAAAATCAAAACCAAATACAAAATCACTAGACACAAGAACTAGAAAAAGTCATATAAATGAAACACTAGGGAGCAAAATACAAAAACAGAGGAAGTTGGATTCAAACACATGACAGAGGGGTACAGATAACCACATGCTTAACAAATTGAGCCATGTGCCTGATAAGGACCAGAGAAAACACTACAGACTGACAACAGGGGAAGACAGGAAAGACTGACAACACGTGGGACGGGACGACCAGCGACGCCTGCTGGCCAAGCAGGGAAGGGACAAAGAATGGGACAACAGGGGCTGACCCTGACAGGACCGTGTCTGCCTGGGGGATCGCCAGCCGGGATCCCAAGGAGTTTTGACGTATGGTAGGTGCGGCAATGCGCTGCATGAGCGCATGCTCCCCCAGCCTGACCTGACCTGTTTATACAACCTAATAAAGGAAAATCACAGTAGGGTAGCAATCTCATAAGGCGAGTAGAGCTGGGAGGCTGCTGAAGCTTTGGGCTGTAAACTCAAGCTACTGCGTATCGTGGGGAGTGGGGAATGCAGAAGATCAAGAGGGATGGTGGCTCAGAGTGAACATGGGGCTCGAGGCTCTGCGCCTCAGGCGGTTGGCAACAACTGCTCTGTGAAAGGTCTAGAGTATGAAGAGGAAAGTGGAGGATCTGGGATTGACTACAGAGAAGGGACCGTAGGACACAACGGGAGTTCGATGGACTGGGCTTTGACTAAACGCAGACAGGAAGACAGGGAAAAATCTGATGAAAGTGAGAATGACGCAAACTTGAGTAAGGTAAAAAAGAGTAGGGATGAGTGCAAGGTGTTTATCAAACTAGTGGATGGAACTACCTTTGATGACTGGAGTCCAGTTCAGCTAACCAGAGCTTTACACAAGGAAATAGGAGAGATACGGAGCGCAAAAAAACTGAAGAACGGAATATTTTTGGTTTCATGTAGGGACGAGCATCAGCAGAGGAGTGCAATCAGAATAAAGAAATTAAATGGTAAAAAAGTGATGTGTTCAATGTTTTCTACGCAACAAATTGTTAGAGGAGTAACTACAGGGATCCCTGTGACTGAAAGGATGGATGCTGTGAGAAAAAGTGTAATTAATGCTCAAGTAAAATAAGTGAGAAGATTAAAAATGAGAAGAAATGGAGCGCTGAGTGACAGTCTTTCTGTTGTGATAATGTTTGAAGAGAACTGTTTACCAGACAAGTTTACCAGACGAGCTGTCGAAATGAAAGGATTAAAATAATAGTTAAATCGACAGAGAAATACCAAAATGCGACAGAGATTTCTTGAGAAAATGTGAGAGATGAGCCACATGTAGAAACACAACAGTCTCAGTAATGTGGTGGTTCTTCATTATGGTTTTTATGATTGTCCAGTGGAATGCAAGGAGCCTAATAGAAAAT
>JAODLD010000090.1:46651-61218 GCA_026781065.1 Mormyrops boulengeri
CTGCCTCCCTCATAGTCATGCCATGCACCAGAACATGATCGATGACAGTTGCTCGAATGTCATTTGAAATTACAGATCTTCTTCTTGGTCTTAGTCCTTGCCCACCACCTCTGATACGGACTCCTCTTCCTCTTCCTCTTCTATTGTGTTGCTCCATTGTTGGATCCACTCATGCCATTTGCATTTGACTAGCCTTATATACTGTTTACTAATGGGTTCACTGATTGGACACATGTGTTTTCAATTTTGAGTGGTAGTGTGTAAATGATGAAAACAGTGTGTTAGTTGGGTGTAACTTCTGTAGCCCGTGTGCACCATTCTGGGTACAAGTGCACCACACTGCTAAATGTGTTTTGTGTTTCAGAATGTGTTCAGAGTTTTGGTAAATGGGAGATTCAGATTTGCAAATTGTGTCCTAACCAGATGAATAGTGTTTAAGATTTTGACAACTGTGGGATTGATTTGATGAAAGAGTTTTGGTAGTTGACAGTTATATTTTTACAATGCGATTTAGTGTTTTAGCAATTCTGAAAAACTGTAATTGTCAACAGCTCCTTGAGTACTTTTGCAGAAAGTCTTTGAATTGCAAAAGCATTTGAGTTCTTTCTGTGAGCCACATTATGTTAAACTACAAATTAATACACGTATATTTGAAGAGATAATTTCCAAAATGCACCACACTCCATTTTACTCATTTCAGATAAAATATACCCATGAAGTAGCTGTGGCATCCAGCATCAGAAAATCCTGAAATCTCCCGATATCCCCTACTAAACACACTGCAAGTACTGTTTATTCGCAAAATGTGTTGTACACCATCTCCAATTAATTACAAAATGCATCATTCGCTCTAAGCCAATCAGCGTCCATTAAAGATGCATTTTACATCACATCTTGCCCTGTTTTTGGTTCTAAAGCATAATGATCTAGAACCCATGCAGTCCCAGGAACCTATGTTTGTTGATATGTGGTGTGCACGAGGTATGTATGTTGCGCATTGTCTTTGTCTCTTCCTATTTTAGAGTGATTATAAGCAGCGGTGCACATAACTGGTGCGCAAGTACGCATTCGCCTTTAAGAACGATACGTGCGACAATCGATTGTTTGTAAAAGCGCAAACGCGTACTTATTTTATGTGCAGTTGCGCTGCTATGAAAACAAAATACAATGTGTTTTAATCTTCATATGCTAACTCGACTTCATTTGCGGTATACGGGTTAAAATTCAAGGTATTTTCTTGTCATAGCAGCGCAAATGCACATAAAATAAGTACGCAATTGCGCTTTTACAAATAATCGATTGTCGCATGTATCGTTCTTAAAGGTGAATGCGTACTTGCGCACCAGTTATGTGCACCCCTGATTATAAGAGTTATTACACCCCTTCTGCTGTGAATGGACACACTGGGGACCTGACTGTAAGTTACTGTGAAGTGTGAATGCATGCATTCAACAATTAATTACAATTTTCCAGTAAAGAAATCTGGAAACACAAGAGATGTGCAAGAGTCATCATTATCTCTGACTGCTGAACCAATATCTCATTTCAGCTGAAATATGCTGTTTTCATGGCAATTAATATCATTAAACACCAATAATGAAAGGGCTTGAGTCACAAAGATTATTGGTGTACATCAACAGTCTGTGATTAAAAACCGCTTGGCCTGCTTTTATTAAGATATATTACAACCGGAAAAAACAATACTGAATATGAGGCAAACTGAAGTAGAATTTTATGAGCTGTGTTCACTGCTCCATCTTCACGTATGTGTTCAATACCCTGATTATCTGTTGCAGACAAGATTTTAAAAAATATTATTGCTGCATTTGAATATATTGTACTTTGTACAAAAAAAAAGCTGCAGTGGATAAGATATTTTGGGGAAAAATATTATAATTATAGTCAATTTATTAATTAGTTGAAAGAAAAATTTTGTGTCCATGTTGGATGTTTTTCATTTTGATAGTTTTAATAATTATGTGAAGTTGATACCTTTCCGTTAATTCGCTCATTTGCATCAAATAATCTATTGTTTTTCAATTTGACAAAATGGATATGATTCACTTTGCGAATGCATTCATTTGTAAAACTCAAACCACACACACACACACAGGTTTGTAATTATATCTTGTATGTGGGGATTCTCCATTCGTTTCTAAATGGAAAACTTCAATCCCAACTTGACGACCTTAACCCCTACCCAGCCCTAACCTTAACCATAAGTAACTTAACTAAATACAAGACTTTCAGTATTTTTAGGTTAAAAAATAGTCCCCACAACATCAAGAAACAGGTTTTTTAATCACATTGGGGGGTACACTTGGTTCCCACAATGTAGTATAAACATAATCCATACACACAAGCACACACAGACACACAAACACACACATAAATATATATTGATATAGTGAATATGAATGAATTTGAGATTTCCTGAATTCTCAAACTGAAGGCTTCTAAGAGTGACGAAAGATTTCATTATGTTAGAAAGTAAATATAGTGAGAGAGATGTGTGTATCTGTCTCATTAGTATTCAGAATGCCAAACTCAGTATTTGGTGGAAGCACATTTACTAGTAATTAGAGGTAATGAGAAAACTGAGGCTTCAAACCCTAGGTAGGATTAAGGTGTGCTGTCAGTCAACGTCTTGATTAACCCCATGGAAATTGGAATACATCAATATGCGAATTACAGTGCACAGTAAAGCCCACCCACTATGAGCATATTGCTTGAATCACTAATGGATGTCTTCTAAGTTTTACATGCTAACTAGCAACAAGTTTTGTGCTTTCTACTTCTCAGATTTGCTCTGGGTCGCTCGGGTAGCTTTGCGATCGCTGCATATTGCATATTTCAGCTCTTAACCCAGATTCTGCAAAACAGGACCATAACTGGGCCTCTAACCTAACTGGAAACTATATTTACTTGTAATCTTAAAGTCCTTACAGTTCATATTTTTGTCTGTTCTTAAAATCGGTGTTCTAATATTGAATTTGTGCTCCACTTTGAATGATGGGATGCCGTTGCCCGAGCAACGCTGCATGCTGTGTTTGCAGAAAACATTGCAACATTTAGACTAAAATATTCCTTTTTTAAAATAAACATACAAACTTCTGCAATAAAAATGCTTAAAGAAAATTGGTGCTGATAGATACATGCTGGAAATGAATCTATGCAGAATAATACACAATTCTAATAAAATTTACTCATTAGAAAATCTTTCCCACTTTTGCATAAAATTATGTTTCTATTACTTCTAGGCCGCCTTTTTCATTTGTTCCTTGTGTCTGGTCTCATCTGACATCTGTGGCACATTTTGAGAGAATTGCTGAGGAGATTTATTCATTCTCTAATAACTGCAGCCATATTAGCCAGGCACACATTGTGCTACAGCAGTGTCCTGATTGTCACTAATGCCCATCCTCCCCTATCTCAGCCACTGAGATATCCACAGGCTTCCATGTCAGTTTTCCAGGTCTGGCTCTCCTTGTGGAGGAACAACAGTGTGATTTAATAGACTATGCACACAAGTGTCTTCAGAAACCAGCAGATTTTCTGCACTTTGCACGTTCTGTGGTTTTTGGTGGCCTGACAACAAGTGAAATTCAGCATGACTCACGATGGAATCACAAATAAAAAACGCAAACAACTGGGTTGGTTTCAATATTGATAGGCAATTTTTTTTTAGTTTTTTGCATTTTTGATTTTAATGCGTTTTCATTACCGCATCTTTGCATTATCTGTGTAACAGCAGCCCATGAAACTTTCCCTTTTTATTGATCTCTGGACAGACCTGCCAGCATGGTGCGTGTCCCTCAGTTCGAACCTTTAATCAGCTTGTACAATAAAAATAAAACATGACAGTCATTTCCAGCAGCTACAATAATTACAAGAATATATTTCTATATTTCATATACATATATGAATTAGTTAGGGTTTATATATATATATTGTTCAGGAACTAATTTGTGAGCCAAACCATTTGTACTTCGACAATATTCATTGATTTGTTCTTTGCTGTTGCAGAACAGGCTACAGCAATACAGCGATCTTCAAAACACGATGTTCACATTCCCCTACAGAGACAGAAGAATTCTCTATTTTCTTTCCTTTTGTTTTTTTTACAAAAATGATAAATTGTGAACACAAACTCCTGGCTGACAGCCTTCTGACGGTCTTACAAAAACATGCCGTAAAGCAGATTCCCCTCATTCATGCATACCTGCGTCGCTCACATACTTTAGAGCTGACAGAAGTGTAGAAAGACACCATGAAACACACTGAGATCCCTCTCAGCACACATTTTACTTCTTACCACACATTTCATACAGCAAAAGTTATTTTGCTGAAGCAATTGAAGGGGAACTGACACTAGATAGGAACCCAAATCTACTTGATGTCCGACTGAAATTTTTATTTCAAATCCTGATCCTTATGGTGCCCCAAGACCTGTGTTTTACAGCCAGTATTTCTGTAGGGTTGCCTTTGCAGACTTACTTTTCAATTATAGATCAGTATCGTGCAGGTTTTTTTTTTTTTTACTAAGTCCCTCTCCTTGAGCAGAGGGCAATACTCCTTAATCTCACTGTAGCCTAAAGTCAAAAACATTCAAATTTGCTAAGGTTTTATGTGGTTCTTGGATCCCTGAGGCATTTATATGTTTCACCACATCATATAATAAGTTGTCGTTTCTATGTTCTACACCTACCATTGGCCAGTCAGGGAGCCGACAATAATGAAGACAAAAAAAAAACAGAAGAATGTCAAAATATCTCCATTCTAGCGAATGTCTAGGTGAGGCTTATCTCTTAAATATCACCCCAGGCAGGATAACTTTCTGCTGGCCTTGTGAATTTTGTTGTGCATGAAATGATTTCATTAGAGATTTGACTCTCTGTCGAATACCCAGCTTCTTAACATTCCTATTATACTCTCCACTAGCTCCATCATTTCAGCTCAGCCTCTTAGTTGGGACTTGTTTGATTCTTCCAATAGCCCAGAGGGGTATTACACTACAATACAAAGCACCTTAATGCAGTTAAAACATTTAAAGCCTTGCTTTATTACTAATACAGTAATAATTGGTACATTTATATGATTTTTTTTACTGTTTCAAACATCAGTACATGTAGAAACAGCCATTGTTTCATTTGTAAAGGGAAACTTTGAATATGCGGTTATTCAAATAAATAAAATTGTTTTTTTAAAAACCATACACTTGGCTCACCTTGTGGAAAAAATCTAATTCATTTAATATGTGCTTAATAACTAAATTGTGTATAAGAAGAATTGACAATAACTGTATCGATAATTAAAGCACAAATTTGTTGAAAATCCCAAGGTATAGCTTCTATTTAAGATAATGACCCATTCGGGCAGCAGACTAAACCTTGAAATGAACATTTTCTCCACTATTATTGTTTTTATATTTTCATTTATTTTCATTCTCTTGTATAATAATAATAATAATAATAATAATAATCATAATCATCATCATCATCATCATCATCATTATCATCATCACTTTATTAATCCCCGTGGGGAAATTGTCTTTACGCCTCTCTCAACTTGCTCTTTGTAAGCAAGCTGTCCGCGAAGGGCAGCCACCCGTGGCAGTGCCCAGGGAGCTGGGGGTTGAGGGCCTTGCTCAAGGACCCGCAGACATGCGGAGGCTGGGTATGTCTGCCTTTAATGCAACTGTATGTTTCAGAACTGGGATAGCCATAAACAGTAATACTATCTTTATCCCTGTCTAGTAGCCTGCTAAATGGATTACGCGCATGCCTTTCTATCAGCTTAGGACTGCTATAATACCATTTTCTCCTGTTCACATATATACATACACACGCAAAGCATTTACGTCTTTATGGCGAGATGCAGAAAGACAGCGAATGTGAGGGATGAATGCCGACCTACCCCTGACAATACATAAAAATGTCCCCGAGGATGAATCCTGTAGGTGTTTTCATTTCCGCAGAGCTAAACTTATTATGAGACAACCAGAAGTAGAACAGGCAGCCTAATGTAAGAACACCATTCGGTTCATGAGGAACTCAGGCAAATAGGTCTGTTAGCAGAGTTATTCTCATAGTCATTATCACACGCTGTCTCCGCTTTTAATTTGAAAGACAAAGTACCCAGACAGAGGCCAGATTAACTAATTATTTTAGTATGGTGTGATGCTGTACAGAGACTTTTTCAGGGGCAGGTGGTAAAAGGCACCAGTAGAGGGTAGAGGGATTGGTGATGGTGGGGGCTGGCGATTTATTAAATCCATAAGATAAAAAAGAATAGAGGGGGCCCTCAGTACCTTCAAAGGGAGGCATTTTTAATAGACCGCTACCCCCTTTGCATGTTCTTGGTGATGGTAGTGTGGCTCAGTGTGCACTGTGACCTCCAGGGTTGAGGGTACCATTCCTAGCTCTACCGCTGATTGTGGAATTGTTGCCTCTAAGTTACTGTGTACTGTGTATACTTTTAGTGTGTGTGTCCCATGACATGGACTGATGTGCCATCCAGACTCATTCATCCCCCGTACTTCACTGCAGCCTTGCTTTGGATGTGGTTATGGAGGCCAGATGGACATATCCACTCAGTTATGCTTATGGATAATTGCATCACAAAGTGTCAGTGAGACCTTGCAGCTTGTCGGAACTTATTTCTGAACAGCTGTGATTATGGGATTCTGTGTAATATGTCAGTTGTTTATTCTGCAAGCACAGTGCAACACAGTCTAAATGGTAGTGCACTGATTAGCTACCTGAGATTATAGTTATGATGAAATACCTAAGAAAGGAATCAACAACAGAACCTACTGATTTTTTTTTTTCTGAAAGTGACTGGTCATAGCATCCTTGTACTAATCAAAATTATCAGAATGTCAGAGATTTATGTTGAGTCTCTTGTGTGACTGGCGATGCTCAGGACTTGCAGGTTTGATTATGTGATGTACCCTTTGGTAGGCATGAATGGGAATATGCGAGGTTTAGTAATGATGCAAGGCTTGGGGTATTGGATGAAACCTTTTAATGAACATCTATATACAGGAAATAAAATAGTCAGCTTTTTGGGTCACAAATGCCATACAAAAATAGCCCCCACCATTCGGTGATATGGATTCCCTGTTATAAACTAGGCCACAGTGGGGTTTTAAATGTCTCTTGGCGCTTGTCCACCTCTGAGTGTGGTTGGCCTGATAAGCACACGTTTCAGCAGCTGGGAGACGATGGGAGAGTGGGACTTAGTGTGCCGACTCCTGCATGTTTACTCCATACAATGTTAACTCTGTACCAGCTCACTCGGAAATATCCAGGCTGAGTTAGGAATGTCAGCCGAACTTCTGAAAATGGTGGAGCTTGTGGCGTGGAGCGTTAGGGTCCATAAAAAGCCCCCTGGAAATATGCATGCTGCGGCGGCAGATCACGTGCACGCAGCGTGGCAGCATCTCCAGTCAAACTGAAACATTCGCTTTGCCCTTATTTAGCTAGTCTTTCTCTGGGTCACCTCCAGGGCCCCCGAGAAGATTCCGCTCCCCCTTTTCAGGTTTCCAAGCAGTACTTAGAAGCTCCATTTAAAACCTTTCACCCTCTCTCACTGTGCAGCAAATTAGCTGCCATTTCACAGGGCTGCACTCTGGAGTGTGTTTCGGTGCCCTTTCACAGCAATTCGGCTGATTGGATGATTGCGCTGTTCCACACACTGCACCCAGAGCAAACCTTTTCATGTTTAAACATTTTTAAATTCAGAAAGTTTTACATTTTCGAGTCACCGCAGTGGTAATGTATTACATTCTCCTTTCTGAACTACTAATTGCAGTTTCCTCTGCTGAACGTTTCTGAATTTTTAAGATACTGATTTAATGTTTTGAACCAAAATCAGTGGTATTTTGTTGCTGTATGTGTTGGCACAGTGTACAGAAACCTTTTCAGTTGTTCTTTTCAATTTTTCATCTTCTACTTTTATAATAAATAAGTCAATTAGGGGCCTTGTAATAGTACAGATTTTTCTAAGGTCTCAGCTAAATGCACATATTACGCCAAGTTTCTGAACACAGCTTAATCTTTAGCATCCTGGTGCTTTTTATTTCCCAAAAAAGCACTGATTGAATAAAGCTACAGTCTTGGATATGTGCCCGACAATAAAAAGCGACCCTTTAGTTAAGGCTGGTCAATGCTAAAGGCGACACCAGCGGCCACCTAGGGCGCTAAATTCTAAGGGGTGCCATCTTGCCAGCCAGTTTCACTTTGCCTTGGATGGGGGGCGCCGGCACTAGTGCTGGCCTATACCGCCACATAGGCCAGGAACGGAACTAAACGAGACAATTTTAAGTGAAAATGCAGTGCAGTCTTTGGATTGTGGCAGGAAAGTAAAAACCCATGTAAAGAGAGGAACATGCACACACACACACACACACACACACACACACACGCACACACACACACACACACAGCACAGGACTCATAACCCTGCAGTGCTATCCAGTGTGCCTTCCCATAATTATATCATATTTATACATATACCTATACTGTATTTGCAATTTGTACAAACATATATACATATCTTAATATATGCTTATATCTTTTAGATCACTTAATAGATTTCTAGGGGTTGTGGTAACTGAAAAAGCGAGAAAAATGGAAGACAAAATAGAATCTAGTCAGGTTTTATTCAGCCAGAAATTTGGCCAGATAGAGAGAAGTGGGTGTTAAAAGGATGGATGCAGTGAGTTTAGTGATGGATCCCATAGCTCACAGGAAATATCCTCTCCCCCTTTGTCACTTTTAGTACTAACATCATTTTTCCTACAGCAAAGAAACCTTTTCAATCTTTCAATCTAGGCTGACAGTATATAAGACATTCTGTAAACTACTGTAGGATTTTCCCCGAATATGCAATCAGCACTGCATATATCAATTCATTAAAGTTTCAGTTTTGCGTAACACTTGCATAGTATAATGAGAAGACTATATGAATCAGTCTCACCCCAGAGCCCCTCTCATTAGAAATGCAGTTTGAAAGGAAATACACAGAACCTTTTAACTTATTTGTCATTGTCCACTGAGCTCTTCAGTCATACGTCTATGCTTTAGACTTTACATGTTTGTTTTTTTCTTATTTGCTTTAAACATCATTCTTTAAACTCACCAAAACTCATGTTTTGCATTAATAACAGTGCAAGACTGTTCGACTTTTTAAATTATTGCCCCGACAGTAGAAATGGGCATTTTCAGGTGAGTAGCTATTTTTTAATACCCATTCCCTGACTTATGAGGCTCGACACACTTCTCCCTCATTTGGTTTGTATGTTCTCTTATCTTTCCTATGTTGATGGATGACTAAGGGAATTTGGGATCTGTGTCTCCTCATGTTTGTACCCCAGCTCAGAAATTCATTGATTACAGCTTGAAGGTTCCTATTCACTCCAATCAACTCAAAGACATACAATTTACAGGGGAAACATGCTTCAGTTACATTGTGTTCACTATAATTTCCAATGGTGCCAATAATCGTGGCACACGTGTTTTTGCTAAAAATAATTATTTCTTGATGAAGGATTTTTTTTTTTTTTAATAAATATATTTCAATGTAAGGTTGGATTTTTATCATTTTTTTCAGAGTGAGATGAAGCTACTTCACTACACATTTTTTCTAACCATTTTTACAAATCTTTACAAGGGGTGCCAATAATTGTGGAGGGCAGTGTAAACAAATTTCCTTTGACTGCCTAAGACTTTTGCACAGTAGTGTATATACATCGTTAAGCGACTCAGGAGAGGGATATCTATAGATACTACATAACATTAAACATTAGTCACAATACCATGCAAAAACACTGTGGTCCACACCTTTTCAGCAGGCTCTTTAGGCTATAACCACTTAGCATGTTGGTGGTTTGCTAAATCTGTGGGAAGACTTGGCAAACAAAAGTTTAGCATCCTTATTTGCCTGAATGTTTTTTCTGACTCCTTGTCCTCTTGGCTGGGTCTCTGGGACTATTTGGAATCAATATGTTTCTGAGAAGCACCTACAAATGTTTATACCGTGTATCTATACGGTTCTATATTGGTTTTAAAATGATTTTGTGAATAAACATTTGGGCCTTGTCCTCTACTTCCCGTGTGTTTAATGCCCTTCATTTTTGGTTCATTTGCAGCTGGCTCTATTCCCTGGCCCCAGCTCAGTATCTATAAAAATCAACAATGGTTCATAATGCATATTTTTTACCCTTCAGGATCACCACAGAACCCAGTGCTGCTGGTAACTACTATTGAAAATCTCAGATATGTGACACTGACTGGCAGACCTTTTGTGGAAGGCCAGGGGTGCGGCGAGCCCCTAGTGAATTTGTGTTGCTTGTTGGCCCCTCCTCTGTGTGACTGATGGTGATTGGCAATGACAGGCGCAGAGAAGTGATTTTCTCAGCCTTTTCTCCATTTTTTTCTCTCGCTAAGATCAGGACTGTCTATAGCTCCCCCTCTGCACGGCTTCCCCCTGAAGGGGGTGGCGGTGCCCCCACAGCGCCGAATCGCTGAGTAAGCAACACACCCCAAGGAGCCCGCACTGTTGTGTAACCTTGAATCTTTTAAAAGTCAAAATGGTGGGAGGTGGGGGGATACATTTGTTTGTTTAAGCTTTTTGGGGGTTTCTTGGGTTTTCCATTTAGGCAAGATACCTTTGAAAAACTAAAAAGAAGTGTGTTTCGAAATACACAATATTTTGGTGAAGGAAGGTGATAAATATTCAGAACTTCAGAACTTAGATGCCTTTTTTAAAATTAGACAGCATTGCTACAAATTGTTATCTTTCACATTTTTTTAGGATAATACATTAATGCACAAAATGTCTAATGTATGTTGGATATTATTTCCCACAATCCTATCCAGGTGGATGGATGGATGAATGGATGGATGGATGGATCTTCAATTTTATTTGTTACATATTTCATAGGTATTGTTGTGGACACAGGAACGGTTTGATTTACATGACTTTTCACTGAATGTGTTGTTATACACTTTTTAACGTTGAGGTGGCCAATCATTTACACCAGTGTAATTTTATAAATGGTGATCTATAGATATTGTCTAAATTAGCTATGAGGCAACAAATTGTCTGGCAAAGTCTCTGGTACCTGATGGATCTGAAGATGACAGTTACAGCCATGGTCTTCGAGACTCTTGGACAAGATTTGCCAATGATGAAATATCTCCTTATCATCAATCTTCCATGTGTGTAATCCATTGACATTAAAGTACTTGTTAAACATTAAAAGCACACTTTACCTGTGGGTCTTTAAATGTACGAGTAGCACGCTACGTGCAACGACTCAGAAAACTCTACTCAATCCAACAATCTCTGTTGCAGGAGACACACAGTTTGCATGTTGAGTTTACATTTGATCTTCTACTCTTTGCAGATTGCCACTGAAATGTCTATGTTTGGCTATGTATTTCTGCATCTTAGAAACTAAGAAAGTGTAAATCAATGATTCGGCATATTGCAACCTGACAGGGAGCAGGAGTAACTGTTGTCTGTTTCTTTGGTTGTTTTTCATCATCAAAGGACCAGAGCAGATTTACCATGTAGCACACATTGAATTCATTCATCATGGGCATACCAGATTAAAATATACTTCATACACTGGATGCTGTGTGCAAACCACTAGCAGGAAGGGAGAATACTTTCAATGAGAAACAAAAGGCCAGGGACGGCAAGATAACTTGATTATCTCAGGCCACTGCCTCAGGCAATGGAATCCATCACCTGACTGCATCTTGTCCATCAGCTTTGAGGCGACACAGGACACTGACTTCCTGAAGGAAACTGGCATGATAAATGGGAAGTCACAGTGGCAGCTAATGGATTACTGAAATGTGTCCAAGGTAAACTGAGATATAATAGCAGGATGTTATCAGTGTTATCAAGTGCTCAAAATGAATAGGGACGTGTTCTGTTTTGGGGACATTTGTTGCTGGCATGGATCTGTATTTGTAAGATAAACATTTTCTGAAAATCAATTATAAATTGTTAATGAGTTTTGAAAAATAATAATAAGCTGAAGACATATCAATTGAAAATAAGAGCTCATTGTATTTTTGGGGTAACTCACACTTCACTGACAACTAAATTACTCCAAACAATTAGGCATCTGATCAGCCACGCCTGCTTAATATTAACTGGATAGCTAACTGCAATAAATGAAACTGTAGTTAAATACTACTTCGGAATTAAACTCTTTTTTTTACATATTTAATCACCCAAACAAGAAAATTACTTTCTAATAACATAAATGAATCAAAAACTTTTCAGAGCAAAGGTCATGGATAATGATGATGAAAATGATGATGATTAAATGCAGCCCTAGTCAAATTATAAAGAATCTTGCCAGATGTTGCCTTTATGAATAAACTGACAACCTAACAGGCAAATGTCATCTATTCCACACATTCATTCCACATGTCATTCCAAAAGGGAATGATGTTTTTGCTAACTTTATTAGGCTAACATGAAAATGAAATTCACTTAACTATTTTGATTCGAAGGCTGTATGAGACTGAGCTACTTGAGACCTCTTACATGCTATAAACAAGTATTTGTGTGATAGAGATAAAGTCTGTGTGCACTTTTATCGATTTAGTTTTACTCAGTTTCATCTATCATATGCATTGTGTGTCGGACATGATATTATTGTTTCGTGTAAAAAGGTCCAAATTTTAAAGTTTAATGCAATAATGAGCCATACTCCTTAGAATCTGTGTATAACTGCTCTTTTTTTGAGAACTGCTTCCAACAGCACTGGAAGTATCACATACTGTACATATCTTTAAACCCTTTTCTGCTAGCTTATCATAGCTTGCTAAAATGGCATTGTGAATGGTAGTTAGTTATCAATTCAGTAACAATCTGGCTTCAGGCTTTGCCTTTGGTATTGAAACCTAGCAAACCTTAACTGGATTCATCACATGGTTAAGGTTTTAGAAAATGGGCCAGCTAGGTGCATTTGCGAGATAAGGCACTATCGCGGTGTTTTTTCATTTATTTAACGTTTCAGGGGGTTTTGTCATATTTTTCCATTTTTATTTGAGCCTCAGTAATAGGGCCACAATGTGTATTTTTTTCATTTTTGCAAATAAAATTGTGTCTTTCTTTGAGCAAGCCAACCTGTGACACTGACAGAGCCTTGCAATAGACCTCAAGCTCACAGCGTGCCACACAAACTCATCAGCTGCAAGCATTAGGGTCAAAACTTACAATTATGAAGCATAATTTTCCTATATCACAGTTCTCCAGTCCTCATAAGCCCCTTATAACCGATAAAAGCTCACCACCTGAGAGACATAATGAGGAATCTTTTCTTAGGGTGCAAGCGTTACAAAGTGAACAAAAAATGACCAAAAACCCTATAGATATACATATATAAACATACCATCGCCTCCCAGCCAATTGTATAAGGCAAAAGACTGTAATACCTCTTGTTCAGCATATACTACTGTCCACGTAGAAACGTATTATACCGGCACTGCAAATAAAAAGGCTTTGTCTGAGTGTGTTTTTAATTGAGTGCATCCTACTGGGAACACAAGCCTGAAATTGCTCCTGAGATATCATAGGAGTAGAAAATTAATGCCTCTATTAATTGAGTTAATTATCTGTAGCTGTTACCCCATCTCCCTTTTCACTCAAACTAAGCATGGTTAAATGAATGAACAGAAACCACCCTCTGCTGCCTTAAGCACTTTCTTACACCTCTTAGGAACACTGATTCCATCATGGTGACAGTCTCTGCGTAATGTAATCTCTCAGCAGCTTGGCTGTTTCTCCTGTAAGACCTTAAGTGCTGTTTCACTTATCGGACAGACTCATAGTCCTTGGTGCTCAGTAGCCTTAGGCAGTATAACTGTGGTCTGTGTTTACAGTAGACCTTGCATATCTTTACCATGGAACCGGCTGGTGAGGACATTTAATGACAAATATTTGTCCTGTCTTTGGAACCCCAGGATGATCAGTCAGTATATAGATACCTTATACAGTCCATTCGCGACTTAAGTAAGTCCAGTTTATGTAAATCTGAACTTAGGCGAAAAGATATACGAGATACAGTTTAAAGAAGCTCTTTTGCAAAAAGGCCTGTAAGTAAATTTATACTTTATTTGGTAAGACTTTACATTAACTCCACCTTCTAAATGCATTTGTTATGCATTCACTGAACTTTCAGTGCACCTTCATAATGCATTTATAAATCATTCATAGAACATTCATAAGCAGCATATAAGTATACCATAACATCCTGACGTACCTTAGCAGCTTTAATATACATTAAAAAAACATTATATGATAGTAAACATAATTGTATGATCGTATAATGTTTATTATTAATGTATATAAAAGCTATAAAAGTATGTTGATGCTCTGCCTTCAGATTTTAATGTTGTTGAAACCGATGGAAATTTTAGTATAGCTGATATTGTGAATACATGATGGTGTACTGAGAGTTCTATGAATGCATTATGATGGTGTACTGAGAGCTCTATGAATGCATTATGATGGTGTACTGAGAGCTCTATGAATGC
>JAODLD010000090.1:130105-149315 GCA_026781065.1 Mormyrops boulengeri
AAATTATATTTTCATTGAAACCATATGAACTACATAAAACAAACCCAATACATAATTTGTCGATACCATAAGTGATATAAATGCTTTGTTTGTCCCAATACATTTAATTTTTTTTGTCCTTGCACACTCTTGTTTTAAAAGGCGGTAGAACAAAAAGGTATGTTTTATGTTGATGTTTAAGTATCTACTCGTGCTTTTCGTTGCAATGATCTTTGTATTCTTATATTCAACAATAATGGCACATGTGGTGAATGAAATCTGACGTGGGGAACTGATGTTCAGCATCATACAGATATAGCTTTTGCACGACATAACATAATGGCTAGAAATCAGGTGTTACCATGGTGATCACTTCCATTTACATGTCGGACTAAAACATTCTCTCACCAGTTCTCTGAAAATACTATTAAAAATTTAAAGTCTTAACATCTGACAATTACACACATAACAATTTGCTACTTTTCTCATGGGTAGAACACCCACCCCTAAACCCTTGTTTAAAATTGTAGCTGGAGTATACTGGAGATTTTTTAAACTACTTCAGCTACTACGCCACCTACTGTCCATTTGTTCAAAGTTTTTTTATTACCCTGACTCGTCATTTCTGAAGTCTGTAATGTTTCAATTAAACCTTCCGAATGTTAACTGAATGTGTTAATGTGGCCTGAACAAATTACTAAATTCTGAATTATCGATTAATTCAGAATATCAAAAATTGAGTGCCTCATCGCATAGGGAGGACTTACGCACTTGTTAATGTCAATATGGCAGTGATTAATGCAGTATCCAATGTAGCTTTTTCATCTGATGAGTGTGACACTTGGCTAGGAATGGAACGTAAACCCCCGGCCTTCTGGGTCTTGGGGGGGGGGGGGAGATTGGGACTGGAGCTTCAGACTGACCACTCTTAACTACAATCATAACCACAAACAGAGAAGATTAAACACAGAGAAAGCATGTTGCTTTCTGACAGATCATTAATGGACATATTAAAAATTATGATGTGCATAACGGAATCAACAGGGTAATTTTCAAGGCTGGTAAAGACTCCCTCTCACTGGAGCCTAAGAGCTTATGATGAATAGCTTCACATTATCAAGCAGTATTTCTTATTGAATTATGCAGCAGTAATTTTAGGAAATAATTATAGACGTAATAAAAAAAAGGTAAAATGTCATTTCGGTTTAAACACCTTTGGAAAGCTCTGCAGCTTTTCTGTATGTTCAGCATCTGCCTAGTATTGCTGCATCCGCAGTTGCTAGGCAACATTATCGCCCCCTTCTTCACGCATGACTTATGGGATCTTTGAGTCTCGCACCCTCTCTTTGCGTTAACTTCTCCCGTCGCTTTCAGTTGAAGCCAAGCCCATGAAATCCCACACGCTGTGATCTGAAAATGTGCCGGGGATGAGATCCGGTGTTAGAGTCAGCAGCTAATGTTGTGGTTAAGGGCATATATTCGTAACGCAAGTAAAGCCCAGCTCTACAGCGTGAGTTCAATCTTTATTTCAACCGATAAGGCCAACATGATGATAGTAACACTGAACCGTTTCTGGCAACCTCTGTACCAAACCAAAACGTTTGGGCCTCTCCTGCCACTCCACACTTAACTTCACATTCAATCGACAGGATACACAGCACAGTGTGCAAAAGTTGCCTGTTTTGTGTCCCCTGCCAATAATGGGTTTACTACACAGCTACTGTTTAAAGTCCAGACACTGCTTATCATTACCTACTTTTAAATGGTCAGATAATGTGTAATTCTTCTGCACAATGCTGCCTAAATTGCATGTTTACAATCAAACAGGGAGACTGTGACAAATTCAATAATCTATACATAAATCATTATGCTGTCGAGACTGTGGTGTCCCCT
Source organism: Mormyrops boulengeri (assembly GCA_026781065.1). NCBI lineage: Eukaryota > Metazoa > Chordata > Actinopteri > Osteoglossiformes > Mormyridae > Mormyrops > Mormyrops boulengeri. The sequence continues at coordinate 131,978 of JAODLD010000090.1, forward strand.
GAGATATTTAGTGTCATTTTTCTTTTTCTTATTTTTTGAGCTTTTCAAAACATTTTACAGCCTCAGGCAAACAGCCACAAATCTCCGTGACAGCCCCAGGATGGCCGGGCAGGTCCGCGGTCTCAGGCTTTATGGGCCCCACAAGAGCTGTATGCTCCATGCCCGCGCCGTTACCTTGATAACCTCCAGGCCAGATGATCTGCGTATTTCTGAGGGATAAGTCTGGTTTGGAGAACAAAAAGTGATACTCGTCATTTGCATTACTCATATAATGACCAGGTGCGTTCAGGCCTGGACTGGGATTAAAAATCAGCCCTGGAGTTATACCATTACAGGCCCGCCACATGGGGCAGGGGAAATTTTGCCAGGTCACAAACGCATCAGCCCTCTAGGGAAATGTCCAATGTGGTGGATGGCCTGTGCAGCTCTGGGTGCGTAAAAACAGCTCTTTAATAAAATTTATAAAGTTTGACTGATCACTGTACATATGTGTGTGAGATCAGTCATTAGGTGCATGATTGAAGTCATTTTCTTTTCAATGTAGATACAGTTGGCTTCGTATTTGTTTGCATATCTGAGTGCCTTTGCTACATTAGACACACACCTAAAGTAAAATTAGATATACATTTACAGAGCTCAAAGAAAGTTTAGGGAGACTTGCTTAATTCTGTAAAAATGCTGCAAATTTATTGCTTACATAACAAAAGTCCACTGAGAACTCTTCTTTAACATATCTACCGCACAGATATTTTCGTTTTTAAATGTCTTATTTACTCATTACTCAGTTCTGTACTTGCCATTTTGCAATTAATTGCTATTGTAGTCATTGGTTCCCAAAGGGATACTAAATACAAATGTTTGCTGTTTTACGGTATTCCAAAAGTGTAGCTCATTAAAAAAGCACCCAATATGACTGCTTGTCAATGAACTTTTGAAACTGAGAACAGCTCTTTCCGAATTTGTGTTTCAACTTATTACAATTTACAGTTTATTAGTACTTGAAATGAATGTTTTATGTAAAAAGACTTTGATTTTATATATATAGTGAGAAAAAGAATAGAGCAATCATTTTGTTATAAAATCAGTGGCTTTGCAATATTTTTATTGAATTAGGCAAGCATCCTAAGGCTTTTTGGGAGGACTGTGCATTTCCAGTCTCGTGTAGGCTACTGATCCCTTTTTTGGTCATTTCGCATGGCACATCCAGAATCCTGTTTAGAACATCTCAGTACTATGTTTTAGTGTCTTTATTATTGTAAACAATAAGGATTTTTTTTATTAAGAGGCATTTTCCCCCATAAACACATAGCTAATATGGCTCATATAATATTTAGTTAGATCTTAAACCACGCTCAAAACAAACAAGTTGGAACCACATACGAGTTTAAAGCCAGGAGCTTTTAAGTACTGACTCATTTTGTCATCTGAGTCATCAGAGAGACGCCGGGACGTGCAGGCAGTGAGAACTGCCAGAAAGAATGAGTGAAGGGCCGTAGCGTATGTAAATGCGCGGCTCGCCTGTCTCCGCGAGTCCGGGTAGCTGGCATCGAACAGGAGCGGTTCTGCTGCGGCGCGCACCGTCGCCGCCTGTCCCGCTGACGGTGCTGCGTCTGCTACAGGACTGCTGATGCTCAGACGTTTGGTTGGGCTTACAAATGCTGGCTGGGCATCAGCAGCCTGCCCCTTCGCTGCTGTACCGGCTATTTCACACGCTGCTTCTTACCTCCGACACACAATCTCAGACTAGATCATCAGGTTCTCCTACCAGTCTAACATCCTCCCTGTAGCATGGTGCAATTTTAAGGATCAGTGCACAAAGATGAAAAAGTTTTGTAGGACCTGTAAAAAGTCGCCCGACGCTCCCCAATTTTGAAATAAATTTTCAAAAGCGCACGTGAGCATCTGCCGTATGCATTCCTCTCCTATTTTTTTTCCAGCACATTTGAAAAAGTCGATCATTTGCATGATCTGTTGAGCGTCGCTGTGCTGGAGCATATTGCATTTTGAAGAAGTTATCTTAAGGCTGTTTCTAAATACCATCATGAAGAACAACTGTCACGTCCCGGTCGTGCTGCTCCTCCTGCGTTCCACGCCCCCTCGTTAACCTCGTGTGCAATCCACTTGTTTACCATGCTGTTCCTAGTCTTGTCCAATCGAGTCTATGTGTTCAAGTGCTTCCCAGTTAGTCTTTCCCCAGTCTTGTCATTAAAGTCTTGTAGTTGCTGACGTTTCCCTGTGCCCCCGATTGTGTTCTCCCTCTAATAAACCCCAAGTTTACCCCTTATACTTGGGCTCCCGTGCTTCCCTTCCCATCGTGCCTTCAGTGTCCTGACAACAACAACAAGAAAAAGACGTTTGTATCTTCTATAGTTAATATTTTCAGCTCAAATTGTTTTAGGACAAAAAAAGCTTTAAAGATTTAAAAGGTTCTGGCATAAAACAAGTCACATGATCTCTGCAAAGTTGTGCATATCAAAAAAAGAAAATGACAATGACATCATTAAGAAAAGTGGATGGTCTGGATTATCTCATTTGCAGTTCATTTGAGCAACCGTATGCTACTGTATTGGTGTTAACAAGGTTGTATATTGCAGTATAACAACTCGACACTAAAATGCTTTCTAGCCACCCTGTATTAATGTGTAATAAAAATGCAATAGATAATGCTGAATTTTAAAAGCCCAAAAGATGTTTCTTGCAGACTTTATTTTTGATACCTAGAATAGAACAACAGGTCCATCTGTGGGTATAAATCCTTCTTTTATAACCACATATCCAGTACTGGACTGAACCTGGCGCCTGTCCCGGTCAGCACAGAGCCTGCGGCGAGCGGCTAACTGGTCATAACACCAGTCCAACCCAGGGCACACATACTAGTGGTGCAACAGTTCTGAATCCGAGACCAAAACCACGATATGAATGTTCACAACCTCATGTTACACCACTGCCCCCATCATCAAGCCAAACTGAGTTTTGATCTTTTCCCAGGCTAGTGACGTGCCGTACAATACTTTCTCCTGATGCCTTGCAATGGCACCTTCTATGTAGCCACGCTTCCAGTCTCTGTAACCATTGTGAGCGTACATACATATATCTCATACTGTGTTTAACTACGTATTCGGCTTACGATATTTTCAATTTACGATGGGTTCATCGGAACATAACCCCATCGTAAGTTGAGGAGCATCTGTATTTTGTAAATGTTACGCCTTCCAATTACATGTGTCATGTGACTATTTTGGTCCAATCATGATCTTGTGCTCACGCCTGCAGTAAAAGGTAGGTTAGTTTCATTAGCTCAAGATGGATAGTAATCCTCAGATTGCAGAGCACGTTCAAGTCAGCGGTCTGGGAACATTTTGGTTATCCAGAGTATTTTATTTTTTAATTTGTTTTTGTTTATGTAGTTATGCAAAGTTAAGGTAATGTGTTCCTTAGTGTTGTTCTGGTAGCTGGAGACCCAGGGAACCCAGATTTTTTACCTGTTGTTACTTATTCACACCCTTCACTTTCCCTCTCCAACAAACCAAAAACAAAAAAAACAGGTACGAACCTCAACAGGTACGTGACTCAAATTTCGAGGTCTGAACCGAACCATGGATTTGGAGAATGGTTACGCTCCCACCACATACTATCACTAGCTCACAGACACAAATTCCATTTTTGCCCTCTTGGGGCAGGATTTGAACCATAACACCAGGGTTATCAACTGTCACACATCTGGCGTGACAATCATGCTTTCAGAATCTCATGCAAGAAATCTTATGGCAAATCTATATTTGTCATGTCTAGGGAAGGACAGGAACGAAGGCAGGCATAGGGAAAACCAAACGGGAATTTATTTAGAAAAACACCAAACGAAACAAAAGGAAATGGACCACGAGGGGTCAGAACATGGTAGAGCGAATCGGGAGGCAGGGCAAACTGGGGAACACAAGCAGGCAACTACATCAATGACTGGACTGCGGAGCTCAAGGCAGGGAGGGACTATATACACCACTGACGTGGGAGCAGACGAGAGGCCCCTGGGGTGATCCACACGAGGGCTATAATGAAAGGTGAGATTAAACAAGCAACATGTGTGGCTTGTTAGACCCACACAACAGAGAGATTTAGGGGAAAGGAATGCAGGGCGTGACAATATTATTCCATTATAAACCTAAAATTAGCTGCATCAAAAGTGTTGGGTCAGTTTGCAAACCCAACAGACTGTTTACACAGTAATAGAACTCTTACATACATGTAAATGTGCTTGCAGGCTTTTCTCAATTGAGAATCTCAGTCTAGCCAGCTGACCAAAGTCTGCAGCTCTGTACCACTGGTGGTGTGAGGCCACAGCAGGAACATCCAAGGAAAGCAGCTCAGTGAGAACAGTGGACTGTTTTGTCTGCCATTTGTCGACTCCAAGGAGCTGTGCGGTGAGTATGCTGACAAATTCAAACTATGCTCCTCTCCTGTACTGCAGAAAAAGTTGCTTACAAATAATAAAAGTTTAATTGCAAAAAAAGGCAAGTAAAGCAAGAAAAGAGGTAAAATGCATCCTAAACATCAATGAGATATAATGTAGATAAAATAACAACAGCACAGCACCTGGATTTGGGAACCATTCATGGTGTTTACTGGGCCGACACGCAAAGTCTGTATTTTGACAATGCTAGTGACTAAAACGAAACTAGCAAATACAGCAGTGCTTCTATTACGCCGCTGTTAGAAGAAGGCATGAAACTGGTTTGGGAGGGTGAGAGGAAGGCATGTATGATATTAGACTCCATTTGTATATTATTCCCAGCAATATGCAGACTTTTGTGTGATCTTTTTGTCCCTTAGTAAACCACATGAAGATCCAGCATTACAATGCAATACATCACTAGTTAGTGATCAGAAGTTTGCTGGTTCAAATCCCATTTTGTCATAAGGCCCTTAACCACCAATTGTTTCTGGGGATTCGTCTGCCCCTACTTTTTCAAGCAAAGTATTTTTATATGTATAAAATTGTCTGCCCATGGGATTCAGCAACTGGGACTGAAAAATAAGGGGACATTCTATAATTCTCAGAGTGGATCATTTTCTCTTTTTCAGCTTTGACAGCATATATTCCAAGATCATTCATTCATCCTTCAGTTTCTTTCGATTCGTATAAATCAATGTGCAACACAAAAATAAGTCAAGATAAAAGTCTGCTTACAGGCTGGTGTGTTAAAATGTGTTATATTTAAAGAAAGACACCAACGCCAAATGCATTATCTCAATAAATTGGAAATGCTTCTTTCAGTAATTAGTCTGGTTGACGTACTGCTCTTCACTATTGCAGGATGCAAGTTAATGCACTTAGCATGTATTAAATTAACAGATCTACCATAATCAACAAAGTGGGCAGATGTCCGTATGTGTTGCAATAGAAAAATGTGATTTATAGCAAATGTGATTTATAGCAAAATGCTTTAAGGCAGGATGGTAAGGAAGCAGTTCGTCAGAGCACACATGCTATTTCTTAGCAATAGATGTCTTTCAAGGCTCAGTGCTTTGGCTTAGTTGTTGTAAAGGACAAACCATTATAGATCAATTTTATTCAGAAGTTTACCTAAGACATAAATCATGGATGTTCTCAAATGTTGCAAATCATGACCAGGTTAACTTTGAATGCAATTTTAAATTATGCAATGTTAGCTAGACCTTTATTATTATTAATATTATTTTTATTATTCATAGCAACAAAAACAACAACAAGAATAATAATAGTAGTAGTAGTAGTATTTTACTGGAGTAGAAAGGCTGTACCTATTGATTTCCTAATGTACACAGATTGTGTCTTATATCTTTGCCTGGCGGTACAGAACAGGGAGTACAAGATACTGTTCACAGTCCTCTCTGACACCTTTCTGCAGTGAGGCAGCTCAGAGACTCAGCAGGAGTGACTGCTGAGCTACCACTAGATTCTGTTCCATCAGATACCTACCTGCGATCAACTCGTTCCGCCTTCTTCCCCATATCAAAGAGCGATGGGATCACAGTGCCTCACCTCCCACTCAGACAAGGCCTGGCAGATGGGCCCGCAAAGGTAGCAAAGAAAACCCTTCACCTCCTTTAGCAAACAGAAGGCAACGTAGACATGTGGGTGGTCAAGGATGCAATTAAGAATGTTGCAAGAACAATACAGTATATAGTGTTAATCAACAGTGTTAGCAATTAAATGTGACATGCATAATGTGTTACACTGTTGCACTGCAGGGTGAAATTATTGATTAATGACATGAAAGTGCCCACAATTTTCATGCAAAATAAAACTCAGAAAAATGATTTTGAAAACACTGCTAGTGCACGTTCGGGCCATTTCCCCAGGGCTGCTGTTTGCCTGAACATAGCAGTGGAGCAATGCATTATTAAGTGAAACACAAGGTGGTCCTTATGATCTGTTTGGCCGTGACACATTCTGTTGCAAGGAGAACGAAGACTGATGCAACCCGCTCCAATGTAATCCATAAACGTTCTGCCAATTCTCTGTCTGGAGATGCATCTAGAACACCTTGGGGACATACGGTTTTTGTCATATCGTCAGCTAAGATGCAGCTCAGAGACTCCATCATAATAAATGGACAGGACTATAAGGAGGACATCCTTTGCAAAAAAACACTCACCACATCCTCTTTGCAGTGCTTTCTTCTCCAGCAGTGTGCATAGTAAGATCAGTATGCTAGTGCTAATCCTTAGCATAAAGGATACCAATGCATGTGCATGCAAACCATAAACCCAGCTGAGGATCTTCAAAGCACAAGGTGTGAAACGTGTCGCCTGTTAATCCCAGCCCACCCAGGCTCCCTGCCATTGCGTGTTGTGACGAACAACTGCCTCTAGCTATATCTGCACTTCAATGCATCCTTCTGCCCCTCACCGCATTATTAGATGCGTTTTTTTGCCCATTTATCTACCCTGTGGTTGCATTCTCTGTAGGTCTGTATTACAGTGAACAAAGCAGTAAGCAATTTGCTCTAATTGGATTTAAGCACAGCAAGCCGGTGAGACACTAATGTGAAAGGCTAATGGCTGTCAATAGTAGATGCCTTCATCCAAAATAAATTCAGTACCATAATAAAAATTATACATGGCCATATATGCAAACAATAAAACGGTAAGTTTTAAGTGTAGCATGCTGAAGCTCTTTAGGTAAGATGCATAGTCCCCATCTCTGCTCTAATTGGTCTAAGGACAAGAGCTGTCCTCACCGAAGCCAATAAACAGTTACTTGTTTTAGCTAATGGTGTGATTTGTATGGCCTCTGAACAGGAAGTGTAGCAAACCGCTGCTGGGGCTGTTTTCTTGTGGAAAGCTTCATTCTCACCATCATAGGCAATTTATTAGTGAATAAAACTGACTGCTGGAGGAAATAACTCTTTAAAAGGCCCATCAGTCACTGCCTGATTTGGGGAACAAATAAAATGACCAGCAATAAGTATTGGTTCCAGGTGGTACACTGTCATCCTCCCAACAGAATATAAAAGCCCACCTGCTCTCAAAATTTCAAAAATGCTTAATTAACCCCCGAAAAATACCAAAATGGCACAACCCTCTTTGATGATTGTCTCAGCTCATTGAAACAAAAACATATTTGATAAGCAATTGGGACCTCAGCTTCACGGGTGTGTTATATCGCCGCACCGGCTCTAGGGGAATTAATCCAGACTCACCACAGCCCTGTTCTAAATCAGTGTTTATGTAAGATGAATGGATGTTTGTTGGTAAGAGGTGGGAATGGTCAGTACCATAAAACTGAAAGCTGCCGTTGCAGGTGCACTGGGATTAACTTCCATGTGGCCCAGTTCCTGTGAACTAAGCACTGAATCTTTCTTAAATATTTCTATGATAAACTATATACTCTTTGAAACAAGCAATACAATTTTGACATGTAGTATGTTTTCCAGATTAGCAGAACTTTCAAGCCAGTTTCCTTAAAAGAAAGAAAAAAATAGCATACCTTAATTTTGACAAGTTTCTCTGGTAACATTTGACAATCTGGACTTTGAGGCCTCATACTATAACTGAAATATATCAAGCAAAATGAAGAGGCTAAGCTTTGATGGACATATGATGACATTGATGCCAATATTAAAAAAGAAATATATATTTGTATATATATATACATTTTAAAGTAAAACACAATATTATACATACATATCTTATGCACTAAAGTCATGGCACATTTTATATGAAAAATATGTATAGGGAAGTAAAACGTGTTTTTTTTAATGCTATCACAATTTTCAACACAATAAATTCTTACAGCACTGTAACAAGCAAGTACCATTTTACTGAGAATAGAAATGTTTCTTCAACAGCCAAAATAGGCAATAAATAAATAAATTTCTGCAGTTTCAGAGCATCTCTGTTTATACAGAATGTTGTCTCTCCAGAGGGTAACAAAACAGTCCACATCATAGAAGCTTACATAAAGCAAGAGGAAATGCGGGACTTTTCCCTTTGGTTCATCATGGTTTCCACTTTTGCCAAAATGGAAAATTGGACCTTATTTTATGTTATTTTGCCCATATGCAAAACAGTCCCAGCACAGTGACTTGTAACTTTGAAGTGGTGATGTGCATGGAAATAAGTATTAAAAAAAACTGACATCACTTTCTAGAATATACGATGTACAGCCGTGGAATAAATTAAGAGACCACAGCACAATTTTTTGTTTCACTCATTTCTCAATTTATGGGTGCGTGTCTGAATAATTTACATATTTTTTTCAAACTGAGCCTGGCTCTTCCCTGCTTCTCATTAATGAAGGGCTTCCTTGCTTTACGGGACTTCAGTCCTGCTTCTAGGAGCCTGATACGAACTGTCCTAGCAGTGCACTTCACACCCGCACTTAACGTTTCCCATTCCTTTTTGAAGGTCACTTGATGTCATCCTCTGATTCATGAAAAAGTGTCGGATAAGTTAACAATCATCTCTGCCATTAGAAAGTTGCTTCCGCCCTTTACCTGACTGGTTTCTGCGTTCCCAGTGTCTCCCGCTTCATATTGTTCTTCTGTACTGCTGTCTTACAAATTTTGAACCTTGAAGCAACCTGCTGCTCAGCATAGCCTTCCACCAGCAGAACTATGATTAAACCAGGATTTAAATGCAGATTTGTTTAAAACTAAAGAGTGGTCTCTTCATTTTTTCCACGGCAGTATATACTGATCATATCCCAGTATAGCTTGGGGTAAGCCTTCCTATAAGTGACAGAACAAACAAAAACAGGGAAATGACTTAAATATTTCAAATAAGTCACTCTGGCATGATTTAATATGTATCTTATACTTCGGTGCTACTGAAAATGTTTGCGTCAACCCCTCAGTTTTAGTATGCAAAGACATGTTGAATTCAGAAGTGTTTATATTTGACATAATTTAAAGCTAATGAAATAATTAGCCTGGACACATAGCATACACAGAAAAATCAGCTGCAGAGCCTGGCTGTAAATGTGCCGTTAAAATCTTGACTTAAAGCACTTGGTGATTAAGTCCACTTACCATACAAAAAAAATCAATTGGATATATTTAAATCCATATAATGTAGTAATTTAGCATATTCCTGCTCTGACACTAATTTTCCTTGGACTGATCGGGGATGAGATCTTATCCAGTTATGAGGTGCTTCAAGCTGATGCAGTGCTGACTGTTTTGGCATAATGGATCAGGATCTCACTGTGAGTAAAGAGGGCTCACATGAAACAGGATTCAAAAGTGCATTAAAAGAGCATTGGTATTGTGGTTAACATCTACTTTTTCTCTTATTAATGGATGTGCCTCCTGAGTTTACATAACAGCTCTCATTAAGCGTTCTGGGTATTTTACCTTTGTAATTGCACCATGTGTTCTTTTGAGGAAATGAATTTCTGTAATGTTTATCTCTTTTTTCCAGTACCGCTAAAGATTGGTATTAGTTCCTATTTTTTTGTTTTATAAATGCCACCTCATTCCAATTGTGTAAAACAATATAGTGAGCAAAAAATATAGTATAGTATCAGGCGAGAAATCTTTTTTAAATACAAAGTAAATATTTCTTGCTACAAAAAACTAGGTAAATGTATACAGCTGGAATAACTTAATTTCATGTATTCCCAGACTTTATGTGCGATGAAAAGAGAAAGGTTAACATATGAACTGATTTTCAACCTAGTGAGCATTTTGAGGGTTAAAAACATTAAACGAAATCTTAGAGTATCTCACTGTTTATGTAAAAACATCAAGGCGTGTGCGGTTTGATGCGTTGTATTTGGTACAACTCATGGGGAGGCAGGAAAAGAGACGACATCTCCTGCATTAGGTAAAGTGTGTCACCTTGCAAGCCAACAGATATTATGGGGGGAGGGGGGGCTGGGGTCTCCTCAGTATATTATGCTGATTGACCAGTTGCCCACCAATGATAAAAATGCTCCATTTATTATCCCGTGATTCACCTGGAAACACGTATATAGGTCATGTGTGCATCAGATACGTAGGTTAACACACGGGGTAAGCAAATGCAAACATCAGACTCCTCCTGTGGTGCATCTCCTATGGTTTATTTTGAGGGCACCATCCCCTTTATCACAGGTTCTCTGTTCAGGTATATGGCCCAGTAAACCAGGTTGAAGCCTCCAAACAGGACAGGGAACATTATTCTGGACATCCTGTCAATTTTGCTCACGCTGTTGAATGTCTTCTTGTTGTCTGCTGGCTTGTCTGTTCTGACCTTGCCAGGGTCCACGATGCCCTTGGAGATGGTGGGCAGGGTCGTGTCTTTGGTGAAGTTAGGGGCGTAGTTGGCCACCGCAACTGCATAGGCATTATTCTTCTTCACCACGGAGTCCCTCTCTTTCTTCTGCAGGAAGAAAATACGTGTTTTTAAAACTATGTCATGCGCCTATTCTTAAACAATCAGGATGGTACAAAAAAGGTAATTACAGTCTCCTCAGCTGCAACTGTAGAAGCTGATAATAGGTTCCTGGAAATATTATTATGATGAAATAGACAAAAAGGCATTTATGGTACGTCAAAGTGTAAATTAAATGACACTACCGTCCCTAGTGACTATTAGAGAAAGATCAAGCGATCAATATCCAAAAGGAAAGGTGGCACAGCTGAAGGTCAGCTTGACAGCGGCAATGACACACTAATGAACCCTGTCACCCTTTCACCGGAAGGTCCAAATTTATTCACCCACGCCGATAATAGAACCAGCACAACCATAAGATAATTAACGATCAGTCTTTCTATCACATTCCCCCTGATCTGGATGCATGCAGTACAGTGATTCAATGTCATTAAAGTCCTATGTCTTAGAGACATCTCCGTTAAATGATTAACCTACCACCTGCGGAACAGAGGACAAATTCTACAAGATGTGAAGTCTTCTTGACATTTTTTGAGAGACCCTCAATCAAAGTCTGAGTAGCCCTTTTAAATTAAGTACAATTTTAAAATTGTTCATTTTCTCAATTTTTTTTTCCTTTCAGCATTTTTTTTTTATTATTAATTTCAGCAACTTTACATTCTTAGTTTAGAATACTTTTTGATGTTTAGCTGTACTCATTTGTGTTTTTATGTTGGGATTTATGGTTGTGCTGTTGCAGTAAGTATCGCTTAAGCGGAACAGAAATTTTTCCTTTGTCCGGTACACTTTCAATAAATAAAATTTTAAATAAAAATGACCTAGGACAGGGGTAGGCAACCTGTTCCTGGACTGCCAATATCCAGCCGGGTTAGTGGCACTCCAGGATCAGACGTGTTTACCCCTGACCTAGGAAGAAAAGAATAATTGACCTGCAAGATACCAAAGCAATGCCTGGAAATTAAATTGACTTAAATTCACACACACACACACACACACACACACACACACACACACACACACAAACATTGGCGTACCTATCTAAATGCGGACCTTCCATTCATCACTAAGGGAAAAACCCTAACCCCAATCACAACACCCTTGACCCCTACCCAGTTCTAACCTTAACCGTAAGTAACCAAACAAATCCTGCCTGACACCTCTCACCCTGGGCAACTCCAGAGTGGAACAGAGTCTTGCTCCTCCCCAGGAGGTTGGTTCCAGAGCCTGAGCTGTACGTTGCGGTGAGTCCAACTACATCTACTCAGTATCTCTCTACCTGCTGCGCCAGCTCCGGCTCCTTCCCCTCAAGAGAGGTTACATTCTAAAGCCAGATTTGGTAGCTGATGATCGGTCCGCTGAGGCCCCTTCCACTGCCACCCGATCTATCTCCCACGGACCCCCCTGTACACGGTGGGCCCACAGGAAGGCGGACCCATGTACATGCTATAGCCTATACCTGGCTGGGCCCCATGGGCAAAGATTTGGCCACCAGGCACTTCCCAGTCTCTCCAATCTGGAGTAGGGTCACATGATCCTTTCGGTCATTCTTCATAGGGGTCTATGCGATTTCGCTTAACGCAACATGTAGAATTGTGACTGGATTCAAATTAAGAAAAAAAAAAGATAATTTCATTATTTGACCAAATCAGTCCCATCAAAGGACGTAGACGGTATTTTAATAATAAAAAAATATAAAAAGAAACGTGCGGTAAAATAAATTACAATATATTAAAAGAAACACACAAATAAATAAATAAATCAGTACAAAAGAAAGACTCAAAAGATGCTAGGACTAGCTAACCCAGGTGACCAATGCTGACATCTGGTCAAAGACTAAGCCAATAGGACAAAGACCAAATTTCCAAATTGCTAAATGTGCCAAAAGCCTCCAGTTCCCATAAGAAACACTGCCTAGTTATCGTTCATTTCACATATCCCATAATGCTGTTTTATTAATTTATTTATTTTGTCATTGTTGTTCTTATTTCCACAGTATAAATACAGGAAAGCTGTTGCTATGTTATTAAATTGTTTCCATTCAATATACAGTTGCTTGGGCCATTCAGTGCACCTGTCACAGTGCATTAAATGAAGGATTACTTTGTTGCATTTGTTGCAATTCAGCAGTAAATTTCTGTTTCAATGCCTTTCGATTATTGGACGAGGAAGAATGGCAGCCTACACATCGTGCTGTTAACGTCTGTTCAAGATTTAGCAATAGCTTTTAAAAAAAAAACCTTAGTCTAAGGAACTAATGAATATAATCGAAATTAACACATTCTGAGAAACACGATTACAGAATCTATCTGGATCCTTCTTGCCAAATGGTAGTGCATCGGAGCCCCACATTTCACTTTGCAGGTCGTGAACCCACATGAAGATTTTTGGCTGAACCCAGTTAGGTCACATGGGTGGTCGGACTTCCAGGCACTTCCCAGTGAACATCTTCTGGCCCAAGGTCCAGAGGTTGATTCCAGCAACTGGCAACAAGCTAGATTTGTTCTTCTTGGCGCCTTTCATTGGGGGTCTTACGGGATGGAGTGAAGAGAGGGGCACAGATATCAATCATTTAGCACTTGTTGTTGAGCTGGATTCAGAAAAAGGGGAAGATGACGGATGGGCCAAGAAGACCCAGACGAACAGTCAAGGTTTGCTGGGAACGTCTGCCTGAAGCGTCTACTGTATGTGAGATTCATTCAACTTACACATTCTGAAAAGCTTCCCCCGTATGCTGACTGAGGCCGGGGATCATTGCTGAATCGGCAAAGAGCTATGACAAGGAGGCGGCTGGTGTCTGTCATGGCGGCAAACCCGCTGGTGGACACCTTCGGAGAGGGAAGCTGTCGAGCTGAGGAAGGAGGCCTTCAGGGAAATGCTTATGCAAGGATCTCCAGAGAAGAAGATGGGTATTGACAGGTGAGAAAGGCAGCGACAGCAACTGTACAGGCAAAAACTCTTACATGGGAGGAGTTTAGCGATATCATGGAGGGGGACCAAGTTGCAAAGCCTTTGATACCTTTGTGGAGACTGTAGGAGGCATTGAGCTCTTTAAAGAAATACTGAATGTGAACATTGATTAATTTACTAATTTGTGTTTTGGTAAAATGTGATTTAGATAACCTGTCTCCTCCTACTGTGGTTGCCATGCAGTGTATCCCTGTAGGAACAGGGACAGAAGGAACTAGGGACAGGAAATAGAAAGAGGTAAGGGGGTTCTTGGCTTTAGTGGGTAGGGGGACTACGGCTCTTTCAAAATACTATCTGAAACCTGTAGGTAAAACCAATGTCATTACAGGCAGTCCCCAGGTTAAGAACATGAATGGACAGCCTATTGTATTAAATGTGAGTTAAATACAACAGTTCATAATAATGAATGCATGCATTACTTTGTGACACTCATGAAAATACTGACATGAAAACACTGTCAGCTTAAAGTATGGCACCATATACAGATCTATCATTATAGTATAATTATTATGCACTGCATTATTATTGCAGCACGGTGGCTCAGTGGTTAGCGCTGCTGCCTCACAGCTAGAAGGTCCAGGGTTCGAGCCCGGGTCCTTTCTGTGTGGAGTTCACACGCTCTCCCTGTGTTCACGTGGGTTTTCGCCGGGGACTCCGGTTTCCTCCCACAGTCCAAAAGCATGCAGGGTAGAGTGATTAGCAAGTCTAAATTGGCCCTGTGAGTATGTGCACCCTGTGTTGTGTTAGTGCCCACCCAGGGTTGGTCGCTCCTGCGATTGGCTCTGTGGGGATTAAGCAGTGACAGTAATGGATGGATGATTATTTTTCAACTTACCTACAAATTTGACTTGAAAATAGACCTAGAGAACAGATCTCATTCGTAACCTGGGGACTGCCTGCATAACTCAATGGACTGTATTCCTCAGGTGCCTTCGATTAGTCACTCCCATACCAAGGGACGGTTAGGCCTGATCCGAAACCATAATGGTGACCTTTCTCAGGCTGTGTTAAGTAGGAATGGGGCAGTGATGACCAACATAGCGCATCTCTGGTGGATTTGTCCTCTTATATTTGGAAGGTACCTTAGAAATAGCAAACGGGGCGATGGTCCTTATTTTTAGAAAAATATGACCAGAGATTGTCTTCCATCTATAGGTGCACGACAGTTCTCGGCCTACTAGGGAAAATCCATGCCAGTATAGTGGAGAAGGGACCCCACATAATATCTACATCACGGTCTCCATTTACGTCATTATTCAAAACCCATTTGTACTCAGTCGCATTTCACTGGATATGAGAACTGTTTTACTGCTTAGATTATTCCAGTTTTGTCATGATTACTATTAGTATTATTTCTATTTATTTCCTTATACAGTACTGTGCAAAGATTTTTGGGCAGTTTAAGAAAATGATGCTCAAATGAACTTCATGTTGGTGTAAAAGTGTAATATCATGTCTGCCAAAATACATTAACCATTTCAACACCTCTCCTAACGTCACGCCAGTATGTGCCCCAGCCATCCAATAAACCCACTAGCACATCCTATGGCTAATCGATATGTCATTGATTTTTTAAACTAATTTAACTAAATAATTAAGTGAACTGGTGGTAACAATGTAACAAATACATGGAATGGCTGGGATTCCCCGGAGCTTTGGGAACTGAAGTGGTGTTCATCTAGCCATCCAACAAGATATTAGTAACTTCTTGGAGAACGGAGGAAATTCTTGTTAGCTTTTATTGGGTTTATGATGTCATTCTGGATTATTGAACCTTTATTTTATTTTTTGTTTTTACAAATGTTATTATTGGTTTGTATGCTGTACAGCACTTTACTCAAAATGTGTTGTTTAAGAAGTACTTTATAAATAAAGCTGACATTGACATTGAAAAATTGACATGGTGGAACAATGGAAGGACTCTTCTCCCTCCAATAGTTGTGTCAGGGTTTATGGGAATATATTAACAGGAATATATTAACAATCTACAGCAGGGTTCCCCAACTCCGGTCCAAGAGGGCCAGAATCCAACACAGTTTGCAGATTTCCCATGCTCAAACACATCTCTAACTCAGCTAATTACCAGGTTGAGTAGGAGTGTCTGAGCAGGGAAATCTGCAAACTGTGTTGCAGACCGGTCCTCCAGGACCAGGAACTCTGGTCTACATGCACTTTGTTGACTTGCTTTGTGGAGGATGCATACGAGAGTGTAGCCAGGCATATATTATGGGAGGCGCTGAAGGAATAGGGAATATGATGGCCATTTAAACGTTATATTGGTCTGAATGCACTAAAAGTTACATCTGCGCTATTGGCACAAAATCAGAGTTGTTTAGAGATGCCGTTGGCTTCTGTTAAGGGTATGTCTTGCATCAGTTTACGTTTGTGATTTTTAATTGCTGTTCTGATGCAGACTGGCTGCTTTGTGACATGGTGACATGCATATTCAAATACCCAGCCAAGCAAAATGCAGCTAATTCAGGGACATTCCTGGTTAAGTTTTGTTTTGAGCCATTATTTTCTAATAGTTAACTGCTTGGGGTTTAATTAAGCTCTAAATGAAAGTTATAACAATCAGAAGGTTCTGGAAAAACAAAAATGGGATAGTTAGCTGCTAGTAACCTTAAGAAACACAATCAGCATGTATTGATTTTTTTTTTTATTAGCAGTTCCTACGGGACGCACATTGAACATAACAATTGCTGAGATATCATTACATCACCAGGCTATAGTAATGCCGACTGTATATTGCTGACACCACAGCTATTTGGCGGCTTTCCAAAGCACAAAAAAGGACAGAAATAAATGCCTCCCTTGCTTTATACCTGATGCTCTGCAGCTGCTGGCATTACCCCCTACCCTATTGTCATTGGCTAAATGCAGAATCTCAGAAGGACACTTTACCTTAGCTGAAGGCACATGGCGGCCGGTGTCACCTCTATGTGTATCTGTCATTTACCAGCATTTGTACTGATCCCCTGCATATTTCTTTTCTTCTCTCCTTTGCCAAGCATTCAGTGAGCAGCCCACACACTAAAGATGCAATGCTGGCACAGGACATCCCACCGTGCACTACAGGGGGCCCTAAGAGAACTGGCCCAAAGCCTGATACACCCGTAAGCGCACAAGATCAAAGCCTGATACACCCGTAAGCGCACAGGAACAAAGGCTGATACACCCATAAGTGCACAGGAACAAACCCTGATACATCCTTAAGTGCACGGGAACAAAGCCTGATACACCCTTAAGTGCACAGGCCCAAAGCCTGATACACCCGTAAGCGCACAGGAACAAAGCCTGATACATCCTTAAATGCATGGCAACAAGGCCTGATACACCCTTAAGTGCACAGGCCCAAAGCCTGATACACCCTTAAGTGCACAGGCCCAAAGCCTGATACACCCTTAAGCGCACGGGAACAAAGCCTGATACACCCGTAAGTGCACAGGCCCAAAGCCTGATACACCCTTAAGTGCACAGGCCCAAAGCCTGATACACCCTTAAGCGCACGGGA
>JAODLD010000090.1:157129-182703 GCA_026781065.1 Mormyrops boulengeri
CCTCATAAGCCCTATTTACAAACACACACACAGTGCCCACACACAGCCAGATCTATGTCCACCTTTAATAGGAAACTCAGCAGAAAGGCAGAATGAATGCGTGATGCTACAGCCAGGCTTTTCCGGCTATGACCTTTCAGTAAAAGTGTGTTTCTGTATTTCAGTGCGTGCTTATGTGGGGCCTTTTCGTCTAAATGTTATGTATGATGTTGGTCACGACTGAATATGAGACACAAGTTTGTTCACTCCCGCTACATTGTGGCTATTTCTGCTTTCTGCTAAGGTGAGATTTAGTTTGATTGGCAGTATTTGCCTTGTCCAAAAACGCTGAATCGTATTAGAGAACATCAAATGCTATTATATTATGAGATATTACATAATGTTCAATATTGTATTTTGGTTTACATTCATTATCTACATTTTTTTTTACTTAATTAACAGATTTCTTTTTTATCCAGAGAGATGTACATTTGAGAAGGCCAGGTTTACCAGTCCAATTGGGGGTTAAGGGATTTGCTCAAGGGCTGTTTTTACAGCAATTTACAAATTTAACAATTTTATACCATAAAGTTATAGTTTCCTGAAAAGGAAATCTTAATTTGCGCAATTTCCAAGAATTACACCAACACTGCCATAAATTAACCACACTGTAAATTAAATTATTACAAAGAGATCAACCTATTATGGCTGCTTCCTGTTTAACTTTTGTGTGTGTGTTACACTTAAACACACACCTGCACTGTGCCACTTGCTCCTGTTCACTCTGTGGCTCCATCAAGCTGCATGACATTCTCACTACAGAGTGCCATTCACCACTTGGTTGCACTCGCAGTTCCGCATGCACCCGGGCAGCAGTGTCAAGTGATTAGCGGGAATTAACCCCAGCCGTCTACCCGATCTGAAGGAACAGGTGCCAGCTGGCCATTCTCTGGGCCTCAGGTGGCTAATTTGGCAGAGTGCAGATCAAACCTGAGCCTTCATCTTCCTCTGGTTTGTCCTTGTCTTTCACACATTTTCACCATTTTCTACAGGCGATTTATACCTACATCTGTAGTCAGAGATGTAAAGCAAAATTTCATGTCAAGACTGAAGAATGAATAGTCCTTTTGTTACAGCACGCTTATGGTGCATATACAGTAATGCATCTTCATGGTTAATCTGAAGGAGGGTTTAGTTAAGTATTCCTATCTAGTGCATTATTCATCTGCTCATTCTGAGCAGGTCATGGGTGCTTAAGTATTTATGTACGTTATATAGCTAGCTTAAGGGTGCAGTCTCAAGGGCTCACTATGTAGTTACACACATACAGTATATACGCCACTTCCAAAGAAGTGTGACTGCGTCATTAACCAATCATTATTCTTTAACTTTTGTACAATTTTCACATTTGTGCAACTATAGGGATTTTAACCAGTAACCATTTTGTTGTTATATTGTTACTGTTGTGTTGCCAAGTCTATGGCGATTAGCCTGTTATTACTATAATCTCCTGAGGTTTTTTTCTGTCATAATGGATGAGTTATTGCTGTGCTCTTGTTCCCCTTTTGGGAAATCAACTCTCGTTATAATTCAGGAGGGGATACTGATTCTGGTGCTTTGACTGGGTGACATCAGCCTCAGTCACCTTTCGATTTGATGGAACTGGGGTCATGTAAGCCTTTGGTGTCTTATTAGGCCTTGAATTGGAATTTTTAGGATTTGGGAAAATTCTTCTGATGGCGTCAATGATGATCTCATTGACACCTGTAGCACACAGAAACATTTGGCTTTTTATCCCAGTGACGCTCTAAGTTTCATTCCTTGGTTTCATTCCTTCTCTCTGATTGGATGCTGCAAGAGGCCAGATAACTAAATGCAAATTCATGAGGTGCACATCACAGTTCAATTGATCTATCCTATATTTCTCACATTCACCATATTGTTTCCGACATCTTTTCTGAAGCGTGGAAGGTGGTGGCAGAACTTCATGGTGGCAGATCTAAAGGAGTGTAACTGATCAAAAAGTGTCGAGTGAGTTGTCTTAATGTAAAGGTTTGTTTTGTTACTTTTAGAGTCATTTTGGTTTAAGAAAAATGTATGAAAGAAGAATGAGAACATGAATGAATGACAACACGATAAAAGACTTACATGAAACACAAAAATGATCACATCAGGATTTGCGAGGATATTGCCTGAATAGTGATGGTTTTTACATACTTTGACATATGGATCCTCATTTCAGTGCTGCTGATATATTAATTAAAGGACTTAATACATCCCAGATAACTAGCAATACACCAAAGTTTGGGCTCCCGTCATGTTTAGCTACAGCAAAGGATGTGAAACGAAGAACTTGTGGCTGACTTCTGCAATCTGTCAGTCGGAGACTGAGCAATGTTTATGTATGTGGCTGATCAGGAAGGATGAAATCTCTGCTCTCAAATGTATTACTGGAATCAGTTAGAGATAACATGGGTGTTAGTGTGGAGGGCGCGGAAGTGAGAGAAATTATTGTGCAGGCAAATACTTTGTGAGAGGTAAAGCTTATTAAGGGAAAAATATACAGAAGGGTCAGTCGGAAGGCAGCAGTCCCTTCGGGGCTCCCGTCCTCTGATATGTGCATGTGCATACACAGCTCGCCCTTTCCCTCTCTCTTTCACCTTCTTCCCAGTGTGGGATTTAAGCCAGGAAAGGGAACACTGCCCCCCCGCCCCAGTTGGGGCAGTTATCAGCTGCCTGCCACATCCTGTTGGCATTCCTTGTGGCCAACAATCAAGGTTATTGTCAGCATGCATGGTGATGATCGCCCCCTGCTGGTGTGTGGTGTATTGCTGGCGAGCAGTTAGCGTGTATGTGTATATATACTGTACATTACAGAACACTAAAACTTGAGGTAATGTTTTTGGACAGACATTTCAAAGATGGTGTTCTAGATGCAGATAAAAAAAAGCCATGGAACAGGAGAATGAGAGGCGAGATATTAGTGTCGAGAGTTTCTTTGCTGCATCAGGCTCTCTTTTAGTTAACCATGCATTCCACTGTGTACCATAAAGAACTGGAGGAGAAAGGGAGGCCATGTTTCACTAAGCAGAAGTTAAATAAAAAATCAATAAATTAAGTTTCAAGTTTTATTGTAATTTGCATTCTGGGAAAACGGTGAAATTCTTGTGGCACAGTTTTGTGGTTGGGTGGGGCAGAGGGGAGGGGCATAGGACGAAAGTCCAGATTAAAATTCATTTGAAATTTTCAGAGGGATCTTCGAACTTCATGCAGCTGAGGCATTTGGTGAGTAGCAAAAATGTGTTCCTAGTTAATATAAGACAAGTTACAAGTGGTGCCGTAGCTGCTGACTGCAGATGTGCACTCACTGTTAACACTGAACTGATTTCCATTAAATAAATGATGGAAACTTGTTCATTTAGGTCCCACTGATGCATTGATACTATTGACATAATAATCAGACATCCATGTGTACTAGACATACAAATGATAAAATCAATGAATTAGTATCATTTCAGAGAGAGCAGTGTGTAACTACATTCATACATTAATGTAAGCGTAACGATTTAGTTTGTCAAAAGTCTGCCTGGTTAAAATGAAACAATTTTGCGGTGACCCAACTTTTATAGGATAAATCATTTTAAAAAGTTAGGTGGGTAAATTGGCTTGTAAACAACTTCTTCCTTGCAATTCAAATACTTTTGCAAAGTTATTTGTTTTTAATTAAGGAGATATCGCGTTGTAATGCAACATGATCTGCAGTATTTATTGGTTCGTGGTATCTTTTCTTAGCCGTCAGATGTTTTCTTATCCATCTTAATATTTTCTTATGTATCTATTCCAAGATCTACACTGCATGAATATGGCCCATTAAGCATTCCAAAGTTTCTTGATATAAGTTCCTTTTAACAAAAAAAAAAATTTACACATTGTCTCTAGAGTTTGGTATTACGCACATTTTATTGAACAAGGACTCCTACAGCTAACAAGCTACCGTAATCACTTTTCACCATGCCAAACTTTCATTGCAGATCTTTTTATTATTACTGATATTCTCACAATTTTTATTGTCTCTTTTTCAGTCAATTGATTTTTATTGCTATATTTATTGTTTTATTCTTATTCATCCATATATTTTATATTGTTTTAAAAAAGATTTTGAGCACAATCCAAGAAACAGGTGGAAAAGTATTTCACAAGTGAAACTTAAAATCTGAACACTTCATATAAACCTTTGTCACAAATCTGTTAAAATAATTTGCAACTAAGATAAATAATCCGTCTATCAACCACTGATGCTGAGCAGGGTCCCGGGAAGATAAATAACGTAATTGTGGAATGTGTAGCCTACAGCCTTAATAACTAACGAGATTAGCCTCTACAAGGATAGTGGTTAAATTAAAGGGTATTTTCAAGTCAGGCTGACGCTCAGTTTGTGTTATTGTACTGTGAATCATTTTTCTGTAATCTTATGGCCATGATATTAAGTAGTGTTATTGATACATAATTTTCTGAATAAATTATTATCTGTATTCTATTAGAAAGTAGATCATAATGTACATGCTAGGTCTTTATTACACAGAAAGACTTTTCTAATTAATCAATAACAGTCATGTGTGAGCATTTAAAGGTTAGATGATTACATGAACATCTGCTCAATTTATCTGATATTGCTGACAGCTTACATTACCAGGGAACATTAACTTAAACTGATGAAGGACTTCAAAGGATATAGTCTGATACTGTTAGCGGCCTGGTGATAGAAAACACATTAGTTATGCAGCACTGATGCAGTAATTTCCTACTCAGTGATACACGCAAAACCGTCTTCGGTAATTAAATCTTCTGTAATTGAAATTAATCCAATTTCTTGTCTCTTTTAGCATCTCTGACAGCACAAGCTTGTCGCAAAGGATGCCTGCTGAAGAAGACAATGCTTCAAAAGCGCAGTATTTGTTCATTCAGCAGATTGATTAATTGCTAGATGGAGTAGCTAGAATGCATAACAGAGTGCATTTCAGTTCTTCTGCCCAGAACCACATGAGAAAGCGTTTGGCCTGCAACCTCTTTTCTACACCCTTGATCTTCATCTTCTTCCTTCACCTTAATCTTTTTGCCACTTTTTCTTGTGAGGGTCCCCGTAGCAGTATGTGAAGCAGGTCAGATTCAACTTCCTGCACGGAAACCACACACTCTGGTTTTTTCTGGGAGACGTTCCCAAGCCAGCTGGGAGATATAATCACTGCAGCATGTCAAGGACCTTACCCAGAGCCCCTCTCCCGCTGGAGATGTCAGGGACCAGGTGGCATCCTTACAGCATGACCCACACTCTTCACCTGGCTCCATATTCTTTAACTGTCACTGGTCATAATGGTGAACATACCCATATTAAGCTTGGCTGACCAGGGGACACGACCTTTATTTAGGAGAAAGATGGTCCTTTTCGAGGACAAATAGGGACAATGCGGGAAACCATACATATTGCAGGGAACTAGGGATGGATGGAATCAATCAAGGCACTAAATATGAAACCACCTGACTCAGAGATGGACATTCCAGTTGGGAACTCCTACAGTATTTAAGTTAAACTCGAGTCGCACTTAAAAAGACTTATGACTTGGGCACCATGTTCCTAATTGACATCAGACTTGACTCAAACTCCTGGATAAAGACTCATGGACATTAAGAGTCTTTCATAATTTAATGAGGAGCTGAACCTTTCTGCAGAAGCGAAGTCGTCTTTTTTTTTTTGCTCCGATCCAGCTCCAATCTTTTAACCAGTCCCTCTAGGATTTAGTGATTCTGTGATTGTAGAAATGAACAGAAAATCATGTCAGCTCCACAACATTTGCCAGCGCTTACAATTTTTCTAATTTATCTCAGCTTTCCGCTCATTCATGTATGTTTTCTGCTAGCCTGTGCCATGGAGATCACACCTCATATGCACAACAGACATTAGAAAAGAAACTATACTATACTGCCTTAGAAAAGAAACTATACTATATTTTTCTGTCAATTCATTTGACTGCCCCAGTGATTGGAATAACTCAGCCATACTTCCATAAATCTTATCTAGCCTTTAATAATACAAACACCGACCCAGGGCTTGGGAAAAAAATACAGTGACTGGGTGAGAACCGAAAGAAGACCAGACATGCTGTCATGCCCACAACATTCCACGCAAACAGTGCCGCCCCTGGCCAAATTGGGGCCCTAAGCAGAATTTTATTTTGAGACCCCCCCCCCATTACAAAAAAAATGAGTAAAAAAAAAATCCACTAACAATCTTTTCCTTTGCACTCTTTCCTAACAACTTAAATGTAAATGTAAATGTAAAATGACTGTATCACAAAATGCGATTTATGTTTACAACCTTGCGGTGTCAGATTACTCGTCTCTTTTTCTCTCTCCTGCCTTGGGCTGACTTGGTGCTCTACGCGCGCCTCACGGCAGCGATGCGCATCCTTTGCACATTTGCAGAGAATGCGTCCCCTTGCGGAAAATGGGGCCCCCCCATGGATCGTGGGGCCCTACGCAAAGCGCGTGTTCTGCGTGTAGGGAGGGGCGGCACTGCACGCAAACCTGTACCATAAACGACGTAATACATCACTAGTTCTGATATAATTTGCTGCTGATAGTTTATTTTTTTTAAAAATAAGTCCCTATTTTGCCAATCTATAAAAAATTTCCTCAAAAAAAGTTGCATTGCACATTTTGAGAACAGCAGTATTGTTTTTGTAGTCTAAAGGGGACATGCACTTATTTGTATTTAATGTTTCCATACTTTGTAAAAAAAATTCTGAAGAAGGTACACACAGGCCCGTATACAGGAAGTCGCGTAAAGAAACTAGCATTTCTACATGATGTTATTGTTGATGCTGAGTTTTGAATACATTTTAGATAATGCAGTTTTCATTTGTTTGCTCACTGCATCCACTCAGTGCCTTCACTGTGTTTTATGTTTTCTAATTTGTTATTGGCTTCAAGCCTTAATCTGTCCATAAGGTATTGTTATTGTTACACCTTTGCTCCTCAGTGAGGCAATGTTTGCATCGAAGCACTGTATGTTTATAATACACAAAAATAGTATATACTAAAATAAAGGAAAACCCAGTAGTCAGAAGAGCATCAGCGAAGAATTAAGACTTGCACAGGAATTTTTTTCGTTTGGGGTTTTGTTGATTGTGGTGCGTAATGGAGTCTCAGACACTTCTGCAGATTGCCCCATGGATGCTCAGCTGAGATAAGCAAAGGCGTTTAGCTATTATCATTTCATGGCCATCAAACTATTCATTTGAGTACTTGTGCCCATGTCCATATCTAACACTGAGGACAACAAGGTCATGTCCTCGGTATGTTTTCGGAATTTTTTACTGGGGTATTTGACTGAATAATACACTGAGAACAAAGTGATCAGATGTCGATGTACTCAAGCTGGATCGAAACATAAACCCAAGTCAAAAATCCATCATTTACACTGTACCCTTAAAACAATTTCTCGAGGGTGCATGCCCCCGAACCCCCCTACAGGGCTTAACACTTTTGACCGCATTATTTAAAAAATCCTGCCTTCCACTCTGCTT
The DNA here is from genome assembly GCA_026781065.1 of Mormyrops boulengeri. Lineage (NCBI taxonomy): Eukaryota > Metazoa > Chordata > Actinopteri > Osteoglossiformes > Mormyridae > Mormyrops > Mormyrops boulengeri. The sequence goes on from JAODLD010000090.1 coordinate 164,692, forward strand.
GTGGTTATGTTGTCATCTTATTATCTTATACTCCCACAAGGATAAAAGTCCGTCATGAACACGGCCAGTCGATAGCTTTCTGTCATGAGGTGTGGCGTGGGCAATGCTGAGCGGAGCGGCAAGGGAGGCGTCATCAATAAAATAAGCAAGGATTATGCGCATGTGAGGATGGTCTTCTGAAGTCCTGAGCATCCATTTCCCAATTGCTGTTGAGCTGACAAAAGCAATCTGTTAGGCTCAAGCTGTGGTGTTTCTGGTGTTTGCGACTTTCTAGTTCTTGATTTGTTGGACTCTGATGTAATAAACCCTTGGAATAAACCTACACTTGATTCTGGACCCCGTAAGACAGTTTTACTTTTGTTGACATTTACCCTGCACTCTAAATGGTTGAACGGACCTAAATCATGGTAGCCCTCACGACTACCCTGGGGTCAAATTGACCCTAAAGGCACATGTCAGGTGACTTCTCAAAGTAACATAATTATTGTAGGAGCGTGTAAGACCTAGGAAAGGAGTTTATGCAGTGCAACCCAACCACAGAATTCCTATCTGTGAGATCCTGAATGTGCTGCTCTTGATTACAATAGCTTGGATTGAAATTTGCTGCCAAATAATTCAGTTACTCACATTTGTAACCAATGGTTGTACATTATAGTTGAACTTGACATTACACATGTACATTACTTGAACTTGAACTTGATATAATTAATATCAAAAAAGCTTATTTATTTGTAAGCTGAACAATTTCTTGTTACATAAAAAACAGTATTGATAAAGATAATTAGGAAGGTCCACCATGAATTGTGTGCTGTAAGCTAGTAGGTACGGATGTGTTTGTTGCCCATCTGTATTGACTGTGAATACCCACAAACACCTTTCCAATGTTTAAATGCTCCCTTGACCTTGAACCCAACCTGTTGACTCCATAGCTTACGCCATGTATCTTCACAGGATTACACCATCACCATGTACTTCCAGCAGTCATGGCGGGACAAGCGTCTATCCTACACGGGGATCCCTCTCAACCTCACCTTGGATAACCGAGTGGCTGACCAGCTGTGGGTGCCGGACACCTACTTCATCAATGACAAGAAGTCTTTCGTGCACGGCGTGACAGTGAAGAACCGCATGATACGGCTGCACCCCGATGGCACCGTGCTCTATGGCCTCAGGTGAGTCCTACTGTTTTCTTGAGTAACATCCATTCATTCTATCCTCCCCCACCCCACAGATGTAGTATTATTGGTTCATGACTGTCAAACATTTACATCCATTAATGGCTAATAGCACATTACAAACATACAGCTGTCAAAGAGTCAACTTGGCATAAGTGTGGCTAGGCTAAGCTCCCAATGAAAGCCCAGTGATGCGTGTAAGCAGTATTGGAGCAAGTGCTATACAATTGCCCTAGTTCTGGATTGCAGGATCTGAATAGGGATTGATGGATAAATATCCTATAACTTGAGCATCCTCCTTTTTGTCATGTCGTGGTGTCGGCGAGCGAACAAGCAGGCAAGTCGAGCCGTGAATACGGGCAGAAACAGGGTTTATTACGGTTCCAGAAAGCCTCTCGCTGGAGAAGATGGTAATATAAGAAATCACGATGTCAAGTCTTCTGTAGCAAGGCATTTCAATGTATCTGGACATGAAGTGTGTACTTTGAAATTCCAAGGGATCGAGTTGGTTAAACATCTTAGGCGTGGTGGAGACAGGGAGCGTCATCTTCTCCAGCGAGAGGCTTTCTGGATCCACCAACTCCAAACCGTACATCCTAATGGCCTTAATGAAGAGTTAGTCTTAAATTGTTTTTTGTGAATCATTGTCTATCATGGTCTGTTTTGTCTCTTTGAAGGGTGTGGGGTATGTATGGGATTGTTTTATTATGTCATTGGTATTTATTTGGTATAGATTATGTGGGCACATATAATTTGGATTTTTTCTTTGGAGATCTGGTGCGTAATTATGTGTCTGTGTGACAACGTGTGCATCCTTGGGGTCGGCAATTATGACGTCACACTAGCACCTGTTTTCTGTTATTTTGATAAAACCAGTGTGGTTTGGTGTTCTTTACACATGGATAACAGCTTCACGCCGAAACGCGTCTGTGTGACATGGTGCAATAAACTTTTTTTCCTTAGTATGAGAAGTACGTTGTGAGTGCGTTTCCTTTTTCGTATATATATTTTACGGTCAGTGTAGTTGGCAGGGTGTCAACTGGTTGGTTGAAACAAAATCTTGGTCTGGACTTTTACTCTCTAGACCTAAATTACCCAACTCTGGTGCCCAATGATGGATGTGGCATCCAATCCAGGGTGTTCCCGCCGCTTTGCTCAGTGCATCCTGGGAAACATGTTCTTGATAAGTGATTATGGGAGATGGATGGCGAGTTTCTCTCTTTTTTTTCCTTATGATAATTTTTCCCCATTCTCAGCCTTTTCTTCACAGGCAGACAAGTCTAGACCTGCATTTGAAATTATGTTCCCGTGAGCTTTGATTAAACATACGCCTGAGAACTGCTGACCTGTTTCATCATCAGAGCCTTGACTTGTACCTTGCTGTTTTCTCTTCAGATATTGGGCCCCCCGAGGCTGTTGACTAATTTAAATAAGCTCGCAGAATAGAGATGTATTAGCTACTTATGCTTAAGATCATTTAAATATTTGTCTCATAAACCGCCGTGTGTTCTGCAGTTTGCGTTGGCAGCTAATCTATTTCTACATTGAGGCTGGAGGTTTGTCTATTAACAAGGCAGAAGAAATATAGAAAATGGAGTAACTTTGTGGCATATTGAAAGGCGCAAGCAATACCAGGCGTCATACAAAATTAAGTTGACCGCAGTCCAAAATAACTTATTTTGATAGCTAATATTTGTAAATATTTGTAAAAATGAGATTTCATATCCTAGGATTTAGTTACTTACAGAATGAATCAATTTCTAAGCATGAAAATCTGTAATTCAATATTATATAGCAGTGTGGCAGGAATCTGAGACCACAAATGCATTTGTTATGTGAATGTAGCATACTTTCCCATGTGTGAGCAATTTAAACAGCAAGAAATGTTGCCTGTATTGACATGAATGTACATGTAGCAAAAGATGTCATCTTATCATTTTGAAAGAGTTCGCGCATTTGAGAGCTAAAATTGTCAATTTGGTCTATGCATCAGCGTATTGCTCCATTCTGGTAGTATTTTAAATGTGTGTTTGGGGGATGCTAATCATGTGTTTCAGAATGGGAGGGGCATTAAGTGGGTCGTTCATGATGACTCCTATACAGAATCATGTCTGCCTTGAGTGTTAGGGTTTCGTTTTTTAATTATCCTTTCAAAGATGTGATTCTCATCCATGGAAAAGTCATATAACAGTCTGCAGCTGTTGTAATTGTATGTTTTAGTCAGTACTATTCAGTAAATAAAGATATATCTCATAGCCTCCTACTGATCTGAAGATCCCAGGTTTGTGATGCATCCTGGCTCTGTGTGTACTACCCCAACAATGACAGGTAGTGTTTTAAATGTTTTATATGACTATTACTCTTTTGGAATTAATCTGTTGGACAGACATTTTGTTGACATACACATTCTGAAAAATAATTTGATATATTTTTTTAAACTGAGTCCAGGTAAGATTCTTACCTGATTAGTGTGATCTCTGTGCTTGTTATTGCTAATAGCTCTGATATCCACAATTGCCTGGCTGTAAAATTAAATTAAAGCTATAGCAAATCTTTTGCTTCACAGTATCAATGAGAGAGATAAGGCTTGGGGTCCTGTGGGTGGGATCCCTTGCAGCCAGGTGGAATGAGCGCAAACAGCCATGTTATAGGAAAGGAATATTCGAGCTGTTATATGCTGAGTCCACTTGTTTGTGTCAGGGAAAAATACCAAGAAAGGAAACTACTGTTAAGGTAGTTTTTGGTCTGTTTGTTATAAATACTCCGACTTCTGGTTACTCAACTGGTTTGACAGTTCAAACTAAGTTCAATGCTCACAAATCACATATCCCAACATTCCAAAATGTTAATTATTATTTTTTTTTCGTTAATGCCCGTGGTTTTGCAAACCTGAATAATCCAAGGGTTGGCACGGTGGTGCAGTGGTTTGCACTGTTGCCTCACCCCTCCGGACCTGGCATTGAAGTCTCTGCCGTGGCTCGATGTGTGTGGACTTTGCGTGTTCTCCCTGTTTCCTCTGGGTGCTCCTGAGAGAGGTTATGCCTATAGGCTCCAGCCCCCCCACCACCAAATAGGACAAGCAGTTACAGAAAATGGATGAATGCACAACATCAGTTCATAATGAAGCAAGGCATTCTTTATAGGCAGCGCCTCCAAAAAAACATCATTCATCTTCTGTACCTGCTTATCCTATTGGGTGTTACAAGGGTTCAGGGCCTATGGGGACAAGGAACAGAATGGGCCGGGATGGGATGCCAACCACTCACACCTATCAGTATTTTGGTAATTGCAATTAACCTCAGCATGTTTTTGGACTGCGGGGGGGAAACCAGAGCACCCAGAGGAAACCCCACAGGGAGAAGATGCAAACTCCACACACATTGAGCCATGGTGGGGACTTGAGTACTGGGTTCAGAGGTGTGAGGTAAGAGCGCTAACCACTGCAGCACCATGCCACCCCTAAACTGAATATCAGTGACGTCAAACCTAATGAACAAATATTTATCTATTTATTATCTGATACTTTCAGATATAACCACATATGTATGCTAATGAAAACTCATGATTATAAGCAGTGTTGTGCAAGTTACTTGCAAAGTGTAATACACTATACATTACTTGTTACTGGTATTCAAATGTAATCCGCTACCTTACAATATTACTGTCTCAGAATTGTAATTGTTGCATGACTTCTGTAACTTTTCAGTTACTTTCACGAAAATAACTGTGAGGATATAACTTGACATTCTAATATGAGAAAAAATATTGCAGATCATTACATGCCCAGTAGAAGGTGATGGTTTGTAGCATAATGATTATATGCTAACCAGGCTACAAACAATATGATTAATAAACTGGCAAAGTAAGGGCTTAAAAGACAATTCAAGAAACATTAACAGCCAAAATGAAAAATGACCAGAATTTGAATAACATCATAATAGAGCTGGAATAAATATTAAGTTTAGGCTTGTTCATCATTAAACAAAACAAAACTATATCCCACATTAATGCTTACTACAATGACAAGAAAAGATGCATTTTTTGTTACGATTGTCATTCCTTTATTCTCTTTGAATTCAAGAGATTCACAACATCAAGTCATGCATAATGCACGATGGGTGTAGCTTATGATTTCTCATTGTACAGTACAATACAGTACGGACAACTATTCCTCAGCCTCAGTGATTTCAGTTTGAAAAAAAAGGACATTGGCTGAACATAGCCTGTAACAGCTAAGACAACACAGGCCAAATAAAGACCCGTAGGCATATGCCTTCAAAAAAGACAACAAAACAGAATAAATTAGGATCCTTAATAAAGTCAGGTAAAAATGTTTTCAAGAATACAAAACTGAAATTAAAGTGCTGGGCCTTTGAGGCCTTACAGAAACATGGCTTAGTCATTTCAAACTCAGTTAACTCAAAGGTCAGTCATAGAGGAAAAAAAACTGCCCATAAGAACTCACATCAATGCTTAATAAGCCAAACTCAAAAAGTTTAATGAAAAATGGAAATTAAAAAGTTCTGTTCTCTGCCAAATGTAAAGTTGAGGTAGTATGCAGCTGAACACTGAGGTAACAAAAAATGAGGTTGGCTAATACTTATATGGAAGGTTGGGGCTACTCTATTCCATTATACCCACTTGACTGAAATATCTGTTGTAGCGCATCAGAAGAAGGCTCTGAAAATGCCCATCACTAAGCCGGTTGGTTTTTGGGGTAAGAACAAGGCTCCCAAAACTAAAGAGTCTTTCAACTGGTGCACTGGATGGTGTTGGTGCATTATAGCATAGTGGAATTTTTTTAATTCTTGGAAACTGGTGGAGGCTTTCCATGACTGGACCAGCACTGAAATAAGATCCTATCTCTGTTTACACCGACACTGGCGCATCAGCTACGGCACTGGACTGTTCATCAAACGAAAAAAAGTCATCCTCACGGGAGGTTACTTCAGTGGGTTGAATGGCATCGTTCATCGGGGTCACAGAGTCTTCTAATGTAAGGGAGCGGCACTCTGTTGTGAGGAGGTACTTAATATGGTCCTTTCCTGTCTCCTCTTTTACCCAGCGAAGCTTGAATTTAGGCAATGAAACAGAGGCCAGTAGGGCCTCTTTTGAATGAAATGTTATGGCAAAACGCATTTTGAATGCACCAACAATGATTCCGGGCAGCCCTGTGGTCATCTGTGAAAGGACACTTTGCATAGCTAGAGTCTCGGCCATTAGAACTTCAAGTGTGGGCTGAAGAGGTCCTGTAAAATGTCCAGTGCTACAGTGAAAGGCTTCAAAATGGTGCAGTATTCTTTGAGGAACTGATATTCCTTCTCATTGATGCATTTAACCTGAAACTCTTCGCATAGCTTATTAATGTCAGTTAGTGGTCTGTCTATAATCTGGACATAGGCATCATAAAATGAGTTCCAGTCGGTTACTGAGGGTACAATCAACTTTCTCTCACCTTTCTAGTTTCTAGACACTCAGATGCAACTGTGGACCAGCTAGCTTTGGTCCAAAGTGCTGAACACTTGGCTGTTGAACTTCGATACACAGCCCTAGATTCTTGGTTTGAAGCCAACCACTTGTTAATCTCATTGGTATCAATCAGGTTGAGTGTGTGGGCTGCACACCTATGATGTGAAGGCAGCACACACAGGCTTTGCTGGCCATCCTCATCTTCTCCTCCAGTTAGGAGACTGTGGAGATCGGCGAAGGCCACCTCCATTTTTCTGGTCTCCACAAATATCTGTGAATGCAATCAAAAAAGTAAAAATGCCAAAAGTCTCGTATTTTGTTTGGTTACTTATGGTTAAGGTTAGGGCTGGGTAGGGGTTACCTTTGCCCCATAGACATGAATGGAGAGTCCCCACAAAGATATAATTACAAACCTGTGTGTGTGTGTGTGCGTGCGTGCGTGCGTGTTTGTGTGTGTGTGTGTGTGTGTATGCAAATGAATTTTTCTGAATGAATGACTAGTTGCGCTCTCTCACCTTGCTCCCCCTGGGAGAAAAGCCTAACCAGGTCGAAGGTCACCTGTGGAAAATTGGAAAATTTCCAATTATATGCATGTTGATACACTTCATTGCATTTAAATTTCTACACGTTTGTATGGTGCGTAATACATAGATATAAAGGGGATGAAGTCAACAAAATCAATTACATCAGTCAAAATGTACAGTATGTTTTGCAAAGTCAAGTGTTCAAATTGCCGCTTCAATTGTTTTGAGAGAATGAACCTTCTGAGAAATGTGTCAAATCAATAGAAGAAACCTGTGAATGCTGGGATAAGAGCAGTCGGGGTGCTTTCACAAGCTCTACATCTTCATGCTTCTATTGATTTGAAGGTTTTCTGATGTTCTTCATGGAGACTGAAAATGTGAAGAATCAGCAGACCACACCGGCTCGCAGGTGCTCCTTAGGTTGGGCGGCAATCAGGGATGTTTTCACTTTATCTCTGCTAGGCAGCCCAGGAGGACTCGCGCTAGTAAATGAGCATTAGCGCGTCACGTAATCAGCAATCGCAGCCTGTCATTAAGAGCAAGAAGCGAGGGTGGCTGAGCACTGAATCGCAGCCAGGGTGACCATTTATAACACAATACTGTACTGCTATATGTTCAGGCTTGCTTTCAAAAGACAGCTATGCTTCCTGCCAACACTACTTGGCACATACTAGCTAAAATCAAATATGGAGAATCAAGAAACTGCTAGCACACTGATTTGATTACATGCTGATTGAAATGTATAATGCGATGAGTCCAGTTTTTTTTGCACATTTCATATTTGTAGTTAACATTGATTTTTGTCAAGACTGACGTAACCTTTAAAATGTATATTTTAAATCTAAGGCTAATAATCTGCTCAGATACTCTGTTTTGTTTTTGGTCGATGCATGTTTGCATTCCCACTTGGAGAGAGCACCATTAAAATTAATGGGCATGACAAGATTGAATGGCATTGTCAATAGACGAAGGCTATAGTGTATTTCCATGTAAGGAGGATTTGTGTTCATTCTATTTTATTTATTTATTTTCTTTTTCGGACTGGCACAGAACTTAGCTAGCTGCCCTGTGTATTACGGCAAACCTTGTCTGGGGTTTGGTAGAAAGTTCTGGAAAATGTGACTTGGCCCCACCCCCAGCCATCCCTGTTACTGGATTACAGAATGCTACGAAGATCTGGCATGGTGACCTCATTCAGTGTTGCTCCCACCAAAGATTCTCAGTCATCTACACAAAAAAGAACAGTTGAAAGCATGATGTCGTTAGATGATTTTCATTACCTCGGACAGACTGAATGAATTTGTTTCTTTAGGAAAAAGTAATCAGATATAAAGGATATGCCAATGTGAGTAACAATCTGCCTGTTTGCCCTTTGGGATCAAAACTGCACAGAGCTGCTATGGTGCTTTCGCTTTATATGTAAATGCATGCTTACGATATATAACATGCATCGAGACTATTTCACTGGTTCATTTGCCCAGGTGAGCCTATGGCAAGAACTCCATATCCTTTGTCATTATAATGAATAACAAAAGTCATTCTAAATATATAAGAACGAAGAATGCATGTGACACCTCACCAAAATAATTGCATCATCTTCCTACATTTCTGTTGTATTGTGTCCTCTGGGTTTTACAAATGTATTCAGTGTAAGCTCACCTCTTTTTTGTTCACTTTTTGCTCACTTTTAAGTGTTATTTTTTGTTCACTCATAAGGCTTGCAATTTTAATTTTTACATTGGCAAATAGCAAAAAAAAGGATGTTTTCCTCATGAGTAAGATAAATTGAAATTTGTTCAATCAATCCTTTTTCTATATCCACCTATGTAGTAGAGCGTAAACGCCCTATCCCTCAAAGGAGAGAGTGCCAGTCAGATATTTTTGTACTGTATATGTTAGAACAGACATGATTATTATATGGCACAAGGGAAACCCCGTTTCAGATTTTACTGAGGTACACCCCACCGACTCCCCAGGTCGGCAAATTTTACCAAGTGTCCGTTTTCGATTAGCAGTGATCACGCAAGATTTACCCAATGGGATAATTTTACTGGTCGAACACTTGCCCTTGAAAAGTCTCTGCACATCTCTGCAATAATCTGTATAAAGGTTTCTCTTCTGGACCTGGGGTTATTTTTTTAGGACCAACCTGTCCATCCATCCATTCATCCTCTGTAACTACTGATCCTATTCTGGGTCGCAGAGCAACAACCTCTTTTCAAAGAAAATGCTTTTCCTGGCTATAGCATATTTTCATTTTTTGTTTTATTCTGCATGCATGTTTCATGACCGTGCTGTATGCTATTACCTGGATACAGCTACCCTCTGTCTATATTATGGTATGTTTACTGAAGCAGTACTTTTTAAGTTGTGTCCTGTACCTTACACAAGGGTAGAAATGTGGGGTTCTTTTGGGAATCTGTTAACATTTTTATAATAAAACTGGGAACCTAAATATTATACTAATTTCAACTCAGTATTAGGGTATGTTTGCATATGCAGGGAACAGAAATAGGATACTAATGTCATTTGCCTGATAAGTGGTGCCCTCTCTTGCCCTCAGAACAGCTTCAGTCCATCTTGGAAAGCAGTAAATGTGCCGATATCACGTGTAGTTGGAGCCTCCGGCTCTTTAAGAAATTAAGGAGATGAAAATCTCCCGATCCAGAACTTTCCTTTAAAGGTTCAGCGATGATTAGATCTGACGATTGTCGAGACCACGGGAGAAGTTTGTCTTCACCCTGGAGTTCATGGAAGGCCTCTGCAGGGCGGATGGGGGCATTAGCACCTCAGAATATGGTGACATCATGAGTGAGCAGTTTTTCACCATAGGATGCACTAGATCCTGCAAAATTGCTCAAAAATGCCTCATATTCCTTGGTCATTACAACTGTTTGCAGACCAATCATTGGACTTCTTGGCCATCCGTACCATTACATGCCGTACTTGGACTTTCCCCACAAAAAAAAATTATATATATATATCTATATATAGAGGGAGAGAGAGAAAGAGAGAGAGTGCCCTCCACAATTATTGGCACCCCTTGTAATGATTTGTAAAAAGGGTAGAAAACTATCCACCCAGTGAAGTAGCTTCATCTCACACTGAAAAAATTAGAACAGTCTGACCTGTCCTTGAAATACATTTTTTCAAAGAAACACTAATCCGTAATCAAGAAATAATTATTTTCAACAAAAACACATGTGCCACAGTTATCGGCACCCCAGCATTTAATACTTTGTCCAACCTCGCTCTGCCAATCTTCTCCTATAACATTTCTAAGGCTGGAAAATACAGAGCAGGACATTTCAGGCCATTCCTCTTTACAGAATCTCTCCAGATCATCCAGGGTCCTAGACCGTTTCTTGTGGACTCTCCTCTTCAGCTCAGCCCACAGGTTTTCAGTGGGGTTCAGGTCAGGAGACTGAGTTGGCCATGACAGAAGCGTGTTTCTGTAGACAGCTAATGATTTTTGTTTTGATTTGGACATTTGGATCATTGTCCTGGTGGAAGATCCATTGACAGCCCAGTTTTAGTTTCCTGGCAGCGGTATTGTCACCTCATGTTTGTACCGCATTTAATCAGGAAGTCATAGATTACAGCTTGAAGGTTCCTATTCACTCCAGTCAACTGAAAGATGTACAGTTTGAGGAAACATGCTTCAATTACATTGTGTTCAATATAATTTCCAGGGGTGCCAACAATTGTGGCACATCAGTTTTTGTTAAAAATAATTATTTCTTGATGAAGGATTTTTTTTCTTGGAATAAATTTATGTTAATGAAAGGTTAGATTTTTCTCAATTTTTCAGTGTGAAATGAAGCTGCTTCACTAAAAGGTGGATTTTTTTCTAATCGTTTTTAAAAATCTTTACAAAGGGTGCCAATAACTGTGAAGGGCACTATATATATATATATATATATATAGACCAAATGTCCCCTACAATGTAATAAAAACCTGTTATTTTGACGTTGTGGGGACCATTTTTCAGGTCCCCACAAAGATCTGTGACTGCAATCAAAAAACTAAAAATGGCAAAAGCCTCATGGTTTTTTTGGTTACTTATGGATAAGGTTAGGGCTGGGTAGGGGTTAAGGTGGTCATGTTGGGATTAGAGTTTTCCCCATAGAAATGAATGTAGAGTTTCCACAAAGATATAATTACAAATCTGTGTGTGTGTGTGTGTGTGTGTGTGCGTGCGTGTGCGTGTGTGTGTGTGTTTGCATCATGAATTAGGAAAAAGGGTGAAAGATCATATTACTTTTTCCCATTTCTCAGGCCTGCCAGTTTTGTGTCCTTTTCACCATGTTATGCATTATTGTGCATATCCTTAGATAAAAGCAGTTTCCAAATGGCAGCCCTGTCATGAATGGCACTTTGTGAGGCTCACAAACACACCGTTTATATACAGTTTTTGTTGAGAATGAGTCATAGGGCAAATTCAGTTATTTGATCCTTCTTGAGGCCATCCTTTTCGGATGTTTACCAACTACTTTGGTAGAAGTCCAAGTATCAGTGACCTTTAATCTGTGGATACACTTCCTCTTTATCAATGCAGCTTGCCTGTGTTTGATATATATACCGTCATGACTTATTTTTTTGAGATATATATATATACCATCGTGCACACACGGTTCAAGTACCAGCTCTGTGGCCTCATAAGAATTGGTTCCTTGCCTCACGTTGTTTGGAAAACTCACTTTTCAAAGTTCTGATTGTCTGGTTTGATTTATAGAAGACAGCTCCTGCTCACTGACGTTCAACCCAATGATTCATCTTTGTAACAGAGGTCATGGTTGTCTTTCAGTTGCTTTAAAGTCATTTTTAATGTGGTGCTTCAGTTATTTCATCCTGTTTTTGTTTTGTTTTTCTTTTTTCATTCAAGTCACTTTTCTAGGTTATCATAGTAAGCCAAGGAGACCGCTGCAACCGGTTGGTTACACTTTGTTTCCCAGGACATAATTCATTCATTATTCTGCTTGTATCACCTATTCACCTATGCATGCCTCATAATATCCATCTATCTAACTGCAGACCGCTTATATGTTATACATTATACAGTCAGCACAGGACACACACCATGCGTGGGATTCCTGTATGTTGCAGGACACTTTTTAAAAACAGTAAGCAGGTGTGGTGTTATGGGGGGTGCCTGATACTTGTTCCAGGCAACATAGTGCACAAAAGAAGGGAAGAGTATTGACATTTGGATTAAATGCTTTTATTTGGAATAAAGTGCCTTTATTGTCAAGGATAAGTACAAGGAGTGAGCACTGCAAGATTGTCATCTTTGCACGGCCCGTCTTGCTCTCCTATGAGACACACACATAGAAATGCATGTGAGAATGAATCTGTTATTCAGAGTGCAGGGCCATTTTGCCTTTTATCCAACACCCACTTGGGGTTAAGGGCCCTTCTAAAGGGACCAACAGTAACAGCCTCAGTCACACTCTACCCCGTACTCTGCTTTAATAACAGCAATAACTCTGTATGGAAAAGGCGTCTACAAGCTTAGCACACCTGGATTTTTTTTTTCCATTTTCTGCCGTGTATCGATGCAGAAGAACTGAAGCTCCTTTAGATAAGGTGCATCCTTCATCATATATATTAGGTCAGTTCAGAGGTTTTCTGCAGAATGGTCTAGACCATTTCAGGGCATTAATTGTATTTTCCCAAAAATTCTGTGGTTGATTTGGCTCCTTTTTTTCCGATATTTGATTTGTTTGCTTCAGGTGCATTGCTAAATTAATCAATAGAAATGATTGTTTCCAATGATTGAATTTGAGGCTGTCTGAATTGCCCCTCCGTGTGGGTTTTGTGGGCTCTCCCAGTTTAGTGTTTGTTTCCTCCAGGTTGATTCCAGATTCCTTCTACAGTCTCAACACACACGGCAAGGTTAATTGGCATCACTAAATGGCCCATTGGGAGACAGTTTGCCCAATTGCATCCTGGGATACGCTCCCTGCAACTTTGTACTGGATAAGTGACTGGAAGATGGATGTTAAATTCTATTTGCTCTCAGATTTTATGGCATTTGGGTGCTGTATTTAACTCCTAATTATCTTCATGAAAAGATACAGGCTGTTAATAAAATGTTAACGCAACAATTGTGACAATTGTCAGTGTTCACTATTCAAAGGAGCATCATTTAAAAATGTCCGTGGTGGTGACCAGAAAGACAGGGAAAGACTGCAAAGTTATTGGAACTAAAACACAAAGGTCACAAAAAGCAAATATTTATGAAAGTGCAGTTAATATTCAATGAAGCAAGTCATCCTAATGAAATGCTGTATAAGCCAAAAAAAGAGACCAAAAATACCAATGAGACAAAAAAACTGCAAGCAAAGCTTAGTGAAAATGCTGAAAGCAACCAAGGGTCAAAATATAAAACAGAAAAAACTGTATTTTAGCACCACTGTAAAAGGGGGGTAAGCGAGATGAGATAATGACATTCATCGTCATGGGGTCAAACGGGCTTCACCTGAATAGCTACCAACAGTTGTATAAATGAATAAAAGTCAATATTTAAAAAAGCAAAATGTACATAAAAGTCTAATTTTAGCTCTTTCCATCAACAACCCCATCCCAAGCTTGTTAACACAAAATGCCTAATTAAGTAATTACATTCAGTCATTAATTACTTTGGCACATTAATAAATAAAAATGCAAGTGCCGTGAAAATGAGCACTGTTTTGATGTAATTGTCATGTCTCCCCACTGCCACAATCACCTCTTCTGTCATCCGTTACCCCCTGAAACATCTACAGACTGTCTGTTAGTCAAAGAGCATAAAGACCCTTTACTTTTCCACAAATATGACAGCTTAGCTAACTGGCTGTCATTCTGCTGAATAACAGGCAATCACAATGAGTGCCTGCCTGAAAGATGCACACGCAATGCCACATAAACACACAGAAAGAGTGGCTCGCTCACGTAAACACTTAAATGAAACTGCACCCAGCTACACATGCACAAGCCTCAGTCTCCAGGGTCACGTCTTCTTAGTTGGGAATCGGCTGCTTAGCAACCAGAATGACATCAAAGGTGTTATAATAGAAAGGTGAAATAAGAAGGAAAAGAAACAGAGAGATGCTCTCATCTGGAAAATAAGCCGGCCAGCATTACTCTCTGAAATAATGCCGTTTAGTGCTAGGAAAAGCTTGGATATCCAAAAGAGAAGTTACATGCTGACAATTTCCACTATTCTTTCAGGATTAGGGTATATATCTTTTAAAACTGTCGCTTCTCATAACAATGTCATAGACGTGTTAGCAGGAAGAAACAACCAATATAAGCACAGTCGGTCTCAATACCACCTCACGTTTCTCCTCTTTTCCCTGGCAGTAGTATTGTTGACTTTGCTAAAAGCTCTTTTCTTTCTTTTTTTATGATGATATGTGTTACACAGTCTCAGAGTTTATAGTTTGTATTTTACACACAATATGATTCCCTGTGTGTCAGGGTCAACAGTGGTTTAGTTTCAAAAACAACGGACCTATTTGATGATGAAACGGCGATTACTGTGATTTTTCCAGATTAGCTGCATGGGCACATAGCGAGTGCGATTATTGGATCACATCTGAAAGACTTTGGCTTGGATTCTGATTGTGGAGCTTCTGTGTTCTTCCAGTTTTCGCTTGTCTTTCCATGTTCTTTGACTTTCTTCCGTAATCCAAAAACATGCTGTTTAGATAAATTGGTGACTACATTTCTTACACTGTGAAACTCTTATGAACTGCCATCCGTTCTGGTGCAAATGCCGTTCTACACACAAAATACAACCCCCAAAATTTGCGCAGAGTGATGTTCCAATAATGACAAGGGTGTGATATACAATGTGTACCACAACACAACAGATCCAAACTCAAATACAAAAACAGACAAAGCCATGAAACATGTACTATACATACTAATGTACTATAGATACCTTCATAATCTATTATAATGCTTGGTATAAGAATTAACGAAGCTTTGTACTGCATTACGAAGGTACCAGTAGTGCATTATAGATGAGAGCTTCATAAAGCATTCGTAATGCATTATAAACATGGCCACAACGCGATATGCCTTTTTATAAATATGTATGGCCATGTTTGGGGCCGCGTGTGGCTCAGTGGGTAAAGGCTCTGTGCCGGTGATCAGAAGGTCACCACTATGAGGCCAGCCTCGGCATTATAGTCACATCTGTGGGCCCTTGAGCAAGACCATTATCCCCCCAGCTCCATGGGCCCCACTGCAGGTGGCTGCCCTTCACTGCCAAGCTTTCTCCCACCTACATATGTGACTGTGAGTCATGGGTTAGGCAAAAAGAGATCCTTCCCTTGGGGATCAATAAATAATAATAACAATTTTATTAGGTACCACTTTACAATAAGGCTACCCTTTGCCACTTATAAATGGTACCAACTGATTACTAAGAAGAAAACTGTGGTATAACTTGTTTATAATTGTCTCGTAATGATTTACAAAGTGTTACAACCTAATTAATAACCTGCTTATAAACCATTCATAATCCCTTTATAAGGGTAGCATTTTTGTAAAGTGGCACCGTTTTTTATTATTATTAGTAGTAATAGTAGTAGTAGTATTACCATCATTAATATTAATAATAATGACTTTATTGTAATAATAACAACAACAATAGTAATAATAATAATATTTATAATACTTTATGAATTCATTATACAGCGCCCTCCATAATTATTGCCACCCCTTGTAAAGATTTGTAAAGGGTTAGAAAAAATCCTCCTTTTGGTGAAGCAGCTTCATGTCACACTGAAAAAATGGAAAAAAAAACAACCTTTCATTAACATAAATTTATTCCAAGAAAAAAAAATTCTCCATCAAGAAATAATTATTTTTAACAAAAATACGCGTGCCACGATTATTGGCACCACTGGGAATTATAGTGAACACAATGTAACTGAAGTATGTTTCCCAAGTAAATTCTACATCGTTGAGTTGAGTGGAGTGAATATTAACCTTCAAGCTGTAATCCATGACTTCCTGGTTAACATGGGAAAGATAAGAGAACATACAAACCGAATGAGGGAGAAGGGTGTTGACCGTCATAAGTCAGGGAATGAGTATTAAAAAATAGCTACTCGCCTTAAAATTCCCATTTCTACTGTTAGGGCAATAATAAAAAAAGTGTACAACAACTGGAACTGTTACAAACCTACCTGGAGGAGGACCCAAGTTTATCTTTCCAAGCTGCTTCACGAAAAGGTGGCTTTTTTCTAAGCTTTTTAAAAAAATTTTACAAGGGGTGCCAATAATTGTGGAGGGCGCTGTATTGTGTTATGCATGGCCTCATAGATTGTTATAGACATGGCATTCATAGAAGCGTTAAGGAGATGTTCTAGGTAGAATATTGCAGGCCAATGTATCATAAATCAATGCATTATAAATCATGAATTTGAACCAAACAGACCAGAGTGGGTGAAATAACTGTGATTCTTGGGTGAAAAACCACTTAAGTATAACCAGTATAAGCAATTGTAACTACTGACCACAATATAATAGGATATGAACAACAAAACTATTCAAAGAAGAGATAGTGAATCTAAGGGATACTTCACCAAACTTACCTTCTCTTTCTCCATCAACATCCTCCCTGATTGGCCGTAAATCTGTAGCATTTATTACATATTATGTGCGATGTCTCACTGTGTTTATCGCTAGGTCACAGGTACCTTAATAAGATATGTGACTTGACTGGTCCTATTCAAGTTTTTTATTTCTGGAATTCCAGTGCTAACCTCTGATCACTCTCCTAACCGGATATTTGAGAGTATCTATGTGCTTAGCAGACCAGACTGCAAGCACCAGCTCCTAACCCCAACCCTGACAATCTGCAAACTATCTCCATCTTACACCTGGATATCCAGAACGTGCAGTAAATGTGCGTCGAGTGATAAAAGGGCAGGCTGATTAAGATTCTGCGTGACTCTCACTGAGATAGAAATAACTTACACGTGACTGTGACATTTTGTGAGTTTAATCTTCTTTTCTCACACAGTTCTCACGGCCTCCTGGGGAGTTTGGATATTATTCACACTTGACAGGCCAGGGAATTATTAACTGCTGGCTAAAACTATTATGTGTATACTGCACAACCCAGAATGGGATATATTTAGATTGCCTCAAAGGACCTTCACAAATGTAGTGCCTGGTTTGGCCTATAGCTTACGGCACATGCGAATAAGAACCACCTGGTGTTTTTAGGTGTATTGTACTAATGGTGTAAAACATGGTTTTCTATTTGTTAGCATGCGGTCTTCGATTGGCATCATGTAAAATGAAAGTCAGCATAACCTAGAGAAAAAAGCCTGCAGCTGTAGACTGGGGGAGTGGCATCCAGACAGGAAAGAGTAACACCAAGGCTCCGTGAGTCACTCCCCAATGAACGGGGTGACCCTGCGGGGCCTGGAAGCAGGGCTGCGGTGGCAAGAGACACGAAATCCACAGAGTGCCCCGGGGACATCGCACAAACCCTGTAATGCACAGCAATTTGGGTATTGATGTCACAGTTAGAAACCCCACAAAATCGTAAAATGACTGACTGGCAAAGGTGGACAAGTCTTAGGGTGATGACAGAGGATGTGTGACATATACTCGTGGGTATAAAATTTTAAAGCTACGATGATGTCATGTGAATTATAGTGTGTACTTAAGTTTAGCCTGCAGATGTGTTCCGCTAAATCATTTGTGTGTAGGCCAGGCAACAATATGACCCTGCATGATCAGCATGCAGCATGTAGGTTAATGGGGCACTGGAAGACCTTCTGGAACAGGTGGGACCTGTTCAAGCCGGACGGGTTGCATCTGAACCAGAGGGGAAC
>JAODLD010000090.1:192631-203421 GCA_026781065.1 Mormyrops boulengeri
TGAGCTCCAAGCAGCTTTTAGATGTTCCCACTCTTCGTTTATTGTCCATCCTTCCATCTTTCCAAGCTGTATCTCCGTGCTTTCCTTAAACTGTTTTGTCACTTGAGCATTGCTGAGGTAGTCAGTGTTGTATTTCGCTCTTTGACCCTTTGCTTGATGATATCTCTTCAGCCTTAGCTTGAATTTTCCCACCAGGAGATATTGTTCCAAGGCTGCATCTGCCCCCCGTCTTGTCCTGACATCTTCCATAGTTCTTCTGAACTTTTTATTGATACAAATGTGATCGATTTGGTTTTCCGTGACATGGTCTGGTGACATCCAGGTTGTTTTGTGGATTGTCTTGTGGGGGAAAACACTCCCCCCTATCACCAGATTATTGTTCACACAGGTCTCAGCAAACATCTCGCCATTTTCATTCATGGTCCCCACTCCATGTTTACCCATTGCTGCCTCATATCCCTCATTTCAGCCTCCAATCTTGGTGTTAAAGTCCCCCATCAGGATAATGAGGTCCCTGCCTCCAATGCTACCAAGTAGCTGGTTTAAGCTGTCATAGAACCTGTCCTTGACCTCATCATCTGCTTTGTTGGTGGATGCATAGCACTGGATTATGTGGGATTTCACTCTTCTCTCCTTCCGTATGATTTGCTGCCTCCTCTTCATGTCCAGAATAAATAATGGACTGGCCACTGTTCAATCTGACCTCACCCGACTGTGTCCATCTTGTTTCTGCCAGGCCCAGGACTGAGAGGTTGTAGCGCTCCATTTCCTTGGCAATGGTTGCAGCCTTTCCAGCCTGAAACATAGTTCTGATGTTCCATGTCCCCACAGGAATGGATTTCCTTGTCGTCAGAAGGTGTATCAGCTTACCAGCGCCCTTGCGGGTTTGGTTGGTAAGCGTCACAGTCCCCATTGCTGGGGCACCTTCTTCAGGCAAGTGTATGATTTAGTTTTTATTTGTCAATGTTTCTGTAACTGGAACGTTTTTTACAGGGTGGGGCAGTTAACCCCACGCCCAACCCCCAACCTGGAGGGCCAGTTGCTGCTTTTTGTCTGGCCTCTACTCTAGAACCTGCCCTGTATGGTTGAGCGTACTGAGGGTATGAGCCCCCACCGATATAGCCTTTAGAGTCACGGAGGCACGCAAGCAACCCCACCACAACAAGGTAGCAGCACAGGGGTGATATATTTGAAATGCGAGGTGGAATTTATGGATTTTGCCTGCCATTTTCCAAAGAACACTTTAAATTGGCAAATAAATCTATTGCTAACTCCTTCACTTTAGTTTTTTTATTAGCTGTCTTCACACTCTTACTAATGAAATCTTTACGGCTCATGATGATTCAAGAATATTGCCGTTTGATTGGTACAATGTCCCAAAGACCTCATGTCCTAAATCTGCAGTCTTCTTCTTGAAAAGAAAATACATTTAAAGTTATTTTGCATCACTTTGTGTGTAAAATAGATAAATGTTTGGAGAATGCTAAAAGAGGGACATTTTTCTCAGATACCAGTGATTTAACCCTTATTAGCATAAACTACAGCGGTAGGCTGTCTGATGCAAAGTTCAAAGCATGCAGTTTCAATTATCTGAAACAAACAAACAACTTCGGAATAAAAATTTCAAAAACATAAATCAAATCCCCTTTAAACTTCCCTGATCCTCCACTATCACTTTCATTTTCATTCCAGGCTTTCTTGTTTATTCTAGCCCATACTGAGTCAATTCCTTTTCATATCGTGGATGTGCGGCTGTGGCTTTGAAGATGACTTTGGCACTGTTTTGTATTTTTTTTGCTGGGGGGTGGAGCTATGTTTTCAGAAGGGTTTGCCAGTCCACTTGTCCTCATGATCATCCTCCATTACTGACTGCTTATCCAACTGGGATTCCTATTTTTGTAATTGTATAATATGTATAAATGCAGACAGGATGACAATCCATCACACGCAGACATAAACACTAAAGATATGTGCTAATAAAATGATAAAATACAAAGAAATTCTTTTAATGTCATTTTTGTGTCCTATTGTCATCATATAGACCCGTTCAGAACATAAAATCTGAACATAACGTTTGCTGCAAACGTTAGTACATTAGGTGGTGTCATATGTCAGCAGTTTGCTTAGCCAGTTTGCACTGCTCCAGGAAAATATCCTTGTGTATTTTATTTTGTGGTGCACTGCTTGTCAATTGATCAGTTTTTACATTTTTTTCTTACATTTCTCCATGTTAGATACAGTATTTAGTTTGGTGGATGGCTAACAATGGAAATCCAAGACTTAATTAAAAGTCATTATCTTCACATACTTCGTAGTTATGCGTTACTGTATCTATTTCCCTTCATAGTACATTGTAGGTATATTTTTAACCAGAGCTGAACATAGCATCGGTTTTTACTCAATTTCTGTGTTGTTGGATATAAGAAAACCTTTTGCGATCTCTGTAATAGTGCTGTATACGCAGACCCACAACTATGAGAAATGGTTTGAGTGACACACCAGTTACTGTGCCTTTATATATTATTTCCAGTATAAGTGGCATTGTCATATATACTGTAACATTTTCCATCCATCCATTTTCTGTAACCACTTGTCCTATTCAGAGTCGCAGGGGCTCCGGAGCCTACCCATTTGTCTTTGTTTTTCATATCAAAGCATCATGACTTCATCTTAAAGTAAAGTTTTACAGAGCAAATAAAATTAACCACAAGACCAGTTTAAATATCCAACAATAGCATGGGCATGAATGTAAAATTCGTCAAGTATTCTGTGAGTTTTAGCTGAAATTTAATAAGCAGGATTCTTCTAAAATTCACTGTCCTCTTATATGGAAATTTCAGAATAGGGCCTATATGAGCCTGGTGCCCTGCCAGACACAGCCTTGCCTTCAGAGGGTGCTATAATCTGAAGACCAGGCATCAGCACCAAACAGGTGAGCAGAACCAGGGTGTTTTCATCCCAAGGAGGTGCAGCAATAACCTGTTACCCTACAATGATCCCCCTTTGGGAGATTCCATGAAGAGTAATTTTAGAATAAAATCAAAGGTATTGTCTGTCTGTTCAAATGTTCCTACTAGGACACTTAAGGACTGATTCTACTAACACCAATAGAGCTATAATCATTGACTGAACATGTCAGCTAAAATTTTGGATGGTCTTTACTATATTATATCATGCCATACTATACTGTACTATAATATGCCAAATCATACTATACTATGCTATGCTATGCTATGCTATACTATTAGGGGTGGGTATCACCACTGATATCACGAAACAATTCAATTCCAATTCACAAGGTCACAATTTCACTTTCCGTTCCATTTGATTTGATTCTATATTGATTTTGCCACCCAAAACTTAGTAATCTTAGTAATCCTTTCCATACTCTGGAGCTGGGCCACCATGCATTTCACTGCACACTGTACTCAGTATAGGTGTGCATGTAACAAATAAAACTTTAAAACCTGAAATTTGATTCACAGACAGCTCTGCCAAAGTGTGCCTTTTTATGATGTTTGCATATGTCATATTGACTTTTTATGTACCTGTGCTCTGGTATGTACTGCGTTGTTCTCTACCCAAGTGTTTTCCAACCCAGTCCTTGGGGACCCCAGGAGAGTCTGCATTTTTGCTCCTTCCCAGCTCCCAGCCAATCAAGAACACCCAATACCTGGTAGGGGTGTGTTGGGAGAAATGACAGAGCAAAAATGTGGACTGTCTGGGGGTTCCTCAAGGACTGGGTTGGGAAACACTGCTATCTCCTGCCCTGATCCTGTTGTTCCTGAAAGGGATCTTCCCATCCATGTGCCCATGTAATTAGGAGTATTAGGGGGATCTCGTGTCATGAGATATCGCGATATTACAACATGACAAGATTTCTCGTCGGAGTGAAAAGTAGTCTTGCGAAGGCACTGCAAATCAGCTACTGTAAGCATGTCGGCGTCTGATGAAATTACCACAGTAGATGCCCCAGACACATTTAAATCTTTTGTGTGGCAGGATTTTGGGTACCCAGCAGAAAATATAAACGGCGAAAGGGTGACAGACAAAACACGAACCATCTGTAAGCATTGTAGGAAATAATGCCGTACACAGCGGCTAACGCTACTACTATGCAAAGCCATTTCCACCACCATCATAGCTCTTTACTTAAGTCCACTGCACCGATGAAGAAAACATAAAAAAAGTTTTATGTTCGTTATTTATATTGTTTCATTTATATTCTATTTTATGTTCAATTGAGAAGTCGAATAGGAGAGAAGCCTGTCATTTGAGTTTGTGGTGAAATATTTTATGGTGCTAGATATTTGTTCTGTTCTGCATATGATTATGGTGATTTTTTAACACATTTCACCATTCATCTGCATTATTTAGCATTTTTGTCTTTCAAAATGATCAAATAAAAGGTTGTTTTACAGTAATATATTCCCTCTTTTAAGTTTTCCTGAAAATATTGTTAAAAAATCATCTCGTCTTGTTCTCATGAACCCAATAACGTGTCTTGTCTCGTCTCATGGGCTGAGTATATCGTTACACCCCTACATGTAATGCATTCTGTACTTTACATTGCACTTAATATTTGTACAATAAGCAAGGGAACCGTCAAGAAATTCTCTTATTAGAAAGATTTATTTTCCAAATAAAATCAGAGTTTTGCTCTGTTTTGGGAGCATATAAAGCATGATGCTTTTCTTTTAACAATGTATTTTGCATTTGAAGGCAAAACATTTTAAAATTAATCTTATGACATTTTTTAAACAATTATTGTTTCAGTGACATTGTTATAGTGTATTTTTCTTTGGAATGATTTATACTACTTTTCAATTGTTGCGGACTTCGTCCTACTTTGTGCACCAAAAAACACTATGTTTTCTTAAATTACAAAATACTTATGGCTGTGGTTTGTGGATTTGCAATTCTGAGAACTGCCACAGTCGCCTCGCATAAGTGGTCCCATGATCTATAATTGACGTCACTCAGAACCAATGAAATTGGACGGGCACCCCGGGGGGGGGGATTTGATTTCAGGGGGCCATGACATTCAGGACCCCCGTGAATCCGCCACTGTCCAGAGGTCCCTCCATACATCCGTCAATCCATCTATTCTACACCAATTAACCATTAAGACATTCAGGGAGACACATGCCTGAACCACCTCAGCTGGCTCCTTTCAATTCAGTGGAGGACCAGCTGTACCTTGAACCCTTCCCAGATGTCCAAACTCCTCACACGCTCAGTCACCCTGCGAAGGAAACTAATTTCTGACACTTCTATCCGCAATCCTTTTGGTCACTACCCAGAGCTCCTGACCATAGGTGATGGTTGGAACCCAGGGTCCAAGATTGGGATCACGGTGCCGACCCAGAGTCCCAACTGCCCACCCCAGGGCACAAGTCCATGTATGTTATTTTCTAGTTTTGACATCTTTTTAATTATTCGAAAATGTAGAGAATAGTACAAATAAACCTTTCTGTGGGTAGGCGTGTCCAAACATTTGACTGGCACTGTATGTTTGCTTGTTTCGTCTGAGCTGATGATGTGTGTATGTTTTTTTTCAATGGGGTCTTTTCATGTGTTATCTGCATGCTTTTCGCTCCGGGGCTGGAAGAATTTAAGAAAAGCTACAGGTCTGCTACAGGGATGTCTCCTAGCCCAAGATTAGGACAGTGGTACCATTGTGGCAGCATTGTGTACAGCTCCGGTTAGAACAACACTCCTGGACTGAGTTCAGTGTTATTTTTCTCAGGAGTTCAGAGGCAAATGCCACAAGCATTTGTTGTTAGAGATTGAAATCACTGTGCTAACTGGAATATCATGACTGTGCAGGGATGCAGCTTATCGTGAGTGTGTGTATTGTTATGTAGTGTGTGGAGGAGAAAATGGCGTGGGAGAGAGTTTCATGGGGAGGTGGGGGTACAACTTAATCATTTAAATACAATGGTCGTTTAATTGGGGGGATGAATGAAACCAAATGAAATATTGTCAGGGATATGTCCTCCCCCCCTCCTGGTTCCTACACCCCTGAGAGAACATCTCTACAGTACTCTAAGCCTAAAACAATTATAAAAAACTTGAACTTGATTTTTTTCAAATCAACAGTTATGAATAAATATTATTATGGAATAAAATGCCTGATGATAAGAAATTAGTTACTTTTAGATAGAAAGGGTAAAATATACATCAGATTGTTCTGTTTTTCACGCCTTGCCAGTAGCTTGAGAATAAATGTTCCATCTTTTCTCTGACACTGAGAAGGGAGTGCTTCGAAGGGAATTTCCCCAGCCTATTTTATGTGCTGGCAAACAGAAGCGCTTCACGTTTAACGCGGTGACCACCCTGCAGCCCCTGCTGGCTCCGGCACTCCGCGCTCCTCATGATTTACTGTAAGCTGAAACACAGTGAGGTAACTCCTGTGGGCTGGTACAAGACTTTGACTGTGTGGCTACTGTTGCTGATGTGGTTGGATAGGTGCCAGAGCTATTAGGAAATGTCACACAGCAATACACGTTTGGACAACTATAATCAGCTTGTTTGTCCTGTAAAAGGATTAGACCCTCAGTAAGTATTTAGTTTAACACAGTGTTAGAGTTGTATAATTTATTTTTGACTACAGACCTCAAAAAATGTCTGCAAGGAAGAATTTTTTTATATTCTATGATTTAATTTATATTGAGAGGAAAAGCCATGGGGGGGAAATTTCTGTTTAATTTGAATAAAAAAGTTGTAATAAATCTTATTTTTCTTTGTGTTCTTCAAATTATTACTTATTATATTTTACTTACACTGAAATGCTGTTTACACATTTTTATCACAATATGCATCATCACAATATGTAATTGTTGATGAAACTTTGTCTTTATCCTTAGATGAAAAACAGGTTTTAGCACCAAAGGATCCTGTTTAAAGGATTAAGAGCATCTGAAAATTATGACGGATGTTAAACCGAATCAAAGAGGCTGCAAATTATCATGTAGACAAACTGCAAATTATTACATAAGCAATATTTTCAATTACATTTACCAAACTCTGCAAGATACATATTTGATTGCTGTAACAGACATGGATTTTGTCGTTGCTCTTGTTTCAGAGACTTTAAAACCAACAGACGTCTTTCAACAAATTTGGCCTTGGTTGTTTCTTTTTTGTGTTTGTTTAATGAGTCACACAGGTGTCACTTTGATGTCCGTAAGAGCCTACACTGTTATCTCCAAAGCCTGTAACAATGAGTCTGATGCGACTTCAAAAGTCAGATTCTCTGAGCGCTTTGTGTCAACACACACAGTTTCATGGGATTGTCTGACCTGTGTGCTGTTCTACGGATGGAGACCGAGCCCTCACTGCAGCCACGCCCCCTTGCCATAGCCACGCCCTGTTCCCCATAGCCACACCCCTCTCCCGGTATACCTCGCCCGAATTCTGACAGCTGTGGCTGATTCTTTGCTAATTGCAGGGGTTACTTAACCAGTTATTCCCGCTAACTCATTGTGAGGTTTTAGTGTTTGATGAGAAGCAGCTGGCTGATTACTCTCCCTGCTTCTCCCTCCTGTGTTGTTTTGCTTGTGTTCCCCTTCCAGTTGTCATCCCTGTGACTGTGTGACCCCATCCCCCTCTTGGATGGGTGTGTGTTCTGCATTCCCAGTGTCTATGATTGCCATATCCTGTACCCCTGCTTTTTTGACGATTCCTGCCGTTTGTCATTAAAACCTGTTTGCTCATCATCTGGATCCTTGTTTCCTGAGTGTTGCTGTTACAGCTGCATCTTGTAGCAAGTGAGGAAAAAAGTTAGTACTGACTTTCATAAGCCTTCAGTGAAAAGCTAACCTACTACGCATGTTGGGTAAAATGAGCGAAACGACTGGAGAGTAATGGCCATCTCATCTGCTGCCTCAGCGCTTGGAAATGAGTCTGTAAATGGTTTATGGCATATTTGAACCTTTACTGGGTCTTCTGTCGGAACTGGTCACATGAAAAATGATGTGTACAGAAATATTTCGAGTGGAAACTCCAATAAAAACATTTAACATCATTCATGGAGGGTTTGTGGACTACAGTTGTTCCTTTCATTGTAGGAGCATATTAAATGCAATGCCCAGGATCCATGACATGTTTCAGTTCCAGCAAAGTTACAAGTTAAAATAGAAGTGCAAAGTGACTCTGTATGAACAGCACACAGCTCACAATGATTCCACATGATATCAATGTGGAATCATCTATATGTCACGGTCCAAGAAATTACCCATCTACTGCCGATACCTGTTCACTATTATAAAAAGGATGCTAAATTTTATTGTACCTGGTTCTTGTGTAATCACATGCACCACTACTGTTTCATAGGCAAATGTAATGTTTCTCAGTGGGAATGAAAAATTCTTTGGTTACACTGATTTCATAAACTGTACTGAGCTAGTTTTAGATTTCCCTCACTTGTTCTTTGAATGAAATTGGAGGAATCTACAGTTATTAGATGATAGACAGACAGACAGGGAAACAGGCCGACACACAAACTGTATGGAAAAATACATTCACATACCCAGGACTCCAGAAGAAGGTCCTGGAACGAAAATCCACAATCCTGCTGCCCTAGTTATGCCCACCTCATTCCCCACTCAGTGTTTCACTGTAGTGGCACTTTTACAACTTGGAGATGCATGTCGATCCCTGGCCGTGGATCTGGCCTAACATGGATTTACAGAACTCCAGGACAGCCAGGTGACTGCGGCCTAAGCTTGGAATGCTGGGATCCTTCCAGCAAGCGTGCTGGCTTCCAGGATCCCAGCCCGGCCAACATTTCTGTGGAAAATTTTAGTCACCAGAAAACCATTATAGTGTCAACAGCCAATGTAGCTGAATTACATTAAAGACATTAGATACTAGAAAAGACAGAAATACTTAATAGACATGTACCTGACTGGTTTTCAATATTTTTTAGATTGTAGTAACACATTATTTAGCCACAAAAGCTGAAACTATTGGTTTTGAAGAAGACAGATCAGGTCTGTCTTTAGTGCATTGACATTCACTTTGTGTTTGTCCCAGATAAACTGTGTGAGGGTTTAATGCACTGTCTGCTTCCTGTTTCAATCTTTCAACAGTTGTACTGTACCACAACTGATGTCAGAATTTTTGATAAATATTTGTTATTCTTATACTTGTAACAGCTAGAAAGGCACAGCTAACAGTTGAACAGAGGGCTCAAACCTAAATTTTGAGGGAGGGAGGAAGGCAGTGGGCAGTGGTGGCCTAATGGTTAGGGAAGCACACTTCTAATTGAAACATTGCAGGTTCAAATCCCTGACCAGCAAGGTACTGCCCCCAAGAACTGCTCCCCGGGCACTGAATTAGCTGCTCTCTGCTATATCACATTGTCACATATGGGTTAAATGCAGAAAATACATTTCATTGTTGTGCACTGTGTGTCACTAAATTCAAAAATGCAAGGGCTCTCTCTCATCACCACTTAGCCAGAAAGTGAAGTGTTTCTCAGCATGGAGTGACCTACTGTTTACAGAGAAATAGGTTGACAGGAAGCAACAGTGACTGGAAATGGTCTGGGACAAGCAAAGTGACATCAATGGGTGAAGATCAACACTTACTTGTGACATGCAAAAGAAATTGGAAGATGACTGTAATGGTCTGAGGGCTGCGATTAATGTGAACAGAGGGAAACTGATACAATCAAGTAAAGACTATGAGCTGCTGGGCTGTATGGTCGAATTGCTGTCAGAAAACCTTTACTTTGTGGTGTTATCAAGAAAAAAAGACTTCTATGGGCCAAACACAAACACTGGAGTGTTCAGGACAGGGAGCAGGTCTTGTGGATGGACAAAAGTAAATTTCAGTTATGTAGGGGTGCATGTCAAGCGGTGGATGGGGGCACGCACAGAATGTATTGTTGCTACAGTAAAACATAGAGGCGGATTGGTGACGGTATGGGGGTGTTTTGGGGGAGGAAGATTGGAGACTTAGTCCAAATTATTTGAATTGTGAAATTGAAAATTATCACTCAATTCTTCAACATCACACAATTCCTATTGGTTTAAATATCACTGGACAAAAATTCATTCCTCAACAGGATAATGGTACCAAGTATTCTACAAAATTGTGCCAAAATTATATCAAGTCCAAAGAAAAGAAAAGATTTTAGAATTATGTCTTAGCCTCCACAGTCTCCAGATCTTTCTCCCATTGAGCTAGCATGGTATGAGCTGGACCGACAAGTTTGAAGTGAGTGCCCAGCAAATGAAACAGAACTGTTCGCACATGTGAAAAGGAGCTGGGAGGGTTTGGAGACAAGCAGTGTTCATTTGGGCAAGAATCTAAAATTTAGTTTTAGTATTAGTCACTTCCTGAAAATTGTAGTTGGATTTAAGTTACATTTTAGTCTTTTGTTTTTGTTTTGGTTTAGTTAAGATTCAGTCACTGGAACTCAGGTTTAATTTTCTAATCTAGTCACCTTTTTAGTCATAATTTTCTTAGACAGGTTAATGACACTGAAATGGATTTCGCTGAAGGATATTTCTCCTGGCTATATAAATTCTCTTCAGAAGCAAGAACACCTTATGACTGTTAGCCATCTAGGCTGGGAATGTGTTACTGACTTTTCACACTTCTTTCATATATAAAAATGAATGCCTAAAGTTTGTCAGAAAAAGTGCAATACAATCATATTTCCTTCACAGGTCGTATTTATTTTCTGCATGGATCAGAAACACCTCTCCTGGAGCCGACACCTTATCGTGGTGGAGGGGTTTGCGTGTTCCAATGATCCCAGGAGCTAAGTTGCCTGG
>JAODLD010000090.1:203521-215112 GCA_026781065.1 Mormyrops boulengeri
GGCTCAGGGCGGGAAAGCGGTGCAGCATCAACACTGTTTATGGTGGGGATGGGGCGCTGCTGACCTCAGCTCAGGACATTGTGGGTCGGTGGAAGAAATACTTCAAAGACCTCCTCAATCCCACTGAAACACTTTCCAATGAGGAAGCAGAGTTTGGGGACTTGAGGGTGGACTCCACTATCTCTGGGGCGGAGGTCCCTGAGGTTGTTAAAAAGCTCCTCAGTGGCCGGGCCCTGGGGGTGGATGAGAGCCACCTGGAGTTCCTCAAGGCTCTGGATGTTGCGGGGCTGTCCTGGTTGACAGATATCTGCAGCATCACGTGGACAACGGGTGCAGTGCCTCTGGATTGGCAGACCGGGGTGGTGGCGGTCCCCCTCTTCAAAAAGGGGGACCGGGGGGTGTGCTCCTACTATAGGGGGATCACACTCCTCAGCCTCCCTGGTAAGGTCTATTCAGGAGTACTGGAGAGGAGGGTCCATCTGATTGTCGAACCTCGGATTCAGGAGGAGCAGTGTGGTTTTCGCCCTGGCCGTGGAACAGTGCGCCAGCTCTATACTCTCAGCAGGGTCCTGGAGGGGGCGTGGGAGTTTGCCCAACCAGTCTACATGTGCTTTGTAGACTTAGAGAAGTCATTCAACCGCGTCCCTCGGGGAGTCCTGTGGGGAGGGCTCCGGGAGTATTGGGTACCAGGCTTCCTTATAAGGGCTGTTTGGTCCCAGTACAACCGGGGTCAGAGCTAGTTCCACATTGTCGGCAGTAAGTCGGACTCATTTCTGGTGAGGGTTGGACTCCACCAGGGCTGTCACCGATTCTGTTTTTATGGACAGAATTTCTAGTCGCAGCCAGGGCGTTGAGGGTGTCCAGTCACAGGGTGTCCGGTTTGGTGACCTCAGGATTAGGTTTCTGCTTTTTGTAGATGATGTGGTTCTGTTGGCTTCATCAGACCGTGACCTTCGGTTCTCACCGGAGCAGTTCGCAGCCGAGTGTGAAGCGACTGGGATGAAAATCAGCACCTCCAAATCCGAGACGATGGTCCTCAGCCGGAAAAGGGTGGAATGCTCTCTCCAGATCGGGGAGGGAGTCCTTCCCCAAGAGGAGGAGTTTAAGTATCTCGGGGTCTTAACACTTTCTAAGAATGCCATGTCTATAAGAATCTATGAACACATTCATAATACATTATAATGCATTCACAAAGCATTATTAACACGGCCATAAATATTTTTAAAAGGGATAACACATTATATCCATATTTATTATGCATTATGAATGCTTTATGAAGCTCTCATCTATAATGCATTTTAGATCTTTAAAATTCAGTACAAAGCATCCTTAATGCTTATACCGACCAATATAATGCACTATAGATACCTTCATAATGCATTATACATGAGATTTTCATTGGAGGTCATGAAGTATTGTGATCAACACTATAACGTCTTATGACTGTCAACAGAAGATGCTGTAATGCTTCTTTATTTTTTATATCGACCATTATGGAGGTATCTATAATGCATATAATTTATAAAAAAAATTTAAACATGATATATTTAAGTGTAAATTTAGGCACCCCAACCCAGGTGTATGTTAAATGTCAACCATATGTATGTATTGTGAGGTGCTGATAGTCAGCTTGATGGGTCAAATGCTCACAGTAGTCAGTGCTCTTGGTCTGCTTTTTATATGTATGGTGGTGTTATAACTCAATCCAGCTGGGAAATTTTCTAAAAAAAATAATAATAATAATAATATTGACCATGTTGAAGGTTAAGCTGATTCACTAAATGAAACAAATTCATTAAAAAGAGCTATTCTTACCGGTTGACAAGATACTCCCAATTCAGTATGACCCAGTCCCACGCCATCGTCTTCCCGTATTTGTTCAGAGAAACATATCTGATCAGGGTGAACACATCCTGGCTTCTGATTATCTTCTCATCTTTTGTTGCCTCAAGCAACCTGTAATAAAAAAAAAAGTTTAAAAAGAAGGATTAGCTTCATCCTCTTTGAGACTTATTTTCCAATCTGATCATTTTCCTATATCTTGTTTTTACATGTGCTTGTGGATACTATTTGTTCTAAACATCCCAGAGTTATTTATTAACAGTTGCAGTAAATCAGTTTCCTCAGATCTCAAATGAAATAATAAATAAAAATAAAAAATGGGACATGAACTCTTGTAACTTCAGTTTAGTTTCTTGTTTTTCCTGTGGAGAAACAGGCAGGTGAATGAGGTACACAGTTTTAATTTAGCGGATGGATCAGACAGGAATGAATGGGATTTTTTTGTCTTTTACAAATCGGTTTAAAATTTCTAACGTCAGCTGCAGAGGTGGATAGACGTGGTTCAGAAAGTAAAAATCCAGACTAAGATTTTCTTTCAACCAACTGCTTGAGTATAAAGAGTCACAGAGTACTCAACTGGTTGGGTGAAACAAAATCTCGGTCGGGATTTTTGCTTTCTGAACTTGAACTCAACAAGTACAATTCAACAGTGTAACTCACAAATACATTTTTGACCTCCTAAGGCATAATGCAACAATTGATAACACCAAAAAACATAGAAAATTGATTTTGCATCTGCTGTTAACATGGTTATTTGGTCCCTGTTACCAGATCAGGAGCTATGTTGCATTTCCTGATGAGTGATTATATGCTTACCGGTCTAACAGTGACACGTTCTCCACTGATGCCAGCCCATACAGCAGCTTCTCCTTCTCCTGGGCCAAAGTCGCTTTCTGGTACCGGTCAAACATTTTGATCCACGATTCCTCATTGCCCAAATTCTTCATACCATAACGATAAACCAGAAGGCGAAGATTGACACCTAGACTGCTGTAATGAAAAATGAAATGATGTTTTACTTTCCATTTGCATGAATATAAGTTATCGTTAATGAAGGACCGCATTAGACACATTCTGTCAAATGACAAAAAGCAATATTTCAATTGGATGTTTTACTATTTGACTGACAGAGCATTGATTATTTTTTTATTCTTTGAGAAGCAGAATAGTATCATTAACAAATAAAGCCACACAATAATGTCGATTTTGTCAAATAAATATATTCACTCATGCCAGATTATTTTCACATCCATCCACTTTCTATCTACATATGCATTTACTTTGCATTCATTCATGGTTTTAAAATCATTTCCCTCTGTAGTTTTAAATGGACAATTATAAAATTTATATATTTACATGTTGTCCTTAAGCCACTGTGTGAACAAAGTGGAGAACATATTAAGAGATTCTTCATCACCCATTGCACAGGCGATTCCCAGGACAGTCTCTCTCAGGAGTCTGTGGGCCAGGGACAACAAACGAGACAGATTTGTATAAATTCACATAACTCATGGTTCTTGACACTGGTGTCGTGATGCATATCTGTAGCCCTCAATTGAGGATGCTGATGAGGACCCCTCCTGACAATCTTCAGGTTATGACTCCCTGTCTTTAAACTTAATGCTACATTGAAGAACATATCTGTAATACAATATCTCAGAATACTGAACTTTTTCAGATGGTTTTCAGAATAAGGTTTTTGTTTTGTACCTTAGAATCTACTTTTTGATTATAACTTTCTCACCTCTCAATCTGACTTCCAGTGTCTGTCCAGCCTAGCTCTCTGACCACAGTCAGAACTTGATCACGGAAATGTTTCTTTGAGAATAGAAAGAAATGTGATTAAATAGGAACTAGCAGTGTAAGTCTATAGTCTTTAATGGCCTGGCACAGGGCTGTTTGAACTTGTGATGTGATTCCTGATTCCTAAGATACCACTGCGTTTCACTCTTATGGTCAATAAGTGTCACCTGTGTTGAGCGGTACTATTTAAACAGGTGATTAAGCAGCATATTTTAAATTAGTGAAGGTATGCTCTAATGGGGGCGACAGTCAAACAATAGTGCTGATAGGGGCACATTTGCACCACAGAGGGGTTAGGGCTGTTTCAAGAGATCAAAATCTTTGGTAACTTTACTTGAAACTGTCATGTATAGTGCATTATAGATACCTTCATAATGCATTATAATGGATGGTAAAAGAATTAACAAAGTATTGCAACATCTTCTATTAAGAGTCATAAGGCATTATAGTGTTGATTGTAGTACTTCATAAACTCCAGTTAAACTCTCATCTATAATCCACTATAGATACCTTCATAATAGATTATAATGGTCTGTTTAAGAATTAATGAGTGCACAGATTAGATGAGAGCTTCAAAAAGCATTCGTATTGCATAATAGACATGGCTATAATGTGTTAAGCCTTTTTATAAATATTAATAGCCGTGTTTATAAAGCTCTATGAATGCATTATCATGTGTTTTGAATGTGTTCATAGATTCTTGTAGACATGGCATTGATAGAAAGTGTTACCAAATCTTTCACTCAATGAACAAATATACCTGCATATAGAAAACATCACCATTTATCCCCAACTTCTACCTGGAATTTAGGGTAGAGATCATCATCGTCCATCAGCATGTCCTGCAAGTATGAGATCGAGGATGCCACTCGTGCCCAAACGATGTAATCCTTCTCACTACTCAGGTATTTAGTCAGATTGAAGGCGGCCCCATAGTCCACAACATCTGCTCTGTTTTAAAGCAGCAGTGAAGAAACTCAACACCAATCAAATCAATGATGCTTTTTTGATTATTTCTAAATGAAGCACATTTCACTTGAACAAAAAGAGCATTATTGTGTCGGAAATAGTGATAAGTAATTTACGGCAAAATGCATCATCAATAGTGATCCTTACCGAGCCAGAGCAAATATGTCATCAATATATCCACACCTGTCCACTGCTGTAAATAGCTTTAAAATATAAATAACATTATGGGTCAGTGCTGATTGCAGTGCCGACAGCATAGTACTGCAAGGGTAGTCATAACAGTAGTAGTGCCAATCTGAATAAGATTGATCAAACAAAATTACCGAATCATTTGCAGTAAGATACTGGATCACGCTATCCCATATTCTGATATTGTAGTTGGTCCTGTAGAAGCCCATGTGGCCTTTGTTTAATTTTATTAGTCCATCTGCATTTGTATAATCAGGCAGAATTAAATCTGAACCGAAAAAAAAAATGGTTAGGATATAGAACTGCTCACATCCACATTAGACTATGAAAAATTACTGTGATGTCAGACTAAAAAATGGTAAAAATCAATATTTTTTATAAATTTGGAAATAATTCTTTGTTCTTACCTGTATGCGCTTTATCGAATATTGTATTATTATACTTGTTACTTCCGTAAGCTTCCCATTTAATAGGGATGGTCCATTTGTAGCTGTAAAGAAGTGAATAATAGCCAAATGACTAATTTTCACTGAGTGTGGGGTATAGCAGGTATAATGGGGAGGTATAGTGTGGTATAATGCAAGAAATAAGGGCTCTCAATTTACAGTGTGGGGGATTCCCAGTCCATGAATGAGTAATGTCAGGAATGGGTTAGCCATGCCGGTATAACAGCACAATTGGCTTAAAAACCTTAATTTGAGAAAAGAAGTTTGGCATCAGAAGTATATAAAATAAGTATAGTATGTACCATTTCATCCTGGGTATGGCATTAATCTACATCCAGCCCTATAAGGAGGTCCTCCAACTTACAGGGAATAACTTGGGGGTTGGGGGCAGGATTGGCACTCCAGCTACCAGGAAAAACCTCACACTGGTGGACTAGTGTGGTGCTGAGGTATCACCCGCCACATGGCTGCACTCAGGTTCTCATCCCTGAGGTGGTTTGTCGTGTGCTGGGTGCGGTACACACTGTAATCAGCGCACGCTCCTTACCTCTTTACCATTTGGACTGGTAAAAGTAAAATTTATTTTAAAATGAAATTAATTTGAAAAATTTGCCAATCTAACACTCCGCTGATATTGATCTAATTTGCAAGAAAAGAATAAACTAATTAATTCATTATTCTTCTAAGCATGCTGTAGCAGTTACTACTAAAAGTGACTCCTGCACTTTTGTGAGTTTTATTCACACGTTATGGGCGATGTAGTTAAACCAGGTGAGTCTTATCCTCTGAAGTAAAGCAATTGTGTTGTGCTATGGACACAGTTCTTCGGAGTCTCAAAGTGCCTCATGGAAACGCTGCCGAAGCAGTAAAATGCAGTGACTGGCTTACCTCAGCGGGACAGGTGGCTGCGAGGGATCTGCACCGGGATCCAACAGGAAGCGCTGTTGCTTCAGTGTGGCCTCTGTCCCAACTATGCTGACGTCCACCACAGGGTAGCCCATTTGTTTGGTCCATGTGTCCATGATGTCTGCTACAGGTAATCCACTAACCTGTACAGCCAGAGCACTGCTATCACTCATAGACTTAGTACACTGCATTCTGCATGCGGATGGGCATAACAGTAAACAGAAACAGCCAATACAGACAATAGGATTTACATTTACCTTTGCTAAAGAAGCCCAAAAATCAGATGTTTTAGCATTCTTAAACTGAAATTCTTGTAGGTATTGCTAGGGAAGATAAAAAAAAGTTACACATTCAAGCCATTCTGTTCCATTAAAAGAACAAGATTGTATTTATTTTGTAACACTTTTTTCCAATTAGTTTTTAGATATATAAGTGTCAAACCCCCAGCTTTCAGTAATGAATGGCATGGATTCAAACTTTCTGTCAATCTATACGAAGAAATACTATTTTAATGAGAAACCTACCCGACAACCATCCCTGAAAATATTACGGCCCATTAAATCTTCCAGCATCCTCAAAATAGAAGCCCCCTACAGGCAGAGAGAGGGCAGAATAAGTAATGTTGTACATTAATAATGTTAACTTATATGACACATACTGTATTTGATAATAAAGCACTGATTGTTTTGATATCGAAAATGGTACAAAGGATTGTAATAGCTGTCAGCGTTGGGAAGGTCACTTTTGCAATGTAATAGGTTACAGATTATTGGTTACCTCGTTTAAATATTTACTAAGATTTGATTTCACCGATTTTCTAACAAATGTGTCGAATTTGGCAATAAAGCTGAAAAGTCCCAACAACTTTGCAGACCTGTGTTGTCTGGAAATATGCCAAACAAATTTCAGCAGGGCGAAAAAGTGTAAAGCAACAGAATGAATGTTATATTCTACATATAATCTTTTTACTAAAAAGAATACTCGGATGTAACCCCTTTATAATCGGTAACATTCTGATTAGTAACTAATTTAATTGCATATTTTTTCTGTGTAACTATAATGGATGACAAGTACATTTATTTTGTAATATAATGACATAACACCATTACATGTAACTAGCTACTCCCTAACGCAGATAACTATTAAGCTGCGATCATCAGAGTCTTGGCAGCTACAGTTGTTAATAGTTGTAATTTTTGGATAATAGCTTTACCTTGCTGTATGATATACCATCAAACACTGATGTGATCTCAGCCGGACTCGACACATCCACGATGATTGGGTGAGACGAGAGAAGTGCATCGTCAACCATGACAGGTAGGACGTCGTCAATTAGCATGATGTCACGCTGTCAGAGAGATACGGGAGTTCAGCCTTCTGCCAATTTCTGTATGTCAGAGTGCTTTCATTAAATTATGATACATCCATAAAAGGCTCACCATTTCCCACGTTGGCTCTGCTACGTTCACTCCAACATATTCGAAGAAACTGGCAAAGCCTTCATTGAGCCAGAGATCATCCCACCAATCCATTGTGACAATGTTACCAAACCACTGTTTGAGAAAACAAGTGCAAGTAGTAACACTAAACATAGAACAAAGAGATACAGAAAACACTGAAACTAGGAACGCTAATCAAAAAAATGTGTGTTAATGCAATAAGTTGCTCTATAGATATGCTTTATTTTGGAAGGGGCAGAGTTTCATATTCACATTTCTGACTTCTTTTTCTCAACTGTATCTGCAACACTCTTGCATGGGTGTTATGTGGCAGCACATTACATGCCAGTTGTTACGGCACAACATGGTGCAAGAGGGAAAAAGGTGACGATCCACTAGCGGCTCCAAGACAAAAAGGGGTTTATCAAACAAGCTGAACACACAGGGGAAGGCACAAAATAAAGGACCACGAGGGGTCAAAAGCAAATGGGGAAAAGAACTACAAGAAACTGTACAATAACACAAATGTGGAGCAGAAGCAGTCAAGGGAACAGAGTACAAAACACACAGTAACTGACCCTACACATTCTAACACAATGACCAACTGGGGAAATGAACTAAGGCAAGAACTTAAATACGCCTAGAAAACTGGAGCAAACAAGGAACAGGTGTAAGTCATAATCAATTAACCAATCAAATGAGGCAGAATAACAATGAGAAACAAGTGCAAGCAGTAACACTAAACACAGAACAAAGAGATATAGAAAACACTGAATCTAAGAACACTAATCACACACTAGGAATTTCTACACTAGGAAACTTAACTTGGAACAAAAATGCACACAAAAAAAACCTAAGACCAAGGAAACCAAAACAAAACAGAACATGGGGGAAACAGAAACCCAATTACTAACTAAAGTGGGGTAGCCAGAGGCCAGCCCTGGACTCATAACCCCCAGGTTTACAGACTGAACCACACGCTCAGTCCACTACACTGAGCAGCAGCCCAGGGACTGGGGAAAACACATAAAGAAGACTAGGAACAAAGACAGAGCGGGGGAGAGGTGGAATGGCCAGTAATGCCTGTGAGGGGTCACAGGGGGCGGGGGCGGGGGCGGGGGCGGGGGCGGACGATACAGACCCTGACACCAGTATTGTTTGCTCTGTTTTTTTCCCTGTCAGTTAATCACTGTGCCAGCCCCCATTTGACGTTTTGGGATTAGAATTTTATTTATATTAATTTACTTAGTAGATAAATTTGTCTAAAACAAAGTACATATGAGTACCAGAGAGCCAGGGTCAGATTGTGTCTCTGGAGCAAATCAGGTTAAGGGCCTTTCCCAAGCGCTCGATGGCAATACTACTCCTTTACCAGCCATGGGACCCATGAACCCATAACCTTCCAGTCACTACACACCTCGCAAAACCCCCAGAAAACCACACATACAAACATTGCTGCTATCAGACAAGTTCAGGGCTGCATGAAAGATCCCTTTTGAGGTCTAAGCCCCTAGTACTCAGAAGCTGAAACAAAAACTATTTCAACAAAAGATTTGTACAGATCATGTGCATGGAGCCAATGATGAGAATTCCAGAAATGAACACTAAACACAAAGGAAACATAAGAAGAAACTATTGGTTATGCATAAACACCGGCTTGTGATAAGTTAATGCTGAATAACTGATTACTGAAACATTTCCTTATTTTACTCCAACCATAAAGGTTTTAAAAGAAAGTGTCCCTTAAGGGTCAAGGACTCCTATGACTGAATTTTTATAATTTGAAATATGTCATATACAGTGCACTCTAGACTTATAGGCAACCTTGGTAAATAAAAGTGAAATACTGTAAACTAATTTTGTTTATGAGCCAATACTTGAACATAAATAAAAATAATTAAAGAATATGTACTTTACAGCTACCAAAGAACAAACGTGAAGAATGAACTACCTCTGCATTCATATTAGGATGACTAAGAGCCTCTGTACTGTCCCTTAGTTATGTCAGCAATGGGCATTTTGATGCCATACACTGATAAGATCACCAGGCTTACAGATCAGCTCTGTACCAAATGTATCTGAAAGGTCAGCAGAAATCTTAGCCTGACTCAGCCTTGGAGAGCTAATAAAACTGCGCTGTAGTCTGCTGCACTGGACTGTTTCTTCATCACCATTTTTATCATGCAGTCAGAGAGCAGGTATCCCGCCATAAAGGTGTTTTTTATGTTTTTAGCAGTCGGTGATCAATAATAAGATATACAGGAATGTGATAATCTGATTGATGAATTAGCTGCCAGGTTTCCGAAAAACAGAACTTCCGTCATTTACAATTTTTTTTTAAAACAGGGGTGAGCATGCGGATTTCTTTAAGAGAAAAAGGACCATTTCCAAAATGTAGATGTATGTAAACAGGTGCCAGTTATATTGTTTTTCATTAAATGTTTGCGTAATTGTCTCATAATCCAGAAATCCAGGTTTAAATGGAATGTTCATAAAAGAACGTGATGATGGGGTGACTTTTGCTCACAATGAATAAAAATCCATCCGGTGTTTTCTTTTAATGACAGGCACCACTCAATATTTTCTGCTATAAATACATTGGTTTCCATCATTTTCCAAATTCTGTTCATTAATATTTTACTGGAGCATTTCCTTAAACAATACCTTATTCATAGAGCACAATGATTCCTGGGATTTGAAGTGTCAAGCTTTGATAGAAGATTACGTTAACCATAATGCCACCGTTAGAGCTGCTCGATTATGGCAAAAACATAATCACGATTATTTTTGGTCATTATTGAGATCACGATGATTTAACCTGGTTGCTCACTGACTTAATATAATAATTAAGATTATATTAAGATAATTTTCTTTGCATTTGACTGAAATATCATGCATTTATTGAACTTTTCAAAGTGTTTTTTTCAATAGTGGATATTCTTGAATTCTAAATGCAATTCAACTGAGAGACAAATAAAAAGGGACTGGAAAGGGGTCTGCTGGATTTATAACATGAGACATAAGGGCCGCATCATCGCCAAGAAAAATGCTGCACCGTTTTTTCTTGACTATTTTGTTTCGATAATCATTTGAAGCCAAAATCCTTCCATGTATTTTCTGAAACCATGGGTCCTATTCAAGGTCACGGGAGGGGGACAGAACCAATGAGTACAAGGCAGGAAACAATCCAGGATGGGGCACCAGCTCATCACAGGGCATACTCACACAAGCGCACCCATGGGCCATTTGGTAACTCCAATTAACTTCAGCATGTTTTTGGAATGTCAGGGAAAACTGAAGTACCCAGAGGAAACCCCACGACAACATGCAAACGCCACACACATAAAGCCGTGGCAGAGACTCAAACCTAGGTCATAGAGATGTGAGGTAACAGTGCTAACCGCTACACAACCCTGTCATCCCCTGAAGTCCCATTATAACTGAAACTGAATCGTAATTGATTAATTGCCCAGCTCCAGTCACCATACAATGATTACTCTTTAATCATTCATTTATTAGGCTATTTTTACTACAATCATTTTTTAGGGAAACTTGAACCACTTGGGTTGAAGTCTACATTCATCAAACACCGTTTCCTCTTTGGTGTACTAGTATTAGGGTCCTTACCTGGTGAACCAGCTCATGGGAGATAACACTGGCCACACGCTGTTTGTTGTAGGATGATGAATCTTTTTCATCATACAAGAGGTTTGTTTCTCTGTAGGTGATGAGCCCCCAGTTCTCCATGGCCCCTGTGCCAAAGTCTGGGATGGCCATCTTGTCTGTAAAAAGCAACCACATTATTTATTCCACAACATATCTGCTAACTCGCTACGCAAATTGTGTGGAATCTTCTTCCAAGTATTTGCTTGATTTCAAAAAGCCTTGATGAAACTAAGTACAGTGCTTATATCTAAAGTTCTAAACAGAGGTGGCAATTTCAGGTCCAGAAAGTAAAAATCCAGACCAATTTTTCAATTTTTACTTTCTGGACCTG
>JAODLD010000090.1:244429-260744 GCA_026781065.1 Mormyrops boulengeri
CACTGCGTCAACTAGTGGTGGGGTATCTGAAGCTGGCTCGTTACCCGAATTTTAGCTCTCAACTCAAAGCAAAAAATTGGCCTAGAGACGGCTCGTATCTCGAAAAACTCGTTAGTTGGGACACTCGTAAGTCAAGGTACCACTGTAATACTATACAATTAACATTCAGCATTTATTTCATTTTTTCCAAATGACTTTCAAGTTAGAGGTGTATTGGGATAGAAATTTGTGACAACTCAGTTGGTGCTCCGGGTAATGATGTCATTTTATTGTCTCAGCTCAGGGAGCAGCCACTTCACCGTTAGTTCCGTGGCTTTGCTCGTCAAACTTCAGGTTAGCATACCTTTTATAGTAGTGCAGAGAGAGTTCGCACCCCTTCCCAGAACTAGATCAAACTGGTTGGGGTGGGGCACATACACCTTAACGCATATGCTTTGTGCAGCTTGCATCTTGTAAGCACGCATACACTTTACAGTATGCAGCCTGTATCCTGCAAGCACAGAGCATATGCACTTTTCACACCCTTTATCTTATGGGATCTGGCCACCTGCTTGCAGGCCCCATCCATCTGTAGCCCCTTTGTGGTTTTCCTGCTCTGTCTGATAAGCGCGTGCCGAACTTTACTTCTGTTCTCTAGCCTACATTTCTGTGAAATCTAATGAACATTAAGTCTAGGCACATATTAAGATTAACTCTTAACTTTCTTTAGCTTACATTCTTGGGTGTTAGCTGTCTAACACATAGGCACTCTTGCATCAATATAAAAGATGCTTTCTTAATGCCGATTATAAAAAAATCTCTCTAGTCAATTTTTCTCTCACAGTATGTACTGAAAAGTCAAAGTAAGTATAGTCACCAACACATGTGCACCCAGATGTAATAGGTATAAAAACGCCACTGTGTAAGCATGTCACACACAGCATTATCATGGTGTCGTGATTTGAGGAACTCGAGGGCAGGCATTTCAGCGAAACAAAACAAGGATTGTTGAACTAAATACACAGACCGGAAATAAACACGTCTGTGAGGGAACACAAACAGGAAGCCTGGCAACCATGAAGGCCACAAGCAAGAGGAAAGTTTGATGTCAATGATCGGACTCAGGAACACATATATACGGGACAAACGGGAGTAATTTCCACGTGAGAGGCAGGACAAGAGGGATAAACAAGTAGCAGATGTGGCTTTTTAGGTCATGGCAGGGATATGACAGTAACCTCCCCCCCCAAGATGCACACTCTGGGCATGGGGGTATAGACAGGGTACTCAGGGACTAAGACACCAGACCGGACAGCAACAGAGTCCGGACATGACACACACCAGGGCCGGCACTAGGGCAGACATACAAGGCCAGAGGACACGACGGACAGGATCATGGACACGGGACAAGACACATGGCACGACTAAGGGCATGGAGCAGACAGGCAGAACCGAGGACCAAAGAGACAGTAGCAGGTACACACACAAGCAGTACGGACATGTGGTGGGATAACAAACACAGGGATAGAAACATGATAATAATTGATACTTTAGTAATCCTCGTAGGGAAATTGTCTTTTATGCCTTCCTCAACTTGCTCTTTGCAGAGTAAGTTGTCCACGAAGGGCTACCACCTGTAGTGGCGCCCAGGGAGCTGGGGGTTAAGGGCCTTGCTCAAGGACCTGCAGATGTGCTGAGGCTGGGTTTGAACTGGAGACCTTGTGATTACAAGCACACAGGCTTAGCCCACTGAGCCACATGCTGCCCCTTAAACATAAGGGTTGGCTTCCTGTGAGCTGGAGGAAGAGTGCGCCACAGGGCCCCTCCCCTTGACCTCTGCAGGAGAGCAACCTGAGCAGTCAGCTTTGAGTGAGTGGGAGTCCAGACAGCCGGCACGGATGGTGTGCTACCGGTGGCCATCCCAGGACCTGGGACTGGATTGATCCAAGCCTCGGGTTGAGGAAGGGGCCCACAAAGCAGGATTCAGGGGAAGGCCCAGAGAGTCCCACTCCAAGTCTTCCAAAAGGGCATCTTCTGGATCAGTCCCATCTGGGCTGGGACACCTGGAGGTGAGCAGGGTGAGCATGGACTGAGTGGTCCTCTCTTGGGGTGGGCCCTGGGACTCAGGTCAGGTGGCGTCCCCTGGGCAGAGCTCTGGAGACTCAGGCTAAGTAGCTGCTGCTGGACTGGGGTATTGGGATCCAGGCTAGGCAGGGCTTAGAGCGGCTAATCTGGATGCAGCCTACTGGGGGCCT
This sequence comes from Mormyrops boulengeri, assembly GCA_026781065.1. NCBI lineage: Eukaryota > Metazoa > Chordata > Actinopteri > Osteoglossiformes > Mormyridae > Mormyrops > Mormyrops boulengeri. Next base: position 246,664 of record JAODLD010000090.1, read on the forward strand.
GGCGCATGTGACACAAGTACTGCCTTCTTCCTCCACTCTTGACACAAGCTGGTCTCTGCAGGGCGTAGGCTGATGGGTTAGTGCCCTCAGGGGGTGAGGGATGTGTTCACCTCCCACCCCTCTGATCCTGTGGAAAGCTCCTCCAGCCAATCCTCTACCTGTCTGAGTCCATCCATCAGCTCAGGAAACCTCAGAATACTCAAGTCTTTAAGCAGGTCTCTGTATCTGCTCTGGAGGGTGGAAAAGCCAGGAGCTGGGAATAGGGTAAGAGATGGACAGTACAATATTGAGAGTCCAGTCATTCTGTCATGAATTGAGGAACGAAGGACATTAGGGCAGTGGGCTGCGGTAACGTGGCAGTGATCAGTGAGAACGCTAGTGGCAGACTGGACACGAGTTCTCCAGGAAGATGTACTGGGTGCACCTGGGCTGGCGTATTGCACCAAGTTACCGCCTGTACTGACTCAGTGCACAGTATGAAACTTATGATCTGCTTAACTCTGGAATTGTCTCATTTGTAAAGGATACAGGGTGCGTTTTGTTAAATTGTGTAGTATTCCTGAAGTGTATTCAAGCAACTGGGAAAAATTGTAATTTAATTTTTTTATTATTATTTTACTTTAGGGTTTGCATTATTTAAGATATGTTAAGAAGTATATTAAATCATTGTAATACTCCTTTGTAGACATTTGTGAAAATTGAACTTGTATGGAATCCTCACAAAATCAAAATATGACTAGGGAAAACAAATTTGTGCTGAACTGTTGCTGTACAGCAATTAATTTAAACTTTATTTATATTTAATAATGAACACAAAGAGACATAAAAATTAAATAATGGCCCATGTCTGTGCATTGACTTATTTTCTAGTACAAATAATGAATGAGAAAACATGCAAAAACTGTCCAAAGTTTGACTTTTTAATATGCGCTCCTGTCATACGAAATATTATTTTAAATGAGAAACCAACCGCAGCCAAAAGGAAGGTGAACATGTATTGTTTTCTCATATTTGGATAACAGTGGCCCCATTAACCCTTTAAGTTATTATCACAGTAACAGTATTTTCATGTAGGGTCAACCTAAGATGACGTCACCAAAAGGAAGTGGTGTTTTCCCTGCTCCCAACCGACTGAATGTCCCTAGGTGTTCAGCCAATCCCTGCCCCTCTCTGCACCCCAGCTGTAGATGCAGAACAATAGGTGTGTCTTGATGGTCCTCCTTTCAGTGTCTAGAATGGATTGAGCTGTGCTGGGTACCCTCCTTCAGGACAGCTCTGAGAAAAGACAAAAAGCTGTTACTGCAGTTCTTTCCTCCAGAGAATGAAACTTGAAGGGGATAATGTGCCTCGACATGTACACAACACTGATGCCTTTAGGGTACAGCATTACACTGGGCTCAAACTGAATTCTCCTAAGTCTCCATAGAGAATTTTTGATGTTAACTTCAGTTGTGACATCATCACAAAAGACAAGGGATCCAACAGTCCTCTCCACAAAAGTGCTAATCAGCCTTTATTGTTAATACGATAACTGCTCATACTGTAGAAGTATTACATGCCTTTCAGGGGAAATTCTGCTGAGAAAAAAAACCAAGAATTACTATTTACAGGGGCCTCTTTAGCCCCCAAAAACATTCTTTAGCTGCCCCCCTCCAAATAAATGTACACTACTTAGTTTAACCTACAGATCAATTTGATAATTATTCGAGTAATCACTTAAGTCTCCTTTTCATGTGACGTTCTTTCACACAACCTTCACTCACTATTTGACAGAACATGAATTTCAAAAATATTAGCAACAACCATGACAACCTAAATGTAGATAAAAAATTAACAGAAGGAGCATAATCAGATTCTCTTACACTTGTTGCTCAAAGCTGTACCAGCAGACGCGAAGCAGTGCCGACTCAACCATTTTGCTCAACCATGTATACTGTAAATCACAGCTAATTATACTGCTAATAATATTTAAAATAACTTATTATTCAATTTTAAGATTAATTTTTTTTACTAATATACTTTTAGAATATTCAGATATTAAACAATGCTGACTTAAATGGTGCATTCCCCTGCATTTTCATTACAGTCAGACCCCCCTATTAAAGGCTTAGCCCCCATTTTCATAAATCTCTAGTAAAACTCCTGAATATTTCAATATATGTAAAAAAAAGAGGAAAAACTGCAGATTCAAAGACATGCATGGGTATAGATATATAATCTTAACAGTGGGTATAACATTTTGTTTGTGTTGATGGCTGCTATTTTAACCACTTATCCAGGGCAGGGTTGCAGACTGAGCCTGGAGTCTAAAGGGTACAGGACATGGGAATGCCATGGTCAAGATATGTTCTCCTCCTACTGAACTTGATATGCAACTGTGTGCAACACTAGCAGCTCTGGAAGACCCAGCACTGAGCCATAGAGATCTGAGCTGTGACGATACTCACATGGGGAAGCATCAGGTATTTTACCCCCTGCCACCAATTGCATGTTGCTGACAGCTTTAGAAGGTACAACCTGATGGCAGGTGGGGGGGATTCTCGGGGGCGGGGGTCGCTGAGGTGGCTGTCTCAGCTGGGACCCCCCAGGCTATCGAGAAACAAAATTTGTGAAAAAACACAATTTTCAAGTTGTTTTTATACATCCAAACCAATGCATTTTTCTTAGTTCTGAATATAGAAGGTAATTTTCTACCTATCAAAATGAATTTGTCTCACTAATACATATTAACCATTATGTGCAAAACATGTCAGACTGTCCTACAGACAATAGGCTGCTCTTAGTGTGAGCAGAGGAGCTGGTCATGTCGCTTTACAAGTTTCTTAAAATGAGGTACCATTTCTGAGGATGTAGTGTGCACTGACTGACTGAAACTCATAAGTGGAGGCAAACTGTACCAACCTACTCTTAGCAAGCTGTCTTATGAATGAAAAATTTCTATCACTTAGTGAGCCCTAGAACTGGCTGAGTGACACTTTTCTTTGGTGGTGCCTTTTCATGATCATACAAGAAATGGGGTGACACAAGATCCAGTGACTCCTCGATCTTGGTGAAATCTGCAAAACGCAAGGTGAACTCAGCTTGCAGGTCCACGAGTATTCCACTGTATTACATATAATTCTGTGAAGACATGTCGACAGATGCCAGTGTGGGGAAGTGAATCACCCATTGCCAACTTGCTTGTTAAACAACATCAGCTTTGCCTGAAATGCGTTTACATAGGTGTATAATTCAAGCATAAACGCATCCTTTCTATGAAGTTTCAGATTTAAGTCATTCAAATGGCTCAAAATGTCCACTGCGAAAGGCAAGTCGTACAGCCATCTCTTGTCACGCAGTTCTGGGAAATCCTGCGTCTTGCCTTAGGTGTCCAGAAAGGTGCTTATTTCCTCCCTTAAATCTGATGCCTGTTTTAGCACTTTGCCATCGCTAAGCCAATGTACATTCAGATGATAGATAAGGTCCTTGTGTTCAGCATCAGTGTCTTCCAGTAGCTGTATGAACTGATGATGATTCAGTCCCCTGGTTCTGACAAATTTTACTAATTTCTCCCCTATGTTAATAACATGGTCCACTTTTAGTGCACATTTCCAAAGAGCCCCTTGGTGAATAATACAATGCAAGAAAAATACATCAGAGTCTGCAGAGACGTCATTTATCCTATCATTAATTATTTTCAAAAGTCCTGCATTGTGACCTGTAAGATTTGGAGACCCATCAGTAGTGACACAGATCAGTTTATCCCATGACAAATTTAGTCATTCAAGGCAGGCTGAAACGGCAGTGAAATGGTCCTGTCCTGAAAACCTTTCCGGGATTCCATGGTCAGAAACTCTTTGTTTTTTTTTCTCATACATTATTTCTCGTAAGTTCTCAATAATTCAAATAAATATGAAAAGCTGTGCCTTGTCTTTAATGTCCATACTATCATCCAACACAACTGAAAAATACATATTTAAAGTCCTTAATTTTGCTATCCATTATTGTTACTGTATGTTCACACCATGGGCGGCGGGAGCCTCAGTGATCACTGTGGCTGCCCTGTCCGCGATGCTAGCAAATGCTGGGGACACTCTCTGACATAGGCGGAGTGGGCGGATACAGAAAGCTGGGTCTTGAAAACTTTTTAAAGGGGCTTATCTTTGTGCCAGCTGCGGATATGGTATCACTTGTCAAAGCATATGTAATTATGCTAAGACAAAGAATACTGCTCTAAATAAGTAATGTTAATGATACAGACGATTCACATTGTTTTGCATGCTATGGTGCCAAAATTAGTATCACCAACTCACCTCGAATACCAGTAATTTTATGCCAACAGGGAGACGTCACTGTATTAGAGGGTATCAAAATGCCCTGTCAAGAGATATTCTATCCCACGGTTTATACCCCAATGGCATTCCATATAATTTCTCCTGCATTGTGCTTGGGAACTGTTTGGTTGGAGCAAAAGTTTACATGCTTGTCTTCTGTGGAACGCTCTTTAGCAGAGCATCTCTACATTCCAATTGGTTGCCGCCAAACCGCTCATTACCATAATGTTGACCCAGCTTCAACTTCAATTTGACGCTCTCAACGCCCAAATGCGCCCTCCCGTAGAGAATGAATGACTTCTGGTGGCTTTGAAGCTGTCGCCACTCATGGTGTAAATGTACGTTTTGCTGTGAAAGGCTGATATTTTCAAAATATGATTTGCTCTCCAGGCAAACCACACTAGCCGCTTCAACCATACAGCATTTCAAAAATTCTCCTTTTGAGAAAGGCCTGCTATGTTTGGTGATTTTGTGCAACAAAATGTAGCTAGCTTTATTTGCATTTTCCTGACCCGTTGACTGATGAACAAAAATATTCTGATGTGTTTATGAATTAGCAACTAATGTAGTAGCCCGTTCTTGTTTATTTGAGAAGTGAATTCCAATATTGTCCTTGATGACAGCAACACTTTCCTGACATATAAGGCACACTGCCTTACATCCAACAGGGGTGAAAAAATACTTATTTGTCCAATCCTTTTTGAAAACACGACATTCGCTTCAATTTTTCACTTTTTAGAGAGATTCATTTTTCATGATTTTTGCCTGGGTTAGGATTAGAGTGGTCACTTAGTGCTAATTTGTATTTATTGCAGAATTGGTCCAAATGACACGCAGGCCGGATTAAAACAGGCGGAGGGCTGGATTTGGCCCAACGGCCGTTATTGCCTGTGCATGTTCTGAAGCCTGCTATTCTAATGAGGGACACTGATAAAGAATCTCCTACAAAACATTCGCACAACTCCTATTATGGGGCACAACTTTTAGGAAAAGAAATGGCTCTTAAACACACAATGAGGACTCAGACACACAATCACATGGAAATGAACTGGACACAAGCTGACCATAAGGCCTGATCCTGAACTCAGTGGTAGAACATTTTTGGGGGGGTGAGCGGAGCTGGTGACTGGGACTGAATGGAGGGCGACTTTCCCACTGAAGAGGGGGCCACTGGGGCATGACCAGGGGGCCAATGCTGGTCAGCTCTTCTGCTGGACTGGATGAGGCTGGGTTCTGTTACAGGCCTCAAGAGCAGGTTCTCCTTTGTGGTATGAGACTCCCGCAGAGACATTCAGCAGATCGACATCAGCTTTTAATACAAATCCAAGTCATGCTTTTGTAAATGAGAAACGTGAACCTCAAGGTGTTATTACCCACTAATAGCTATTTTGAGAGTTAAAGGGTTTTCAGCATAGTAGATGAATACAGCACAGTGTGTATCACAGTATGAATGCATGAGATACGGCTCCTATTCTCTGAAAGTGCAACTTACCTTGGATTTACGGGTTTTACTTGAGGATCCAAGTATTCCAAGTTGCAGTGAGAGGTTCTGATGTCCATTATTAACCGACTGGTCAGAAATGTCGTTTCTGAAGGAAAAAAGCAGAAGGCGCCCAAGAGGCACAATATCGAGCCAGTAAGATGAGAGGTGTGCTATAACAACCTAATATTTCCTGAATTAGGTTAAGATTTTTAACCCCGAACGAGATGCTCAAGTTGGTCCTGAGTGAACAGACTTTAGCAGGGTTTGAGTACAATCAGCCAGAAGAACAGATGACAGTGAAATATGGTTATTACTGTGTATTGTCTGTCACTGGCTGAAGGACACACTGGCAATGTCAATTTGTACATCTGATTCTACTACATAGATTTTTATTCATTTGTATAATTATGCTTTTTAGTATGACAGTGATATATCATCGTGGAACATATGCATGTTGAATCAAGCTAAATTTCCCCTTGAGGATCGATAAAGTATTATCAATCAATCAATCAAATAGAGTAATTCTGTTTACAAGGTCAAGCGCCATCTGTAGTCACCCTTCCCTTTGCTGCCACTTAGTGGTGTTACTTCATTCCATTCCATTTTGGTGTAGTTTGTCTCCAAATTTGTCCAGATCTTCACAATACAAAGGTCCGACAAATAATTTCCATCATGCTGGCAAGATCAAATTTCTGAGACTGCCCTTCACTCTGCTTTACAATGTGACACAGCTTCAATTTTGGTGCAATTTCTCTCAAAATTTGTCAAATCCAGTTTGTCACTCATACAATGCTACTACATGGATTGAAAAAGATCTGTCAAATACTTTTTGAGTTAACACAATAATGGTGTCAAGTGTCTGAAACTGTCCTATTCTTTGATATCGCTATGCAGTGCTGGTTCAGTTTTGTCTTAAATTACAATCACTTCCTGGTCTTCACCCATATAAGGTGCCTGCAAAGACTGTAACCAATTAAACAAAAACCTATTGAGTTTTCACACTGACAAGATTAAGTGTCTGAGGCTGTCCTTCTCTTAGATATTACTATGCGACACTGCTTCAGTTATAGATCTTCACCCTTCAATTGTGTTATGCAGTAACTGTCCTTCTCTTTGCTATCATTATGCAGCACTGCTTTAATTTATGTGCATTTTATCTCAAAATTTGACTACTTACAATACAATGTGTCTGTAAAGTTTGAATAACATTGGTCAAATACTTTTACAGTTACGGGGTTTGCAAGACTACAGCCTCTATATTTCTTCCTTTGATGTCACACAATTCATTTTTGGGGCAATTTGTCTGAAGATGTCACCAGCTGTAGATCTTCATCCATATTATGTTTTTTGGAAGTAGCAATAAGATCCATGAAACACTTTTTGATTTATCACATTCACAAGGTTAAATGTCATCTGCTTTCACCATTCCTTTTGCTAATTGGTGTTGCTTCAGATTTGGGCCAACTGTTTCAAAATTTGATCAGTTCCAGTTCAGAGTTTGAAAAAGATGCTTAATACTTTTGAGTAATCACGTTAATGAGAAAATGTCTACGATGGTGGACTGGTCCCAAAACCATATGTATTCCCTGTCTGGGGAACACAGTTCTAGTACTGGATGAGTATTTGCTCTTTTGCAAAACTATGTTTTTATTATTATTATTTTAGTTAACAAAAACATTGCTAGCATTAATTTTAGTTAACAATAACAACCTACCCTTGAAGTAAACTGATTCTATGCCATGCCCAGGAAAAAATGTTTAAGGACTAACATCTACAGTATGTTTCACTTTTCATTTACTGGAAAACACTCTTCAGTATGAAATGAACAAAGTCAACGTAATCAAAATATGGTATATCTAATAAAAGACGGCCAGTTATGCACCCATCTTGTAACTACTTTATCCAGTCGGGCATTGCAGGGTACACTCATTGTGCAACACAATTACACTATGTGTACTGAGAAGCTCTTGGCACATCACTGATACCTGATCAGCCTCTGAGTCAGCCAACGGTGGAAAGAATGGGCCTTCACCTTCCAGCACCAGAACAGGACCAGGACACCAGGCATCAGAATCAGGAAGGTCAAGAAAAGGCCCACCACTAGGCCCTGTTGCTCTGAAGACACCAAGTCAGAACAAAACACACTTTATGGAGATTTTTTGGAGCCTTCATATTGAACATGTGAATGCAGAAGAACACAAAACTTGGAAGAACACATGTGATACTGACAAGGCATACCTATGGAGCCCAGGTGCCAGTTGAACATAGACCACGCAGGAAAACAGAATAAGGGTGTTTGACTGCCTTTTATAAAACACCCCTACAGGCACTTAATCTAATCTGCCAAACTCAATGGAACTGAATGGGCCCGCTGCTCAGAACCTAATCCGCCTGACTCACGACGGTACCGAATGGGCCTGCTGCTTAGAACTTAATCCAGCTGACTCACGACGGTACCAAATGGGCCTGCTACGTAGAACCTAATCCATCTGGCTCACTGTGGTACTGCATGGGCCCGCTATTCAGAACCTAATCTGCCTGACTCACCATAGTACTGCAGGGGCCCGCTATTCAGAACCTAATCTGCCTGACTCACCATAGTACTGCAGGGGCCCGCTATTCAGAACCCAATCCTCCTGACTCACCATGGTACTGCAGGGGCCCACTATTCAGAACCTAATCCTCCTGACTCACCATGGTATTGCATGGGCCCGCTATTCAGAACCTAATCCTCCTGACTCACCATGGTACTGCATGGGCCCTCTATTCAGAACCTAATCCGCCTGACTCACCATGGTACTGCAGGGGCCCACTATTCAGAACCTAATCTGCCTGACTCACCATAGTACTGCAGGTGGCCCACTATTCAGAACCTAATCTGCCTGACTCACCGTGATACTGCACGGGCCCGCTATTCAGAATCTAATCTGTCTGACTCACCATGGTACTGCAGGGCCCCACTATTCAGAACCTAATCTGCCTGACTCACCATAGTACTGCAGGGGCCCGCTATTCAGAACCTAATCTGCCTGACTCTCCGTGATACTGCACGGGCCCGCTATTCAGAACCTAATCTGCCTGACTCACCATAGTACTGCAGGGGCCCGCTATTCAGAACCTAATCTGCCTGACTCACCGTGATACTGCACGGGCCCGCTATCCACACTCCCCCCCAGGCCTTGCTTGTCACAGAAGGGTGGGGCCCAATCTTGGTCACAGTGACAATTCTGGTTGCTGTTGCACACCTGTAACATGCACCCCCCACCACAGATACAGACGTAAATTTACTGCATTTTCACCTGTTATCACAGAATTGCAACCTTTGTTTGCAATCGATGGATTGATGCTAGAGAAGTGATAAGAAAAGGGAGATATTAGACGTGTAAGGCTTAGCGGGCTGAAGACACTGGCTAATGTGCTTTGGCAGACTTTAGAACATCGGTAAAGACTCCTTTTTACAACATATCCGAATATTGGGTAATGCCTTATATTAAGTGAACTTTCAGAATGCATTCATAGAACATTCATAAGTAGCATGCAAGTACACCTTAACATCCCTTAACAGCTTTAATATACATTAATAACAAACATTACCCGATTATACAATTATAGTGGTTGTTATTATTATATAATGTTTGTCATTAATGTATATTACAGCTGTTAAGGGATGTTGGGATGTTAAGGTATACATACATGATATTTATGAATGTTTTATGATTACTTAATGAATGTATTATGAAGTTGTACTAAATGTTTTATGAATGCAATATAAAAGCATTATGAAGGTGCAGTTAATGTAAAACGTTACCGAATATTGTAATGACCATGAGTAAATACTTTTGTCTTCTCCCTTATGAATTCAGCAGCTCAGCTGATTTGGTGGAGCTAGACTGTGCATATGATCTGATTGGATGCTGCTTTCTGCTCCATTTGGACATGTATGCTGTATCCTGTGAGTAACTGTATCCTGTGAAATATGACTTAATTTTGCTGCTACAAAGGTGAATAAATTTCTAGCAAAGAGTGGCCCTCACCCCATGTCCGTGACAGCGAGCGAGGCAGTTCATCAGCTCACTGAAGGAACTGTTCTGGCAACGGTGATTGATACACACCTGAATGCAGAAGACACACAGATGTACTGGATCCTACTATGTTATTGTTGCATGACAGCAGTGATGTAGCCAGTTCTACTGAAGTAGACCCATGAGCAAAAATATTATGACAACCCTCACGTAATACAAATAACAGGAGTATCTTGCAAAAACAGTGCATGTCAAGATCTGGGATATACTAGACGGTAAGTCATCATCTGATACCCTTTCTTAGGGGGCAAATTGTTATGATGCCAGATGACTGGGATCACCAGTACAGCAAGACTTGTGGAATGCTCATGATCAGATGTGGTGTGTACCTACTGACAAGATGCTTGGTGCCAAGACTCATCAAGGTGGGATGTGAATGGAGGCTAACCAGTCTGGTACAAACCAACAGAATGGCAACTGTAGTACAAATTAAGGTAATTTGGTAACACTTTGCTAGACGGGGCACAAATACTTGTAGTAACTCAGCGACTACTGAAGTACAAAGCAAGAATAAATATAGCCACTACTTGAGCTAAAAGATGCATCATGATTCATTAGGGATTCACAAATATGGCATCAGTATTTCACTTGTGTTATTCATTACTTGTTCCTTCAGTAGTTCCTTCAGTAATTCACAAAGATTTATAGAATTAACTGATAAAGTAGCAAATATTTTTTTTTTTTTTTACCTTTATTTAACCAGGCAAGACAGATTAAGAACAAGTTTCTTATTTGCAACTGTGGCCTGACAAAGGCAGAGCCTTTATACAGTAGTGACTGCTTTGGATGATGAACAAATACGAGATCAGTATGTAACTAAGAAAGTTTTTGGTAAAGAAAGAATTACGGAACCACATGCATTCCACAGGAGTGGTAGAGCATGGTGATGTTAGTTGCCGTCTGTCACAGTTACAGGACTTGGGGAGTGTAAAAACGATGCCACATGCCTTCCCATCTCCGCACTTGGTCCCAGTCATGACGAGCCCTGGGTCAACGATGTCCTGCTCATCCGGTTTGGTGTAAATAAAGGTGCCCCGGCACGTCCTCTTCATGCCATCAGTGTGGATACTGGTGTCGATAGCCACAGTATTGAAGCCTTTGGGCTTTTCTGCAGTGCTATCACACTGGATCTTGCCACACTTGGCATCGCTGTCAGGGTCGAACATAACGAAAGAGATATAATCCAGGGCAGTGTGTGGCTCAGCAGGCTAAGCTTCTGTGCCTGTGATCAGAAGGTTGTCGGTTTGAGGCCTGGTCTCAGCAAAATAGTCGCATTTGTAGGGCCTTGAGCAAGGTCCTCTGACCCCAGCTCCAGGGGTGCTGCATGCTGGTGAACCCTGTGCCCCCCCCCCCCCAAGCTTGTTAGCATCTGTATGTGTGTCTCATAGAAGCAAGATAGGCTGGGCAAAAGCGAATTTCCTCACAGGAATTAATAATCACTATTCTATCCTATAAGGTTCAAGGAAAGCAGACATGAAAGTCCCTTCCTTATGTACTTATGACAAAGAGGGAATGGTTTCCTAAGTATGCTATAATGTATCACAGCCCTCCATGCAGGCAGTTCAGACAGGCCACAGTCATGCACACTTTTACGTCACCTCTTTTCACATTTCACGTAGACCCCCAGTGCGTTTTTGCCACAATTGCCAAATTCATTCCCTGCAGCATTTACCTCCTGAAAGCAGGTATCATGAGCTGGACGGGCACCTGCAAGAAAAACAGACCCATCCTGTGAATCAAATACAAATGCATTCTCATTGAGTCGCAATAATTACTACAGGCTAGAAGACATATTGGCTTCCATGCAACAGAACTAGCTAAATTTGGTAAATTGTGTACAAATCTTCTTACACAGTAGATGCATTTTTTTTAAAAAAAATAACCTTTGGTTGCAGCATTTGTAGCAAGCAACCAACAACTAACCCAATATAAAGTCTAGGAAAACTCTTTATTCTCTAGTAATAGAATACTGTATATGATAAATTCTAACAAATCATTACTCATGATAAAAAATTGTAATATTATAATGATTATCAGTTAAAAGTTTATTAAACCACTGATATTTACTTTACTAGGGCATTATATTGGAGGCCAACTAGCATTGAAATCTGATAATGTATCTGGATACCGTTCAAATCAAGTTTGCATGTACTGAAGTGTCTTGCTTTTTTCATGAAATGGCATTCTTTTTGTTAAAGATAAAGTTTTTTATCATTATTTAACCATCTGAGACTCCAGGTAACTGAAGTTGAATATAAGATCTTAACATGAAAAAATATTACAGTAACATGCAGCAATAGAAACATTTATGTGTATATTGATTTCTTGCAGCTTCATTGGTTTTCAATCAATTTCCTTCTGAATTTAACCCACCTTTGGGTTTTGATTGACTTTCTTAATCAAACTTGTTTTTTGTTAATGATTGCTAATATTTATTTCAGTCATGCATCACTTAACAATGGGGATACTTTCTGAGAAATGCATAGTTAGGCGATTTCAGTGTTATCTTGTATTACAACCCTAGGCTAAGGTAAACCTTAAATATAAGTAGAAAGAGTGCACTCAAAAATAACGCAAGCGTAGTATAGTAAATACATAAACCAGTAACATAGTTGTTTATTATCCTTATCAAGTATTATATGCTGTACATCATTGTATGTGCTATACTTTTATACAACCCGCAGCACAGTAGGTTTGTTTACACCATCATCAGCACAAACGCATGAGTAATCATGTGATGTCACTAGGCTATAGGGATTTTTCAGCTCCATTGCAGTATAATCTTATGGGACTACCGTCATATTTGCAGTGTGTCATTCACTGAAACATTGTTATGTGGTGCATGACTGTAAGCTCAAATGTTTGTTACATATTTTCCCATGAAATCCCTTTGAGAAACTCAGCAGGCAGAGAGAGAAATACTCAATACTTCTCTCTGGTTAAAACATTCTAAACGATGCTGGCGGATGCACATACACTAGTAAGTGTCATGGGGTGAGGGGGGAGGGGAAGGGAGGGGAGGGAGAAGGCAGGCCTACCAGGCCATCACAGCTGCGAGAGGGGAGGGGAGGGAGAAAGCAGGCCTACCGGGCCCCCATAGCTGCAGACACTGCTGCTCGTGTGTCAAGCACATGCCATTGTAGCAGTAGGCACGGCCATTCTGGCAAAGGGAGCCATCCATCAGGTAGACATTGGAAGGGCAGTAGGGCAAGGCCCCTGTGCAATACTCCGGCAAGTCACATGCTCCTGCTGCGGACCGACACAGGGTGCCCCCCAGCTTCAGCTGTGGGAGAAGAACATTAGAAATGTATGACTATCAAAGAATAGCTTGGAATCATGAACAATTCAGGGTACAGGGTACTAGTCATAAATTAACATTTCTTTGGGGAGGCTGATTTTATTGAGTTTACCAAGTAAACAGAGCAATTCTTCTAAACTCACGTTGTGGTTTTGGGTCTGTGGCACAATTTCTGGGTAACACTTCACTTGAATGGGCACAAGTACTTAGTAGCAACTCAGATACTACTGATACTACTGTAAAGTACAAATCATGAACAAATATATTAGCTACTTGAGACAAAATATGCATCATGATTCATCAATGATGAACAAACATGAGAGCAGTATTTCACTTGTATTATTCATTACTTGTTCCTTCAGTAGTTCACAGAAGTTTACAGAATTTACAGATATAGTAACTGCTAAACTGAGATAAAACGTGCATCACAGTCCACTAATGATATCAGAATGTAACCAAGACTTGATTTCTGGTTTAGATAACACATAAATACGAGCTTAATACCACATTATTTGTGCCCCCTCAGGTCAATTGTTACCCAGTTTCTGTGCAGTGTTGATGATGGTGATATACGTGATGTGTGGCTCTGTGAGTTAGGCCTTGGTGCCAGTGATTGGAAGGTTGAAGGTTCAAATCACATGGTTATCAGAGTAGTCACATAACCATTGGGCCCTTGAGCAAGCCCCTTAACCCACATAATGCTAGGCAGAGGTGGCAATTTCAGGTCCAGAAAGTAAAAATCCAGACCAGGATTTTGTTTCAACCAGCCAGCTGCGCGTAAAGAGTCACAGTCATATAGTAGCCAAGTGGTTGGTTGAAACAAAATCCTGGTGTGGATTGTTACTTTCTGGACTTGAAATTGCCACCTCTACAATGCTAGGGGGGCTGTGAGGTGGTGTGATCAT
>JAODLD010000090.1:261320-272947 GCA_026781065.1 Mormyrops boulengeri
TAAGGTCATTGATTATACCACATAATGATGAACACAATTTTTTTAATTCCGTGGTCAATTTTAAGTGAACACCCGGGCTAAACTTGCTCTCATTATTATGTGTCTGTATGTCTCATGAACGACAAGATGGAATAGGCGAAAAGACGATTGAATTCATGGTAATTTTGCTAAATCCGGTCCACTGTAGCTGCACATCCCTGATCAGACACCCAGGGAGAGAAGGTTTTGTGTGTCAATGGGCTTACTTCTGGCTCCCCACAGTCACATTCTTCCCCCGACTCCACAAAGCCGTTCCCGCAGCGCTTTCCCTCCACAAGCTCCGTCACATTAGGCATGTTAAAGACGCACATGCCGCCCCCTTTCTGGAAATAGCTGTCCAGGTCCCTTTTGCTGCATTGACTGAAGACACGTGGGAAGGGGTGGCTGAGGGAGGAACAGATTTACACGTAAACATTAAGTATGGGAATTTTTATTAGTATTCACAATACAGCACTTATTTTGATTTTGTTCTGGTGGTCTTTTGAGACTACTCACATATGTATGATGTATTCACAGATTTGAACTTAATCTTTCCTGCACTACATAGATAATAAAATAAAGGAAACAAATCATCGAAGTTGTAATTCTTTCCTGATAAATTTATTTTAAAATTATGATGCTTGTGCCATTCTGATGTTCATGGTTTGGCCATGTCCATGTAAAGACCCTGCGTTGCCTTAGCTACAGTGGCTTAACATATTAGCTTAGCATCTGTAACGTAACACGTACCCGGTGGCTGCATTCATGATACACCCCCCCTGCTTGGCCGTCGCTTCCACACAGCAGCCGTCGTTGTCATGGCTCATGCCAAAGTTATGGCCGATCTCATGAGCCATGGTAGCAGCTGCCCCGATGGGCAAGTCTGAGTGGTCCTGAAATAGTGAGGAGCAAAGATGTTCTTCTGATTCTGACAGCATCATGCTATTCGTCGCCCAGGCTCCCAAAGTTAATCATCAGTATTTCTATGGTACTGAAACTATTGTACCTTTCATAAATATCAAATCATCATTGTCAGCTTTCCCTATTTTTATGCACTTTGGCTGGGAATCCACCACGCACCAGCAGGGGGCAGTCAGCACCATACATGCACCAGTAACCATGGTTTCCTCACATTCAGCCAGGAGGAGTGCTAACAGGACACGGCAGGTGACTAATAATCAACCAGACCTGGAGGAGGGACAGTCTTCACTTGCACAGCCTAAAACCCACGCGAGCAGGAAGACCGGCAGAGAAGGAGGAAGGTAAGTCAGCCACGGAATCACGCTCTCTACCCGGAAAGGATTGCCACCTCCAGATGGAAAACTTGCCCCTCAAGAGGTTCTTTCCTTTACCTCCAGCACCTCCTCTCCACAGCTCTTCTAGTTCAATATTAAGGCTCCCTTTATCTGATGTGACAGTCAGGGCACCTCCTGTTCCACCTCCCCGTGAATGTCTCACGGCGTCTTACAGCATATTCCAGAGATCCCTCACCACCATGCTTTCAACGATGGCTGAGTGTGGATACACACCATATTGATTCCCCCTGAGTTCTCGGGGGTGCACATGCCCTCCAGTGGCGCCATGCCGATGGTGGTCCCCTTGAAGATCACACCCCTGTAACACAGCAGTGCATTGGTGTCAGCACCAACCCTTTAATTCACCCTAAGTGTAGTCCAAAGGTCCTTATCGATACCAAGAATGCAAAGATCTTGCTTGTGTTCTTGCCAAGAACATTCTTGCTAACTTGCTGCCTAAGAATGAACTTGAGATGCCATGAATCATGGAACTTTTCTCATTGGCAAGGATAACACCAATGCATCCTTGATATTTGGGATAGGGCAAGAACGACATCACAGGATTTTTACTGTGCCTCGTATTTCAGTTTTTTGAGAATTTTAAGTGTACTTCAGCAATGGAAGATAACTTCAAATGGGTGCATGAGGACACAAGAACGGCCAAGTAAACATATTGATAAACACCCTGAAGAATCGGTGTGCTGGATAGTTTGATGGCATTTTCACTTTTGCTTGCCTTTGGAATGTTCCACATGAAAGAGGCTTATAACTCACTAGACAGGAGCCTGAGAAGCCGAAACCAATGTTGCTGTAACTTTCGTCTGTGCAATCAAAGCAGTGGTTGGTTGCCACTGTCTGTAAAGGAATGCTGCCCTTTGAAGTAACATGCCACTATGTTATTCATTAAAAGTTAATAGCTGAATGAGGGTCTTCACACAGTAGGCCTAGGACAGGTAGCTGTCTGGGCTCTGGTTCTGTCTTTCCATGCGTCTCATTTCATAATGGGATGTGATGATGTAAACAACCACTGATTAAGTGACATGCATTTTCTGCAGCGGTTGGCTGCAGACTCCGCAAGTAGCCCACATTCCGCCATGTCTAGCGGGAACCATGGACAGTGTGGACTGTCACAGATGAGCGATCAACGACCAAGGAGTAGAGGAGGAATAGTTCTTGTTGTAGAAGTTATGGTGAGCAGCTGTATGAGAAGGGTCAGAGGTACCTGCATATCTGATTTTTCATATTGTCCAGACATTCTACCAAGGTATTCGGTATTTTAAAAGCAGTACAATTCCAGCATTTTGAAATCCTAGCAATAAAATTCATCGAGCGAGTGTGTGTGTGTGTGTGTGTGTGTGTGTGCATGTATGGGGGGGAGGGGCTAATTTTGTTGTCAAGATTTCAAAATACTGGTACCGCCCAAGCCTTCACAAATAAATTTAAAACTGTAGATAAAAGTTTACCCACTTCACTACACTGCTTGTATTTGTGTTTATTGCATTACATCTGCCCTCTCCTGGTCTGGTGTAATATCACACCCGTATGCAGCACCAACCGTAACCATCCGCACCTGCAGCCAAATGTAGTATGAACACAAGCTGCCTAGCGCATGACCGTCTGCAAGCTGAAAGCACATGCGGAGAAGTAAAGTATGTACTAGGCACAGCAGTGAAGTGGCAGAGCAGGAAGTGGCAGAGCAGGAAGCGGCACATCACGAAATGCTAATCGACACCCAGCAGGCTAATCATTTCACAAACATTTACATTATTAATGCTTCACTGGCACTGCAGGAAATAGCCAGAACAAAGTGAGCCCAGTATCAAAATGTACAGCACAATAAAACACGCCACTAGATTAGTGGAACTCAATTAATATGAAACCTCCATGATCTCTGGGTTATTAAATGTACCATCAAAGATTTTTTTATAGATAATGCATTTAGACCTCTTCATTTTGGTCCAGAAGAACCACTAGCCTTAATTAAGACATTTTATCACAGGACCTTGAATTCCATGGGCGGACGGAGCAAAGTAAGCTGCCCCCTCGAGAAGTTGCTGGCTAACCAATGGACTCACGTGAGTAGCTGGGCATTGTCATGCTTCTTGCGGGACTTGAGCTTTTGCCTCCACTGCAGGAAGGACCAGAGTGTTTTGTTGGGGTCGTCTGTAACTATGCATTGGTCCCGCTCCGTCCACACCTCCAGCCCAATGAGAGGCACTCGGATGTTCAGAGCCCTATAGAACTAGGACACGGTATAGAGTCACACTGAGTTCTACCATATGCTGTGAAATATAGTACCATTCAGTAAGAATATCAAATAAACCCAAAACTGTAGGAAATTATCCTTAATTTACTATATGTAAATGATTGTAATTTCTACACCTGTCTAGATAACTGAAAATGTAGTTTGATATGTTATGCAAATATGTGCAAGGCCTGGATGTACAGCTGTGGCTGGAGTTAGAATACTGCTGACTTTATTAGATGCTGACAGTTTATGTTTCAATGTTTTCATCAACGGTGTTTTCATCCTCGGGAGGGGTGTCACCTATACAGCTCCAGTTCCAGAACTACAGCAAACCTGATGGTAAGTATGGCTCTGTATCTATGTGCGGTCTCTTGTTTAAAACAACAAGATACAATACAATATAAATACAACACTAATGTCTCCAAATTAAGAGTGAGAACAGAATGGAAGCAAAAGGCAGTTTATCAACTGTTAGTCAGTGTAGGTAGTAGCAATCAAATTGTCATAATCAAATTAAGTGTGTAAGTATATCTTCACAGTAATTTTAAACACAATAGTTTCATGTACTTAGACATAGATGTGAAAAAAAATGAGGTAACAAACTCCCTTGCAAAAAAAATGACTACTGATTAACAGAAAATACTGTAAAAGCGCAGGTGAAAGTAAAAACAAACACATGAAACTGACTTCAGTCTTACCTTATCCACATAATTGGCAACTTCTATAATTCTTTGTTTGGTTATTCCAAGGTTGTCGTTTTGTCTTTTGAACTGAATTACAAAAATATGACAACAGAATCACAAAGCTGTCTGCTATTATGATAAATACAAACAGTTCAATTGCTTCAAGAAAACAAATGAGAGATTTCATAAAAAAAGCAAAACAAAAGAAGCCAGTTGCAGTTGATAGGACAGTGTTCACTGATTATTTGTTTCAGTGTAATTCCATTCCATTTCTCCACCAGTAATAGCTCGATAAATAGAATATTGGATATGTATGTATAAGTTCATTCTTTCACTCCATCATGCGTGTCAGAAGTGCAGTTTGCTTTGCTCCTCCTACTTCTGTGCCTGTGATTAGAAGGTCGCCGGTTAAAATCCCGTGGCTGTTTCTTGGTCCTTGAGTGTTAGCTAAATAAATTAAGGTAGATATCTTCTGCTAATGTAGCCGGTTCACCTCAATGTTCAGTGTCTTGTTTTTCAGAATTGCTTTTCTGCTCGCCAGTGTTGTAAAGAGTAATTACAATCGATCCTTCCACATCGTGAAGGTTAGGGGAGCAGGCCCCCCGAGATCTGGACAAACCGCATCAAATTTCTTGGTCGTCTTGAGTGACTTGAAGTGTTTCGGATTTTAGTACAGTTTAGGACACTAAAATGCACAAAAATACACAAGACATGTGAGATACAAAGATCACTGTGAAATATCACATATGAGGCTGCCGTAAACAGACTTGGAGTCCTTTAAACCAGCACTGTGCATATATTTTATGCGTTTATGAGTTAATACATTTTTTGTGTGTCATCTGCCGCTTTCGCAAAACTCCAAAAAAATTCCCAGTTAATTTCTTATGCCCTGTGATATATCGAAACTGTGATGGGGAACGCTGAGATGCAAAAGGGTCGACTGTATTTGAGCTATTCTGGTCATTCGCTGCTAACCTCTCTCATCAATAAGGCATTTCCACAAACAGAAGTGCTGGCCTAATAATTAGGGAAGGACACTTGTAGTTCAAAGATTACTGGTTTGAATCCTCAACCAGCAAGGTATTTCTGAGGTACCCTGCGCAGGGTACTGCTCCCTGGATACTGAATTAGCTGCCCCCTGCTATGTCACACATGGGATAAGACATTACTGGCTCCTTGTCTTCTTATCTGACTGTCTACTTAAACATTGCCAATGTGGGTACCTAGTCCTTCAGAAGTGAAGCTCAGGTCCTGTGGCATGGGTCAAGTGCTTTATATATGCTACCTTTGTTTTTTTGATGCCTGACTGGGCAACAACTGTGATGGACAACACAATTCGTTACAGCACTCGGTGCTGGCAAAATACTTTTCTTACCAATGTGTGATCTGCCACAATGTAAAGCTCCATGTATTTAGTAGAGCCCTGAGTGTTTCTTCTCATCTGCAAGGATGGAAAACGTCAAGGCTGACACAGATGATCAAGTTTTTTGACCACTTGCTTTTTGCCGTTACTTTAAACTTTATAGCTGCTGTGTAGCTGGAAATTACAGACAAGGTTTCAAATGTTCAAAATGTGCAATAAAACAACATGGGAGTGTAATATGTGCTAGTAAGCTTGAGTCCATGCATTCAGAGATACATTCATTAAATAAATAGGAATGCAGAGTAGTTATTCAACCACTAAAATACTTATTCATCAAATAAAACACATTTGAGACATATTTCATAATTTTCACATTTGCAAAATGACGTGATAAGCCGTTCATGGTATTTTGTGTCACTTGACCCATTGGAAAGAACCCCTTTCTCCTTTGGGGGCTCCTTACCCTTCGATGCAAAGGCTGGAGGAAAGCAGAGAAATGGCCAGGATGCTCCGTCTGATGCCCATGTCCACATGTCCCCCCTTGGATTCTCAGATGTTCGGTCTTGTACATCTTGTGATGGGGTGATTCCAACCCATTAACGGGCTCAAGGTAGTAACTGTTGTTGCCATTCAGCACAATCAGGCCCCTGCACAAGAAATCGGAATACAGGACATACACAAGAAGAGGCTTAAAATAGCTTTTAAAAAGTTTTATAAAAAACGGCAAAGAGACATCACCTGCTCCTAATCGTATTTTCATCTTGCTGTCAGAAAGTAAATGGCACAAAGCCCAGAACACACCTTCAGATTTACAGTTTGCTGAAATAAAACAATATATTCTTGTATACAAAATTATCTGCAAGGGGGACCAGAACTGTTTGGAGATAAGCTAGCCTCAGAAACACAGTAAAAAAAAAACGAGCTATGCTAGCTGATGCTTGCACCTGCAACAACGAGCTGTAAGCCTCACAGCACCGCAACTATATCCAAGACAGAATCGGACCATTATGCTGTAGGTTCAGCCTAACTATGAAGGCATAACATATATAGTGACAAAAATATTACCTAACAGAGCAACTGTGCCAGCAAATTGTTTCCAGGAACAATTTTTAAAAAGACTGGTAGAAAACATGAGAAAAAAAAATAAATGTCACTGAAATGTATACATCAGATAGATGAAAATGTGATCAAGTGTGTACAGGAAATAAGTTATGGAAATAACTTCTGTTCCCAGACCTACTAGCCTGCACAACTATGTTCCCTGAATTATCTCACTACATTTGAGAGGTGTTGTATAGTTCTTGCTGCAATACTACTTACACTTTTTTGGTTAGCCGTACTTATGCATTGACTTTGACTTTTTGACAGCTGTATGCTTAAAATGTACTATTTGGCTAACTTGTTAGCTGCTTTGGACAAAAGACTTTGCTAAATAAATAAATGTAATTAGCTCTGAGAATCCATGTAGTACAGCAGGCAGGTGTGTGCCTTTTTGAGATGTTTCCTGCAATAAATAAAGGAAAACCCACAGCTACTGTAGTCAGAGCTTGCATATAGATACCGGTAGAATATTGAACCCTGTGAATTCGTGTTAGTAGCCATATCTGTAAACATTTCTAGTGTGGCCCTGAGAAGTAAATAAATATTTAATTGATGTATTGATATTGTTCCTGTCATGCCCCGATCGTTTGTCCTTTCAGTGTGCCACGCCCCCTTGTGTGGATTCCCCGTGTTACCAGCTGTTTCCTCGCTACCCTTCTAATAAATCCTGCATTTCCCCGATCTTCTGTCTCTCTGCTCCTGCTTCCCCGGTTTAATGCATGACAGAACCCCGCCAAAGGCACGCTGGGCGCGCCTAAGGGGAGCGAGGAGCAGGCAACAAACGCAGAGCGACAATACAATGACCGGACTGGGGAAACAAACTGAAACACAGTCTAAATACATTGAACAAATGACAACAACAGGAAACAGCTGGTACTCGCACGGAATCCACATAAGGTTAACGAGGGGGTGTGGCACACGGAAGAGCGAACGATCAGGGCATGACAGTTACAGTATATGCATGTTTTTATTTGAATAAATAACAATCACATAAAAGAAGACCTTGTGCTGGAACATTTGTAGATAAGCTATGAGATGTTTTTTTGGTGTGATACATGAAAAGAGTTTCATTTGTCTTCAGTAAGCTGTCATGCCTGGCTTGAGTCAAAACTCCCTGAAGATGCTCTCAACCAGGCTATGCTCTGGCTCCCATGAATACTGAACATATATAATAGCCCATTTACTATATATATATCTATCCTGTTGTTTAAACTTTTTCGAGGTATGCTGAACTTGTTTTTTTAAATTGCTGATTCAGATTTAGTATCTCATGGATTATGTTTTGATAGTAAGGTTTGCTGTCACATACTTTGCTGGGGACGGTGAGTGGCCCAGTGGGCTAAGTCTCTGTGCCTGTGTTTGGAAGACTGCCAGTTTGAGCCACAGCCTCAACAGGAACATGTCTGTGGGGTCAGGAACCCTGAGCTCAAGAGGGGCCACATGATGGCTGACCCTGCACTGTAATCTCCAAGCTACAAAGAACAAGATGGGATAGGCAAGGACACAATTGCCTATATACTTCTGCAAGATCAATAAAGCATTGTTGTTATTATTAAAGAATCTGTTTCACATTTGGATTTTTGGATTAATTAATTACATAGGTATTCTTATACTGCAGCTTGACCATTGAAATTTTGTTCATTGATTTTCTTAGACTAGAGTTGATACAAAACAACCCCTCAGTAAACCCAAGAACTTCATTAGCTATAGCAAATCTTCAACTATACATTTCAACTAAAGCACGGAAATAGCTCTTACAAAATGCATTGTCACTACATTAAAAACATTGTCAACAAATTTTTAGTTCTGTAGATTATCTCTGTCACCTCTATATGCAGATCAAATCTCTAATTCCAATGAGTTACAGCCAACTATTTCTTAGAATATACTTTCTCCTATTGACTGTGTTTATGTCCTCTTACTGTACAATTTAACATTAATCACAAGGAAGCTCACGATGTACCACCTCATTTTGTAAATTAAACTACATGCATTTAATTCTTTCAAGTTAAAAGTGCCGTTACATTATTTCCTGTTTTGTCTTCTGCAGAATTTTCTTCCTTACAAATATCTACATAGGTGAATTCAGTATTTTGCATCTCTCAGCAAAACCAACAGTGGAAAGCATTTTCAAAAGGCCCCTGTCATATGGTGCCTATAAAACAAACTGCCCCATTCATTCATTATCCTAAAACTATTTGTGTTGGTGCTAGTTCAGGTAAGTTTGAGTATTAATAGGTCTTGAGATAATATAGTACCCTAAAAACATTCAAAGTATTAGAAGAATCTAAACTTCCCTTAAAACAGTACTGCTCCTCAATATCAGATGTAAAGATGTAATATGCCCTCCTGTTGGCCCACCACCTGCAGGGGGAGCCATGGGGGTCAGGTGCAATGTGGGATGGTAGTCGAAGGACCTATCGACGGCTACCAAAACTGGCTCTTGGTACATGGAATGTAACCCCTCTGGTGGGAAAGAAGGTTGAGGTGGTGCAGGAGATACTGACTAGATGTAGTTGGATCCACCTCAACATGCAGCTCAGTCACTGGAAGTGAACTCTTGGATAGGGACTGGACACTATTTCACTCTGCATAGTGAGGGTATGCTGGCAGTGTCTTGCAGAGGCCCCTGTCCAGGAGATCTTTAACTCACACCTCTGGCAGAACTTCTCTTGCATCCTGTTGGCCATATTCCAGGACTCCATCGCTGAAGTGGTCCCAATACATGAAATGTATCCCCATTGCATGATGCTGCCACCACTATATTTCACCATAGGTATGGTGTTTCTTGAGGCATGGGCAGTGTTAGTTTTATGCCACACATACTTCTTTGAAGTCTTGCAAAAAAGTTCTATTTTGGTCTCATCTGACCATAAAACCTTCTCCCACATCTTTGTCATGCTTTGTAGTAAATGCATATGTGCTTTTATGTGGATCTTCTTAAGGAATGGCTTCATTCTTCCTGTCCTCCCGTAGAAGCCTGTTTTATAGAGAGCTCTTGAAATAGTGGATCCATGGACCTTCACTTCAGTTTCAAATGAAGAGCACTGCAGACTTCTGAGAGAGACCACTGGATCTTTAGTGGTCTTCTCTCACCAATCAACATCTTGCTCCAATGCTTAGTTTTGAGGGACAGCCAGATCTAATAAGGCTCTGGGCACTGTGATGAACATTCCACTTTCAGATGATGGACCCAACAGTGCTTAATGGGACATTCAGACTCTTTGATGTTTTTTTTTGTAGCCATTTCTTGCCTTGTGCATTTCAATGACTTGGGTTCTCACATCAGCAGAATGCTCTTTTGTCTTCATTTTTGCAGTGCTAATCTAAGACAATGGCCCTTCCAAAAGGTGCTTTTTATATCCAGAGAGAAACCTTACATTGGAACTCACAAGTAGTACCTAATTATTTTTGATTATGGTCAAATAACTGTCACCTTTATGTTGTTTGTGATTAGTTTGTCATATGCGTAACCCTGGAGCTTCAAAAGCACAGGTGTTTGAATACTTGTGCAAAAAGCATGTATTAGGTTTTTAATTTGATCTTTTTAATGTTAGTACACAACTGATCTATTTTGGCTTTTGAAAATATACTGTATTTTCAAGGACCCAAATCCCAGTCATAGGCCTTCCTTAGAGGAAGTAGAGCTGGACTCAGAGGAGGACTTGCCCACCTCTAGGGCTGTTGTCACTGAAGTAGTCTTAAAAGTCTTCGGTAGTAAGGCTCCAGTGAAGGATGAGATGCGTACTGAGATCTTGTTGGGCTGTTTCGGCTGACACGCCTCTTCATTATTGCGTGGACATTGGGGACAGTGCCTTTGGATTGGCAGACTGGGGTGGTGGTCCCGATCTTTAAAAAATGGGATGGGAGGATGTGTTCCAACTTCAGTGTGATCACATTCCTCAGTCTCCCTGGGAAGGTCTAT
Organism: Mormyrops boulengeri; assembly: GCA_026781065.1. Taxonomy (NCBI): domain Eukaryota; kingdom Metazoa; phylum Chordata; class Actinopteri; order Osteoglossiformes; family Mormyridae; genus Mormyrops; species Mormyrops boulengeri. The sequence goes on from JAODLD010000090.1 coordinate 271,954, forward strand.
GCCAGGGTACTGGAAAGGAGGGTCCACCTGTTGGTTGAATCTCAGATCCAGGAGGAACAATGTCTTGGTCACAGAAAGCTGGACCAGCTCTTTATCCTCACAAGGATACTGGAGGATTCATGGGAGTTTGCCCAACCAGTTTACATGTGTTTTTGGATTTGGAAAAGGCATATGATCATGTCCCTTGGATGATCGTGTGGGGGGATGGTCCAGGAGCCAATCTTATCCGCAAAGGGCTGGTGTGTGTGTTTTTGGGGTAACCTTTAGGTCAGCTGTTCAAACCCAGGTGTGAGGACTCTTCCGTCAATCAGTCCTCTAATTAGTAATCTAATTAGGCAGTTGCAGTGAAAACCCACATACACAGTGGCCCTTTCTGGATAAGATTGGCCACCCCTGTATTAAGGGGACGGTGCACAGAAAGAGGAAGGGAGTTCGAAAAAATAAAAAGACAGCTTAGTTTTTCCAACCTGTCTGGTGCCTTCCCTGAAACACTACATTTTGGCGACGAGGATAGAGCTTGCATTTCCGCCAGATACAGATAGATAGCCTTTATTGTCCTATAAGGATATTTGATTTCACAGTCTGTTCCAATACAAACACAAGTACATTACATGCCTCTAACATGTTAAACATGTTAGGCGAAGATACATAAAACAACACACATAAACATATACACACAATATATACACAATTAGTAGCAGAGATTTCATGGGTACAAAATTAATGTGGCAAGTTAAGTGCAGCTATGGCAGTAGGGACAAAACTCTTGCCAAAGAGACCCGTTTCCATTTCAGAGTCCTGTATCTGTGACCTGATGGCAGCAGAGTAAACTGTAGGTTAAGAGGGTGACTAGAGTCATTGGTTATGGTTCTTGCGAGGTGAATGACAGCTCTGTGGTTTTTGTCAGATAGATCGCAGACAACTTACTCTGCAAAGAGCAAGTTGAGGGAGGCGTAAAAGACAATTTCCCTACGGGGATTAATAAAAGTATCAA
>JAODLD010000090.1:292991-304255 GCA_026781065.1 Mormyrops boulengeri
GTTTACTTTTTGCCGATTTAACCTAATTTTTAAAACTTTAATACTTCTGACAACGGACGTTTTAAAAAGAAGACAGACTACGGATTTAGCCAGTGTTTTTTTCATGATTCTACATGGCGATTTCAGCGAGATATAAACGGAAATAGACGAGAAAGATATGCGGCATCACCGACGATGCTGTCGTCCCCAAAGGGTTAAAATGGAAAATTAGCCATTGTAATATATCTTGTTCAATAATTTCTATAAGATGGGCTTCACTTCAGTTAAAGGAATGACAAACTGCTACTAATTGCCAGTCAGCTGTAGAGGACCGTCTCCAGGCTCCACGTGCAATGCTGAGAAATGCACTGAAAGCCAGAACAAACAAGGCCTCTAGTCATGGCAGCTGCACCCCACGGCTGATAAAGGTGGGACTGGCACCTGTGGGCTGTGGGTGTGTCTGCACATTCACGGGCTGGCTGAATAGATTCTCTCTCTCCTGGGCAAAGATGGCCTGCAGGCGGCGCTCCTCCACCTGTAGCCCCAACCTCTTCATCCGCTCCTGCGAGCGCGAGATGAAGTCTGGCCGACGCATCTCCAGGGCTTCCTGTGGGCAGGTCACAAACACATCTTAATGGGCTGCTCAGGAACTATCACCACTATGTTCCTTACAGCAGGCAGCACGAAAGGGCAGTTTAAACATTATTATCAAACAATTCCCAGTTTAAATACAGGGACCAGTTAAACACTAAGGGCTCTGGGTAGAGACTTGCAGATTCGTGGCCCAAGGAGTTCAGGCAAAGGTGCAAACCTGCAGGGTAATCCGGATGAGGCCACAGGGCACCTTGCTTGTGTTGGTGCTGGTGATTGGCTCCCCCAGGGTCTTGGGTCTGGAGCCCATTGGCTCTTCCTGTACCTGTCGCTCTCGGAGTGGTTCCCTCCAGGGCTTGGTTTTAATATATGCCTCAAACCATGCCAGGCCAGATGCTAGTGCTGGTGCTGTCGAGTCTGGGCGGTTCTCCTTCTTGCTCCTGGCCTTCAGATCATCAGCAGGGACGAACCATGACACACCTGAAAAAGAATCAATTACTGCATGCATGTTCTCATGGCCTTTAAAATGATTTTTAACTAATAAGAGACTCATAAATGTTTATACCTCGAGGGTAGTGCATTTGCTGGCTACGTCTGCCCCTCCTCTCATTTGCGATGGTCTGATGTTTGGGGGGGGTCCTGTGCTCCCCTTTGCCCCCCTTGGTGATGAGCACAGCACCCTCAGATATGACCTCGCTGGCCCTGGCCAGGCGCGGTGATGGAAAGTTAGTGCCCACATCACGAGTATGTTTCCTTGTGCTGTTGCTGACAATCTCCAAGTTGCCTGTTGGTGAGGAGGACAACACGTGACAGACTGAAATGCACCAGGATGACCATATTTCAAAGAACTCAGACAAAAATGTGGCACTTTCAAGAAACCTAAGCATAAAAATGAAGCAAATATGCACTGTAAATATGGGTGCAACACAATGATACCTCAGTACTGATACAAGGAAGGCATCACCTGATTAGTAAACCTATTTTCAGCTGATGACATGGCATGTAGGAGAAGCATGGGAGACTAGAGGAGCAGCAGATAATCTCTCATAGTGCAGGTCAAATACTGTCCCACTGACTGAACACCATCCTGCTGACTGAACACTGTACACTCTGACTAAATACTGCCCCTTTGACTGAATACTGTACCCGCTGACTGAATACTGCACCCGCTGAATGAATATTGTACCAGCTGACTGAATACCATACCACTGATTGAATGCTGCCCCTCTGAATGAATACCTCCCCTGAGCACTATACTGGACAATCTGAGACTGGATTGGGTCGAATGTGGCCCAACTGAAGGGAGTTTGACAGCCCAGCCTTACTGTTAGCAGCAAGTCATCAGCAGGTACCTAAGAGGAGCTGCAGATGTGACCATGCCATCACTGTCCCCTAGTGTACCCTGACCACTCTCTGCATTAGAAATTTACATTTAATATAAACATTCAAACATGCCAGTCATAACTATATTTTTTCCCCGTCTCCACTTTGTGACATGTGACACAATAACTGTGTTATGACATCCCTAAACCCCTGACCATTTTTCAAGAAAAAAATCAATAATAAATGCACTTTCAATATAATTTACATCTTGTGACTGAGTCACAATTACTGTGCCATAGACTTATTCAATTTAAAATTTTGTTATCTCTGACATGGTATCCTGGTTAGAAGAGTAAATTATTATACAGCTCATATAATACGTTTGTCTGTGATATACTGCACAGAATGAGAGCTGACATACAATTTATAAGCTATTGCCGAGTAATAGGATGCCTCAAGTCCAATGAATAATAAATAGGAGGGCGTGGGCTTTTCAGAATCCATTTCACAGTGTAATGAGATACAAACTCCTGTGATGAGAATGTCTAAAATGAATGTAGTCTAAACTATTTGAAGGCTCACTGTAGAACATATCACTGGACATAATGAACATGTCACAAAATAGCAGGTTTCATCTTCCATGCTTTGTAGGCAGACAGCATTTGACCCTTCAGACTGTACACTCATGCTGATAATCAATCACCAGACTGCTATGTTGCAAGTTTTCATGAGAAACTGTCTCCTATTCAAAATGTAAGGTGCATCTTTAAGAGGAGAATCAGACGATGGGGACCACAGACTGCAGAGCAGCTGACGTCTTCTACCAAGCAAGAATGGACAAATATTCCAATTGCAAAACTGTAGCAATTAGTACACTCAGTTTCCAAACAATTAAAAAGTGAAATTAAAAACAAGGCTGATGTAACACAATGATAAAAATGCCTCTGTGGAGTGTGCTGCAGGCATTACATTTTAACTTTGTTTATACTTACAAAATACAATTGAGCTAGTCAGTAAAAATACTTACAATCTTTTCTTTGTACATTTCTCAGTTAAAGGTTCACGTGAATTAACAAATCACAGATTTTTGTTTTTATTGCTTTTTGGAAAATATCCTAACTTTTCTGGAAATGGGGTTTGTACTAAAACCTGATATTGATAAGTAAAGTGCAGTTTTGAGTGCACATCATGTCATTGGCCATTAGCAAGGTGTCTTTACTCATTTTAGCTGTTCTGTCTAGCTGTAGCTGTTGTGCTCTCCCACTCACATCCATGCAAGACAGTTATCCTACCTACACTGACTCATTTTATTATATTGACCAAGGAGTTAAGCACCCGCACCATATTATCTCTGGTATTATCTTTCGTTTGCTCTCAGTGTCACTGAGCTGCCATATGTTGAAAGGCGAGTGGCCAGCAGTCACCTGAGCAGCTACCATACTTATTCATTAGGGTTGTGCATGGTCCAAAGACACCCCTCAAGAGTTTCCTTTATTTTGCGGGGGGTATGGGTGCTTTACCAGCACACCAGCTACTGTACTTCTGGTACTTCGAGAACGTACCACTGTACTTTCCACTGTAGTATATTATACAGCTGCACAATGTGTGATATTAATATCAACATCACATGTTATGCATATGTAATTGTTACATCTCTAGTTAAGATCAGACTTTTTCTTGCTTTCAATTCTGTACAGACATTATAGCGCAGGGAATTTAAGTTTCACTAAAACATTTTTACACTTGACATTGGAAAAATAAACTTAGCAAGCTTTGCAATTTTAATTATTATTCCTTTTATACATTATCTAATATATGTTTAAAGTTTTATAAATCAGTTTTAAATCAGTTTAAAGTTTACCACCGCTGCTTTTACATGAGCATTACTTACGTTCTCTGAGACAACCTTAATCATTTTCATCCTTGCTGTACAAATCGATCCCAGACAGGTTTGTTTTCCTTTAAACATACTCCAATATGTTTTATAACAAAATCACAAAATCACATCGCTAGGACAGCACGCTATACGTGTGTGTGCTGCCCTAGTATATTAAACAAAATACTTTAAAAAATTCTTTTCTTGCCATCCTAATCTTTTTGCTGCATCCGAGCAGATTGCAATTCGTTTTTTCCTTTTACATTACTTTACGTTTGTCGTTTATTTCGCTAACTGTTCACTGTTTTCAAGGCAGCATTTGTATTCTCTTTCAGAGTCAGGCTATTTACATAATCATTCGACAAAGAAAGCATTTCAAGTCGCAAGTATTTTAGTACCTCAGCTGGTTTGGCACGTTTGGTACTGGGACTCGACCCAAAGTCAATGGAAAAGGGAAAATACCACAACTACTGTACCAAAAGTACTTGGTGTGGTGGAAAAGCAGTCTATACCAGGCATTTTTATTCGCTGGTCACATGCACTTAGACCATTCTGCATCTGTATTACACAAAGCAGGAAAGAGCTCTTAAGATACGATAAGACAAAACAACACAAAATAATATACTTTACTATTAAATATATAATTATATAATATAATTTACTAATTCCTTAAGTGTAAAGTTACTATTAAATTAAATTGAATTTTTACTTCAATTATCACATAAGCAATACCAAACATGATTCAAGGGTTTTATTTGTGACATGCAAGGTGTACAATGCAAGTATAAACTGCAGCGAAATGTGAGGTGGTCAATTCTGCCATAGTAAGCATTGATGCAAAGCAATAAGACGGAAGTAACAATATAGTAAATATGTAATACATAAGGAACAGTAAAGTTATACTTGGAATAAAGAGGGGAAAAAGACAATCGAGATATGTGCAACACAGGTCCAGTAAAGTGTTTGGTGCATGAGTAAGGAGCGAATGGTTAATTACAAATGTCAATGAAGCGTTAAGTAGTCAGATGGCCTGTGGGTAGAAGATGACTTGGCCAAACGGCAGACGGCATTAATCACCACAAGGTCAACATTCAATATGCGCTGCGAGCTGCAGTAGCACTAACCTGCCTGTATTCCTTTGCTGAGATGTTTAACTGTCCTCTGATCTTGTGTGGGGTCAGGCTGCGGGGGATGGGCATAGCTGCTGCTGCTGGACAAAATGGACTTAGGGCTCGCCTGAAAGAAGAACAAGCATCATGTATTTACTCAGTGTGATTTGACGGAACATAACCTTGTTAAGCAATGTTTCTCTAACTATTGGGAACTGTGCAGCACCTTATAAGTAACATGCATTTTGTAGGACTGCCGCATTACATTCAGGGTGAACATACTACTGATCTTAAGTGACTAATAAAATTAGACCATTCTGGTCCAAAAATTGAGTCATCTAAGACATTATGATATGTAATATTTACCATGAGGGTAATGAATAAAAACAAACACTGGCAGTACAAGAATACTAAATAACCTGCCACCATATCTTATTCTCTATCATGGGGACAAGATCTGTACCGCAGACTCGTCGGTGCTGTGCGTCTGGCCCAGGGCATGGCCCGCATATCTGCTGCTTCCCTTCTTCCCTCTCCGTTGCTCCCTGCCGTCCCTCTGCCTGTCAATGGCACTGTGCAGCCGCTCCAAGCCACCGTTCACTCGCTGGGGGCCGAAAGCCCGCACGAGGCGGGCTGTGTCGATGGTGGAGGCCGTGGTGTCTCCAGACTCGGTCTGGACACTGACATCGGTCTCGCCGGATGTGTGTCCTGAGGCATCTCTCTCGGCTGGGCAGCGGTGACGGCTCGCAGGGGTGGTGTCAGTGGACCTCAGGGAGCCGTGCCCCCCCCAGGCCAGCCGTACAGGCTGCTGGCCATTCCCGCTCATCCTGCTGCTCTCCCCTTTATCTGCTCCTTTTCTCACTCCCTGTCCCGTTTGTGTCCTCCTCACATTGTCCCCCTCTGTCTCGGTACCCTTTGACTTTTCGGTCTCCTCCCTTCCTCGCCTTGAAGCCCACTCCCTCCTCACTGGCTCCATCGCTGCCCTCCTCTCCTGGCCCGCGGTCTCTCCTCTCCCCCTCAGCCCGACCGGCTGCTGTCCCTCTCTGATCCCATGGAGCTGATTCGCTCTCTCCAGCTCAAGGCCAGTGCTGTGGATGAGGCGGGACAGGCGCTCCAGCCTCTCCAGCAGGGACTTCTCCGTCTCGCGACTGGAGCATGTGCCCCGAAGGCTCCATCCCTGTCTGAATCTCTGCCGCAGCTCATCCAGGGAGCTGCCCCCCTGTTTCCCTGAGACCAGGCTGCACCTCGCTGCGGCGAACCCCTCCCTCCCTGTCCTGTGAAAAGGCTCCGGGTTATCAGCGTGATCGACCTCCCCCAGCAATAGTGCACATTCATCCTGCTCCTGGCTCTGCTTGAAGACCATGTGCCCTACACTAGGATCTCTGTTTGGTAGCCACCGCTTTCTACCCTGAGGGTTAGAGGGACTGTTGTAAGCGGATGGACTGGCATGTGTGTTTCTTTCCAAAGACAGACTGTCCAATCGTTGAGAGCAGTAGCTGCCTCCATTTTCATTCAGGTGCAACCCTGATGAAAATCAAAGATTATGCTGCTGTTATTTCAATAGCATAAACAGGGCAGAGCAAGAACATTTCACTGTATTCAGCATGAAAATCTGAAAATCAAATCAGTATGTACAGTAGTGATCGAAATTAGAGAATGAGTGACATTTTTGTAATTCACAAAGTCGCTGCTTATTCGAATTCAAAGCTATTCTAACATGAATAGAAGAAATATATTTTAATCATTTCATCAGTGAAAAGTATTACACGTCACAAAATAAAAGTTTTAAAAGTTCAGATAAGGTCTGCAATGAAAATTAGAGAACAATGTGTTATACTTAACATTTTTTGATTATAATATGAAATATCTCAAAATATCTGGCAACCCCAATCTATCTGGCAACACTGGTAGGCATTGTGCAAGATGCTGGGCCTTTTCCAAGGTGGCTGAAACCCTGTGATGTCAGGTTGTTCAAATGATGGCCAATGGGATGACCCTCTTAGTCACTGTAGGAGAAGTTAGTCATCACCAGAGCATCATTTCTTGAATATTTAAACTGTACAAAGAAACTAAATTATTCAAGTCCCAAAAAAGTCCCCACATAAGACGAGTGTGCGAGAGAACAGGATGACAGGGTGCCCTTCAGCGGGGGATCAGTTCAACAGTACAGCTGAAATTGCTCGACAAATCAATTCTGAGTAGGACAAGAATTTATCCTGACGGGGTCTTGTCGTCTGGGAGAATATGAACTGAAAGCCCACTCCACAGTCACTCACCAGCCAGAGAAACCAAGATGCATTCATTCTATTCATAACATTGAATTTGGATAAGCAGCAACATGGTAAATTATAAAAATGTCACTCATTCTCTAATTAAAAGACTGAGTAACAGTTAAAAACAATACAGTAATTTCGAAAATGTGATTTCTTAAATTATATTGTACATTATTTTCATATGCCTAAAATGTTTATGTACATTTCGTGATGCCACACATTGTATGGCGATGAACTTCTTTGTTTGTACTGTAAACAAACAATACGCAGTTGCCACTATGTGTGAATGGAGATGTCACACGGGGACAGTCCAGGAATACTGGTAAAACTCAGGATTTATTGGAGGGATGACACAAACGGGAGTACGGAGAACCATCAGCGACATTAAGACAAGACTAGGGAAACGTAATCGAACACGGACTTAAATGCACAGGACTAATGAAACAACAAGAAACAGCTTGTAAATACGGGGCAGCACGATCAGGGTGTGATAGGAGAATATAACACTTAAATAGGAGTTACTTAATAATTTATTATATTAATGAAGTATTGTAATTTTATGTAGGCCTATAGATATGTGACAGTTGGAAAAACCGTCACAAACATGTTTATCAATCACTGAAAGGTACCGCTATAACAGAATGTTCGCTCTCTCTCTATTTTTTTCAGAAATTCAACCTCTGAAGAGATATAGTAAAGACATACATCTACAACAAGTTTTTTATACATTCCACAACCGTTCTTGGGCATAATGTACACTTCTTCCTCTTTTGGGTGGTTCTTTGCGGCGCTTTCAATGGACCCTTTTGGGGGATGTTTGGGTTCGCAGCCTGACACACGGTTCGCAAACCGGTACAAAAAATTTTTCGAACATCTGATTCGTAACCCGATTTGTTCGTGAACAGTAGTGAGCCAAGGTACTACTGTATACGAATATGCAGACAAGCATGAAAGCAAATCAGAGAAGCTCAATATTGATCATAAAGAAAAATGGCCCATGTCGGCATACGTCAATCGTGGATGTCAGATACTTTAACGGCATTCCCAGTCTACACTTGCTGTGCAGCCTCACCTTGCATCGCTGCCCCCTGGTGGACGTCACTGCCCTGCCACTGCATACTGTAGGTCCCCTCTACGCCCGTGATGGTGATGGTGTTATTGACCTCCTGCTCACTGGAGCCCAGAACCTCCATGTGGGGCTTTGGAGGCGAAGCGTCCCACCCTGAAGGAGACAAAACGGTTCTCAAGGTGGAAGCAGCAGAGGTCCAAAGAGGCAGCTCCCCCTTATCTACCTGCCTGGTAGAGCAGCTGATGTCTCAGACCAAGCACGCATTCATTATTAACAGCTCTACATGGTGGTGTACATGTCAGTGAAGCTACTGGGCAGGAGCTTATAGACAAGCTGCTTAGTAACCTGCTGGAGCAGCTGTGGGATGTGCTGGATTAGTCAGTTACGGCTCCATGTTTTCGTAAGGGTGAGCAGTGTGAAATGGCACCTGGATGGCGGCTGTCCAGAGTGGTACCCCAATGAACGTGGGACAGCGCTACCCCTGCCTGGGGCATGTAGAACAGCTCTGGGCTCCCGTGGGGCTTATAGGGCAGGAGAACAGGCACAGCTGTGGGGGGAACAGGGAGAGCACATCAGCCACAAAGCACTGGCGTGAGCGTGCATGCAGAGGCCACCTCCTGATCACTGCAACAGCAATAAGAACTCAATATCCAATTTACGATTAAGAAATGACATTTTCATGTGTGAATGACTGGTCTCTGAGTATGCCCTAAGATGGGCTGGCACCCCACCCTGGGTTATTCCCTATCTTGTGTCTGTAGCCTCTGAGACCCCCATGACCCTGAATAGTACAAGTGGGTAGAGGAAGTGGATATATGGATGGATGGAACAATATCTTCACATGCTTTGGAGACTTAGAAGTAGAAACAGAAAAACTAATAATACCTACATAATGCATGTGTTATTCATTCAAACTTTGTCCCTCTGGGACAGACTGGGAATGAAAACCGGCTCCAGAGTTTATGATCCAGCAGATCCAGGTGCAATTATGTATGAAGGGGCACTGTGTTATACTGCCACATAACAAAACAGCTAAGAAAATGAACCTTTTAGAAAATAATTGAAACGGAGCCAGCATGCTGATCTTTCTGTGAAACTCTGAACAAGGAAAATACATGCTTCATGTTAGTGATAAAAAATTTTATTTGGCAAGACACTGTTTTGTGACCACTGGCAGTAATGTGGTTTATGAGATCTTTGTTTTTTAAATAAGATATTACAGGCCAGTCTAGAACCTTCACAACACCGAGTTAGCGGTTTACTAAGCTAACTTCATTACTAGTAATGAGTTGTGGATGGAAATTCAATTTATCAAATAACTCCAAATACTAACCTGGTGTCTGAATGGATAAAGGGCCAGACATCATCTCCTGTGGTAACGAGGATGATTGTGGTAAGGTGGGCCTGGTACTCCGTGACTCCTCCCGGGGAAAACATGTAGTGATCTGAACTGAGGCATCAGCTGTCTCAGGGTCCTGTCTTCTAACAGACTGCTGTCCTTTCTGTGGTCCAAAGGTAGTGCTAACCATTCCTGTGGCTGGAAAGTATGAACTTTGCTCTGCTGATGGTTGGCTGTCTGAATGTAAATCACTGTGCTTCATAAAGTCCATGTTCATGTCATAAGCAATCTGGGAGGAAGAACCAGAAGGCTGGTCAGCCGGCAGCTCCTTCACAGATGTGGAGCCACCTTCCTGACACTGTGTCACCAGTTTGAATTCTGAAGTGTTTCCACTGGGCTGTTTAGGAGTCAAGGTCAGAGGCAGGTCAGAAGGAACGTTTTTGGTGGAAGAAGAGATGGACAAAGAACCCGAAGCCAAAGGCACAATGTGCAAAGGAACTACACACGGCTTCAGGCTGGTGAGGGACCTCCTCACATCAGGTAAGGACTTGGACATCTGCCTGGAACTGGTACAGTTCATACCAAATGAAGTTCCAGTACTGAATTCAGGAAGCTGGCTGACTGCAGCCAAAGGGCTGACAGAATCAGATGGGTGTTTCCTCTGTTCTGTATCCCTCGTGCTTATCCAGCTGACATTTTTCTTCTCAGAAGCTAGCAAAAGGCCAGCATAAAAGCTGTCCTGTGTCCCTGTGGTCAGTAGGTTTGAATGTACCTCTAGATCTGAAGATGAGCCTGTTTCGTTGTTTTCCATGGCACCGGTGTCTTTAGTGCTACTATGTCCTGGAGTTGCCCTTATTAGTGGTATGCATCCTGCTTGTGGGTCTTGTTCTGTGTCTAAAGAATCTTGAGTCATAAAACCAAAGTTTTGGACAACAGCAGGTTCCCTGGTTTCTGAAGAGAGACCACTGTTGTGAGGTTGTGGAGCTGGTGCAGGGGTTATCGTGGAGGAGAAGGGGAACTGATGGTGGGAGGTGAGGTTGATGGATGGGGTGCCGGCCCCAGAAAGAGTCAGAGCGTCTCTGTGAGTGATCTCACTGACTCGTGCCTCAAGGTCCCGCCGCCTGCCAGAATCGAACCGAACCCCAGAGTGCGAGGGCGTACGGCTCAGCCGCTGCACCTGGTCCGAGAGCCGGTGTTCTGTTGTCTTTAGGGCCATAAAGCACTCAGCCTGTGCCCTGGGTTCAGCTCCCAAGCCGTCACGGCTTGACTGGGTGCTGGAGTCAGTTTCTGAACTCAGCTGGCTCTGTAGAAGAAGGAAACAAAACCGTATCAACAACATAATATCCATGTGGGCAGTTCTAGCAGATGTGCCCAGCTCAACTTATAGGACAAGAAAATATCTATGCAAATGATTTTCAAAATATCAAAAATATGAGCTCTTACGCTTAAATACAGGGTGTGTCTATCACTGGCTTATGACGAACAATGGCTTCTATAGGACGCACTCAAGCTGTCACAACCAGATATATAATTATCCAATAAAGGTTAAATCAACAGAATGTATTGAATCTTCATCATATGCTGCATATTTTTATTTATATGCATGAAACAAACAAACAAACAACTAATTGGGGTGAACAGGACTCTTTTAAGGACCTTCTATGACACTGTGGTAGCGTCTGCTATCTTTTATGCTGTGGTCTGC
>JAODLD010000091.1:21604-31869 GCA_026781065.1 Mormyrops boulengeri
CCCCCCCCCCAAGTTTCACATTTGCTCATCATCCCGAGCTGTGACACTATGCAAAGCTTTGGCCACTGCTTTGCCCAACACACCAAGAGACAAGAGATCGGCGTCACAAAGACCTTGCCGGAAACTGTTACGATCTGCCGGAGATAAGCTCTCCTACGGCATACCAGACTTTAAAGGTATGGAAAAGGGGCTGCATCCCTTGAAAATGGAACGCACACACACACACTGATTGTGTCTACTACACTGCTTTCATTTTATTGGCTTGCACTGGGCCCAGCTCCCAGTCCGCTGGGTGGTGCGGTAGCCAACTTTATTGCTAAGCAGCTCCACCCCCCCAGCCAGAAAGAATGAAGGCCTTATTCTGGATGTTTCTCTCCTCTCCATTCCCCCGCAGAATGTCCATTGTGTACATACCACCCCCCCCGAGCATCATGGGAAGTGGTCAGACAGCACTCCTGATAGCACCCTACCTTTACCTTCCCCCACCAGAAAGCCTGCACAACCCCACCAGTAGAAAATCACAACAGTGATTGGTTACCCGCTACCCAGTCTGTCCAATCAGATGCATTACTTGCTATCTTGATTTATACCCTGTGTAGTGTGAATGTATAAGGAGTCAGCTTTTACGTCTTCACTTCCTAACACACAAATTTTTTACTTGGGGGGTTGCCTTTGTCATGCATTTTTCTTCGTAAGTTGTTCTGGGTGCCTTGTGACTTAATTTTGAGATCAATTACCGTCACCTTGGGGAGGAAAAAAGAACAGATTACATCACCACTGTAGCTGTCCTCTTTCTTCAATGGTTAAAATACCGAATACAGTCTGTGAAAAGAACCGTATGTTGACAAGTTAAAGTCGCGCCCCTCGTGCGGCGGGGTCAGAACAAAAAAGCAAATTTCTAAGTACACGCTATATGTGCTCTTTTACGCCCGAGCCATAGGGACCCCCCACACCCAAATCACAAGACCGACGCCATGATACCCACTTTGCTATAGGCTTTCTTTTAAATTAAGGCCTTAATTAGGTTTTAACAAATTCGCCAGGCCTACATCTATTTATACCTCTTACCTGCAGCAGTGGGAAACTCTCATTCTTATGCGTACATGCTGTTTATCAGTATGAATCTTTTTGAAAATGGCCAACCCATCTCCCGCGCAGAATATGCTACATCGAACGGCTTTACCAAGATCCACGGAGTGGACTTGAGTCCGGTCATCTGGCACAAGCTCACAGAACAGCAGGAGAGGGTTGCCTGTGATGACGAAACTCAAGATGTGATAAGTCGAGTACTCTTAACTGTGTGGTTATTTATGGAAATTTACAGTGTTATTGCTTAATTCCGATCTGTGTTGATGATATGGGAGCTGCTGGTGGGGGAATCCATTTACTGAAGGGGAAGTTTTTGCTCAGTACTTCCTGGCTGTCATAGTGCTCTGAGCTGCTCACGACTTCAGTCCCTCCTACCATAGTGGACTTGCCGCATCATTGCCGGACTACTGAAAGGATGTTCGGTTGCCAAATCACGGTTGTCAGGAATGGTGGGAGAGGTGAATCTTGGAAAAGTAGGCGGCTGTCCTGTAATCACTCAATGGTGGTACGTGTCAAGTTCACATCAGCTCCTAGGATGAGAAGGAGACCTGTTAGAAGACCCAACAGACGACAAAGCTTCTTGTCAATGGGTTAGACAGGGCCTTCAGCCATCGGGGGGTGGGGGGTCAGACATCCTACAGCCAGTTGGGACACTGGGAGGGGGCAGCGGTGACCACGTTGGTTAACCCTGCTCACCAAGACGAGCGTCCAGATGCTACCACCAGAAAGCCTGTCAGTTCGCACTCGATTTCAAAACTATCATCAGTGTTCAGTTTTTTTTGTGTGTGCCTATATGTTTAATGATCTTCTAGATTATTCAGTCCTGTTTGTTTTGGGGGGTGGGGTGGGCGTTGTTGGCTCTTAAACTGAAGACGCACAGTCCCTATTTATTGAGTTTATCTGTGTTTGTGTCCGTCTTATCGTCCCTGCCGTTTCGCCGTGTCCCCGAAGGGTGTGGTACCAACCCCCTCAGCCCCCGCCCCCACCCCACGCGGGAGCCGCAAGCTCCCACACTAACTGGGTTTGTGATTTTCACAGACGTGTTTGTAAACTAAGAATTCTGCAGCAGAATATTTTTGGAGACTTTAGCTGTACAGTATTTGTAAGCTCTATTTTTGTATATTTTATTGCTTTTTTTGGGGAAAAAAATGAAATGCTTTTGTTTTTGCTAATTTCTTGTTTTATTCATTTAAAAAAAGTGTTGCATGTTATTGACTTGAACTGTAAATAAATAAAATACCAATTTTGGAAATAATGTCATGTTGATTGTATGTCAACATGTTTGTCCCTGGCTTATGTTTTACACATTTTCGTTACACCTCAGAGCCCCTGCATACTGAAGAACACGCAGCTTAAAGTTTTGCCCATTATCATAACCATCCTCAGGAATGCCACTCATGAGTCCCTCACCCATCAGGACAGAATGGCTCCACCTGGGTTATGGGTCTACGTGACCCCAGGTGGCCTCCATAATTGCTCCTCTATCAGGCTTGGTTCCTGAACAGTGTGTGGGAGTACAGGGCTGCCAACTTCAGTCAGGTAGCTGGGAGTGAGATGTTCAAGACAATCCTGCACACACATACACACGCATTTACATGTATGTAACAGTGTTATCACCTTGTAAATAGTGTGTAGGGTTTGCAAACTATCCCAGTAATTTTGAGCAGCTAATTTTAAGTTAATAATGGAATAATATAGATTTGCTATGAGATTTCTTGCACGAGCATGAGAGTTTGGAAGCCTGGGTGTCACGCCAGATGTGTGAGAGTTGGCAGCCCTGGGATTATCATAGCATAAACACAGCATACAGGAGAGCAAAACTATCACGTGCTGTGAATGTCTGCCACTCCCAAGTTGCATAATTTCTGGGAAGCCCATTAAAGAGCAGGAATTCCCCTTCCTCCCCGGATCAGAAGGCCGTTTGCTGGGGCTAGGGGGCCATCTCATGCAAAAGAGCTCCATGAGTATTTACAGTTCATTTTCATGATGGGGCACTGGGAGGTAGGGACTAAGTACACAAAATAAAAATACTGTAGCCAATCTGTACGCTACAATACTTTAAATTATGCCTCTGATTCGTGGATTTTCATCCAGTTCTGGAAAGTACAAAAATTTTAGCTGCGTCACATATGTGCATTTGGGAAATCTGCATTCCGCCTTTATGATCGACATCACTCACATCCAATGAAAATGCAGGGTGCACCCAGTATCCAATCCGATTTCGAGAGATGGGCGGTGCTAAACAGGCCCCCTTATTTTCTTCTACCACTTGCTACAGCCATGTTGCCTTAAGTTAAAGTATGAATTCGCTGGTAGTACTCTTCTATAAAGCAACTTCATATCTCTCAGTTACTCAATTAGATTTTTTACTGGAAAGCTTATGTGAAATGCATCAAGCAGAACCCCTCCTCAGATTCCAGCCAGCAACTATCGAGTTAAAAGTCTGCGCCTGTAACCGCCAACAACCTTGTAGCCGAAATTTAGATACTTGTATGTATACTACAAGACGCCAGGATTAACATACATCTTGTGGTCCAGAAATAGTCGGTTTTGCTGGAGGTCTACTGCTGGAATGTAGAAAAGACTATAAATAACCGAGAGACACTGTTTGAACAGTGCAGTGCAGTGCAGTGCTGTGCATGTAAACGGTAATGGAGCATGCGTGGGTACAAAGGTTATGTACCACACGAAGCAGCAGCGTGTCAAGAAGACAGTGAAAGAAACGATCATGTCGCAGACAGCTTTTCGTAACACCACGTGGCATTAGAAAAGAAACGACGTTTACAAAAAAAAAAAATCGAGGATACAACACGATGTGATTGACAGGATTACAGCGCCTCCTGCTGGTCCGTACCTGGTAATATGGGCACACCGGCTTTGTTTAGGCTGGAATTCACCAAAAACACCGATGTACTTATTAGACAAAGAGAACTCAGTAGCGACAATCAATGCAGTTCGAGAAGTACGGTTTCATGTCTGTGACACAGGGGCTCCCCTTGGAGCACAGATGGGATTCACCCAGATTTCAGCTTAATTTTTGGAATTCCCCTCTAGGGATCATGCGCTGAGACCCAGTAACAATGTTCCTGATCCCTCTCAAGTCTGCCTCTGGTTGTATGTGTAACTACACGCCGTAAACACCAAGTTAAAAATGGAAAATTCACTACAAGTGGCCCTACCAAATTTCAAACATATCATTTATTACCTCTCACTACCATACAATAAAAACCACTACGGTCCAAAAGTGTCCAACAAAAGGTCTTACCAGGTTGTGGGGCGGTGTGAACCGAGAAGGGCTTTCGTTTTTAACTTAAAAACAGCGTCCGTTAAAAAAAGGAAATGTTCCATACTGGCCGGCAACCTTGCGGCTTCGTACTATCCTGTGTTACTATGTTCAACTTATTCTCGCCCTGACTTTTGGAAATTTTGAAGCTGTTTAAACTACTTAGAAATAGCAGTGGGGAAGTAACCCCGGCGGATAAAAAAATATATATTTTAAAACGCCGTGTCTGGTCCTGAAGATTAATTATCATGGAGTGTATTAATAAAAATCGCTTTAAACAGTTTTTAATAGCCGCTTCCACTTCCCCAAGGAATCGGCATGTTGATCTAAATTAGGGCGTTAAACTGCCCGGGTAACAGTGAAGCACTAATTACCTTGACATCCGGAAAATACTCCTTCTGATTTCCCCCTAATAAAACAAGACAGTGATAAAAATACAGCTCTAAAGAGATTGCTGGCGGCACATTGTAGCTTTGCACTCCTGGGAGCTGGAAAGACACTTAATTTTTCCGCTGATAGACAAATTACTTCCACCTTTTCTGAAACTACACCGCTCTACAGCAGTATAGCTACCGCTGATAGATAGGAAAGGTCAGAGATTCTCATAGCGGCTTCTATGACAGGCAAGTACTTTAATTACGCGTGCCATTCACGTTTGCTAATAATTTCTTATTTGATAGAAGTTTATTGGGCTTGTATTAATTTATGGTATTGACACACCCAGACAAAAATATCGGACGTGCCTTTTTATTTAACCCTTTAGTTTGACGATATTGCCATCGTGTGGCCAGATGCGGTAATACACGCAGTGCTAATTCACATAAAATCCTTAAGTGTGTTTTTCTCGCTCCCCTGTAATTGGTTCCATTGAGAAATGTTTGATTTTTTATTGCACAATGCAACCCTTTTAGTATGTGTAAGGTTAGCCTCATAATATTGATTTATAGTTCAAGTGATGAATATTTAAATACATTTCTATTTGGAATGAACAATCCATTTAATTACTTCTGGAATTATTTATGTACAAAAGATGTAATAGTATTATAGGAATGTCATTTTAACCATTGATTCATTTGCGTTAAAGCCTGGCACTTGTGACTTGGACTGATTTTAGCAAGCACGGACTGTTCGTGCTTTGATTTCTTATACCGGAAATTGAATTAGCGGCGTTTTATATCTTTGCGTATCTTAACGGGTCGCGCTTATTGAGACACACCGTTTGCCCGCGATCCACTGCCACGACACGTTGGGACACTGGTAGCCCTGCCCTTCCTGTTCTGGTCCCTGCGGGCTCAAGGTATTAACTATCCCGTTGTCATGGCAATAAAAGAAGGGGGGGCTCTCTGCTTCGCCTCCATACAAACAGTGGGGTTTGCAGTTGCTGGTTAAAAATGTGATCATTCTTAACATCGGACTGACAGGGCAAACGAAACGCCTGTTTGCAAGCAGCTGCATAAACCCCTGCATAAACATGTAACGATGTAGGTGTGATGGAGGAGATGACACTCAACAAGTAATTTTTTATTCATGACCTTTATTTAACATGTATGATGTATCCACAAAGAGTCAGTGATACACGTTTCTCGAACCCCTTCACTTTCATTTTCGCTTCAGCGTATCACAGCCCACAGTAGCAACATCTAAAGTGCTTCTACACTTGGTGTCTCGCCATCGTGTGGGAATCTCGTCGCCTTCCATCTATTTAGAATGGAAGGTGAACTCTCCCTTCTTAACCGAGAAGTTCTTCCCGGCATTAACCCTCAGATGGGGCGACCTCTCCAGCATCCTTGCTTCCTCGGGAGGGAAAAACATTCTCCAGACCAGCAGGCCTGGGAACAAGAGCACCGATTTTGATATGTACATTTCCCCCCTCCCAGTTCTACCACTGACTTTCTTTGGCACCTGATCTGCTGAGTACGAAGCCCCACATCGGGATGCAAAGACTCATACAAGATTAATGACCTCCAACTGCAGTTTTCCTAACTTCCCTCCCAACCTCAACGGAGCGCTGCAGCGCCGATTCTGAGAGGCTACGCCGTTCAAAACGGCGAGTGCAGTCAGCTGTCTGACGCTGTCCTGGCACCGCATTTGCCAGATAATACTTCAGTTATTTTAGCCTGGACAGAAACAAGCCCTCCGCTTTTTACCGTTAAGTTCCTTTCCCATTTCCAAATCTCCATTTTTGTATCACCAAATAATAGATTTTAAATTCTTTTTCCCCCACAATGTTTGGTGACCTGGGAGACTCACTTGCAAAAATAAGGAAGAGGAAAAAAGGTTCATCATATTCAATAAAATACATGCTATACGATATTCAATGATCTGTTCAAACAACATTTTGGTTGAAGCAAACAAGTTGAATTTCCAGCACTGAAAATGATTTTTTTTTTCTCAGTCTCCAGTTCTGACTGACATAAAACAATCGGTGACCCAAAGGCTAGTAGTGAAGCCTGTCTCATCTCGCAACACTTCCCAGGATGTCAACAGACTCCCTCTGTCTTTTGGCGTGAAACAAAAAAATTGCAACAGCTATGCAATCTTAATGGTGTAACAACGTACTCATTCGCCTTCCGTTTGGGGACGAGCGCGTCTGGGTGAGACAGCAGCATTCTTGCATGGTATAGCGGCGATTCACTAAAGCACACAACTGCACAGTCAACACGTTTAACTGGCTACAATATAGTCGATCTCTAAACGGCTTTGTCTACCGAGTTATCTAGATACAGGCACACAGACAACTGTACAGGCGTAACTACGGCCAGCGTCTGATTTCTGGAGTCGGTTGATAAAGGCAGGATATAATTTAAAGAAGAGAAGCGGTATCTCACACTGCAGGAGCGGCCGGGATTATAAGTAAAAATAAAAAAACACGCACACACACTTAGTGCAGAGAAACGGTGGTCACCGTCTTGGCAGCAAAGAATCGAGGTGTTTCCTTACAGTCCACTCAGCTGTCGGGATTCCTCACACCCCAAACCCCAAAGAAATAATAATAAAACTTGACCCAGAACAGGTTTCTTGCAGTGCAAATTCATGACAATTCCTGGCTGAATCTAATATTTTCGGTATAGTTTCTGATATGTGTACTGGAATGATCTAGTTGGATAAATACATTTGTCGCGCAACTGAAATCATGAAAGAAAATACAGTGGTTTTCACAAAAGACGTTTTTGTGCTCTGAGCCGAACTGGCTGTACGTCCAACACAAACCCGCATGCACACAACCGTGGGAATATTTAGTGTCGATAAACTTTTCTGTACAAGAATACGGTGCACAAACGAAAATCGCTCCAGATGGATAGCATCACGTCCACTCTCCCTCTCAGACTCAAACAGGGAAAAACACAGTGAGATATTTTAGCATCTGCAGCACAGATATGTCAGCAATTTTTGATACGCTATCCGAAGGACAAACGCGTATCAATTTCCCAAAGGGCAGCGTTGGACTGAAATTAAATTACAATCGACGGCGTTTTTTTGGAAAAAAAACCTCAGCCTTCTCAGGATACAAAAACGGTCTGAAGAACTCAAACTGCCTTTCGTGTTGTATTTGGTTAAAACCGAAAAGTGACTTCTCTGAGTCCATCAGAATGTTCTGTATTGAAAATAGGCCTACCATGTGAAAGAAAATGAAAACCAAAGGAAAAAACATTTCCAAATCAGAAGGAAAAATGTTACAGGAAGTCTAACCACAAGAGACAGTCCAGGACTGGGCTAAACTGGTTCCATCAAGCAGCAAAATCAACATTAAGTTCACAAGTGATGTTTAAAACTAGAAATAGCATTAGAAAAACGGTCCTGTTCTACTGGAGGAAAAATACATACATACAAATCAGCATGGCACGAAACAAGCTCTGATGTGTTAAAACAACAATGGTGATGAGAAAAGCGTAGCACTCTAATGGCGTTTGCTTGTGGTTAACGTAAACACATTTTAATGCTCTCAAGAGGCAGTCTGGTAACTGCAGAGACGCGCGCACACACAGAGCCGTCCACTCTTCTCAGGGAGGGGGGCAGACGCACCTCCCCCCTACTTCACAGGCCAAGAGGCCATGTTAGGCTCAGGGTGCGAGTGTGCAGAGAGACAGACAGCCTGTGAACAGGAGAACCATGCCCACTGCTCCATGGCAACAAAGACATTACAAAACACACATTGAACTTCCCATCCATCTCATGGCATTATGGGACGTCGCACATCATTACACAAGCAAAAAAATATATATATATATACACATAACATCCACCCTCCCGCGTCTGTGCAACGACCCCCCCACGAAACACAGAGTAAGTGTGCAAGCGATTCGGCTCTCGAATTCTTTAAGGAGTACAGCAGAACGGTTAGAAGGCAGGGTGAAAAAGCTGAACCATGCTCAGATATAGACCTCTTTCTTTATAGAAATAAATATCTCAAATACTCTTTACCCTCTGTTATTAAATAATAATCCATCTATATAGCACTTTCTTTAACAGTAATATAAAGCATCTGTAGAACACACACACACACACGTTACTGCGCTACGCACTTTTAAATTGCATGTTACATTTTTTTTCCTCTGGGATACACTTTACAGTAACAGACAGCTCGAAAAGTAACCTCTCAAGGTTACGCACTTTCTCAGATTTTTTCCAGGACTGACACTAGTCATTGCAGCCATAATGTAATAACACATACTGGCAGAAACTAGGGTGGTTATGAAGGTTAGATGTGGTTCGGGCAGCCATAAGATCGATTGTCAGTAAGTAAACTCGTCTGCAGCAGAGGCGGCCTTCAAAAGGCAGCCTTTGTTGCGTCTCTCCTCTATACGTCATACTTTTATATCCCCTTGGGTTGGAGATCCCTTCATCTTTCGGACAAACCGCTCCAGTGTTTATCTACACATGATGTCTTTGTCCAATGCGTCCCTGCCTACAACTCCCATAGTTCTTTGTTGCAATTCGACCTGATGGGGGCCAGAACCGAGATGGATGTGATGGGAGAGGATGTGGTGGGTGTCTATTTCATCCAAATCTGTCGATAGTTGTGAGAAAATACTGACACCTGTCCCCTTCACTGGCCTCAGGATTCTGGTTTAGACTGGATGTTAAATACTGAATATTTACCATTAATTCAGCAGAGCTACTCCCATCGTTGAACCAAAGCACCAGCTCTCCACTGCACGCCTACAGGGCCACATTCCACATTCCGAGTGAGCGGCCCATTCGCCTTTGAGAAGGCCGCCCTCTGCTGGCTCTCCTCCACAGGTACAGTGAACGAGCATCACCTCCCATGGGAAAAAAAAATTAAAAATCAGCATAAACGAGGAACGACGCTGGGCCCAGTTAGAGTCCTGTTCTGAGACAAAAAATTATGGGGTGGATAAAACAATCTTCTGTAACCAGACTGCCCTCATCTGCATTACAGAAAACAGCTGGCTGGCCTGTGGACACACCTCACCAGGCACTGGCGCACAAGCTTGTGTCCACATATCCCACAATGCATGTTTTTTCAAAAATTTATATATATATATATTTCAAAAGAAAATCATGTTATTGGGGATGAAATGTCAGGGGCTCTTGAACTACAACCATGCGGCTCCGGTTCTTCAACCACTAGGTTTTCACGGCTGCCTGCAGGGGACGTCTCCTTCAGTCAACCTCCCCCACCCCCCAAGCCTGAGGGAAAGCTGACATTGTGCGTTTGCCTCGCACGCCTACGCGTGTGCCCCAGTGCGTCGGCGACGGCTGAGCGCGCGGCAGGGCAGACAGCAGCTGTCTCCTTGCCATCGCTGAAAGAAGCGTAGTACCTTGGCTAATGGCACACGACATGTAGGAGAATGTAAAAAAAAAAAAAAAAAAAGAAAGAAAAAAAAGAAAAAAATCATGAGAACCCCAGTCAGTTTAAGCAGCGCCTCTT
>JAODLD010000091.1:54507-79613 GCA_026781065.1 Mormyrops boulengeri
CCCACCCCACCCCTGACGCTGCACTGCAAACCGTCAGACTCCGCTGAGCAAAGATCCCACCTACAAAATCACCGAGGTGGGGGCGGCAGGGGGGTGTGTGTGAGACTGAGAGGTGAGAACCGCCCTTCACAAATTGAGAGGATCCAAGCTCGGTCTTCAAAGTGAAATTCACTCACTCCGGACAGCTACCGCCACACTGAGATCGTTTTCTTACTCGGAAAACATCCTCCGGAATACATTGTATACGTAAAATCAGTTTTTTCGTGGCCTTTCCAAACAGGCACAGACAGGGGCGGTGTGGTAACCATGAGTGATTAAGGGACAGCAACAGGACACAGGTGGTGAAACTGGGTTCCCCCCGCAGTGATGACACCGGTGCCCAGGGCAAAGCTGGGTGTCAGGCTGAGACATGTAGCTGGACGTCTTCTGCCCTGTTTATTGATTCTTGTCGGCCTGGCAAATATCCAAGGCTCCTCTTGAACTGTGCCCCAGACAAGGCCGAGCAGGGTGGAGGCTGGGGGCAGTGGGGGACGGGAAGCCCATTATGAAATCTGTCACTTCACGGTCCGCGGTAGGTTACTCGGTTGGCTTCCCGCCAGCGTAGCTGAAAAATTTGCAATTCTGGAAACAAGCTGTCCACGGCACGCCCGACTAAAGCCCAGCCAAGCCCCCAGTGACAGAAACATAATCCCCCACCCACACATCACTCCCACCCCTCTCCCTGCTGCTAATTATATTTAGCAGTCAATGCTAACACTGTACTCTCACATTAGTTCCCACACCCAAAACTAAAAAATATTCAGTTCATTGTTCACATGCTTAGCCACATTCCTTACTGTAACTTTGTGCAGCACACATCAGTAAAATGGAGTATTATTATAATATTACCGTAATCTGAAAAAACTCTTTAGTCATGATTACATAACAAGCGCAGGTAACGATGCCATGCAATCCTGTGAGTCGAGCGTTCGCTTGGTAGGTGGGGGGGGTTGCCGTGGCTGGCAGAGAATCGTGAGAGCTCTCCGTCCTTCACATGAAGCGGCTTCAGCCTACGGTCTGGGAGAGGAACCAGCCGTTGGAATACCAGAATACAGTGGAAGAAGGAAATAAATTTTAAAAAATCGCATGTGAAAGAAGTAAACAATATGCTACTGATCGCCCCGCGATCGATGGAGAGATTAAGTGCCATCCGCAACTGTCTCCTTGGATGTAAATAACAGAGCCTGATGTTATGAGCCTCTTCTGCCATAAATAAGATATAAATGATTGCTGCCATAATCGATGGCTTTTGTTTGGCATCTGCATCTTCAGACTGTGTAGAGCTGCATCGCATTACATTTACTTTTATTTATTTAGCAGACACGTTTGGTCAAAGCGAGGAACGCCTGGGGGCACAGAAAAGGGTCAACCAGTGTTCCTGAAGCAGCTGGGATAAAGACCAACGGTGATGTGAATACTCTGCCGGCCAGGGGATTTGATCTAATTCCCTACCAGAAATGGGTGCGGATCTCATGCCCTACCGGAAATGGGTGCGGATCTCATGCCCTACCGGAAATGGGTGCGGATCCTTAAACAGTCACGTGACCAGACTCAATACCTGCATGTTCTGCTGAGATATTCTCCGGAAAGCTTCTTAAATTAATCTGCTGAAAGCCACTGCCCTTGAACACTGTAGCCTACCACCATACCTTCGCATTCAAAGAATATTATAAAAAAATTAATAACTGCTGGATCAAGAAATGGGGAGAACCAATTCCCAGTCACTAATTCCAGATCCCAGTTGTGGCTTTTCCAAAATTCCATTCTGTTTCCGTGCATCTACACCCCCAGCCAGATAAAATCCCCATTCCAGCCCGTCACGTCGGCCCAAAACACAGCGAGTCATACCCATTACAAAGAGCACCTTCTTCAGTCTTCATAGGCCTATTTTCCCCCAGGGGGTTCAGCCATATCTGAGTAAATTTATTCCACATCAGTCTGTCTGAGGTGACCGAAATGCACAACGTGGCCAGTAGGTGTCAGCGGAGACGCAGAAGAGGAAGCCCCACCCTACATCAGCTGCCATTCCAGAAGTGTATTTTTTTTTTCAAATCTGAAAGAGATCCGTATGTAAAGAGGTGCAATGTGCAACTGCCAGGCAGCCCACACAGCACATGGCTTGTTTCATCACTACCCAATCTTGTTTAGAACAGTCACTCCCGGCTGGAGAAATCACTGTACATAATAAGGCCGGGCATTCGATCGCTTCCTGAGAAGGTTAGCACAGCACTAGCATCAGGAGAGCGTTAGCCATGCAAACCACCTGGACGGCCTGAAACTCCATGGTCAGGCTTGAGCCTCCAGTAGCAGTAGGGTGTATCAATCTCTCCCCATGGTGTTTTAATGACACGCCACGTGTCTGCATCTCCCTGGGTCTCACTTCCAGGTCACCACTTGCCCATCTGCTCCCCATGGTATGCTTTCTGTAATGCTCACCGACCGCCAAGAGCCGCTCCCCATTACTGCTTTTCGTTAAATGGCAGAGGGGCGCACCAGTGTCAGATCAGAGGCTGTCAAGAGAGTGTCCCGCGTCCTGACCAGCAAAAGCAGAGAAGAGGCCTCAGCAATGCATAATCTTATGTTTTGCTCATGACACATCTGTGCTCTGGACCGACGTCCAAAATGGAAAAGCAACATCAGTCTGGTTTAGCTTTATTGCTCTCCGCTCATTGACTGGCTTCCGCAACCTGCCAGACATCCCCGGTCTGGACAAGTTCTCCTACAGTTGATGAAACAGGAGTGTAGAAGCCGTCAAATTCCTGACCTTCCACCAACTTTGTAGCGAGGCCTTCCTAAACTAGTTCACTGGCAACAACCCTTTCATCCATTTTCTGAAACCACTTGTCCTATTCAGGGCCGTGGGGGATCTGTAACCTATCGCGGATGGTACGGACACAAAGCATGGAGCAACCCAGGATGGGTCGGCAACCCATTGCAGGGCACACTCACACACCAGTCACACCTACGGGAAATTTGGTAACTCCAATTAGCCTCAGCGTGTTTTTTCAGACTGTGGGGAGAAACCAGAGAACCTGGA
The DNA here is from genome assembly GCA_026781065.1 of Mormyrops boulengeri. Taxonomy (NCBI): domain Eukaryota; kingdom Metazoa; phylum Chordata; class Actinopteri; order Osteoglossiformes; family Mormyridae; genus Mormyrops; species Mormyrops boulengeri. The sequence continues at coordinate 57,584 of JAODLD010000091.1, forward strand.
GGAGACCCCACAATGACACAGGGAGAACATGCAAACTCCACACACATGGAGCCACAGCAGAAACCCTGGTCAGAGGTGTGAGGCAACAGTGATAACCACTGCACTGATGATCATGTAGGTCATTCTGCCTTTAATGCCAATAAGCCAGGCAAACATTAAGGAAACAACCGCAAAAATGTGCTAAACCAACAAAAAAAAAAACTAAAACCTATTTAAAAACCTATAAAACCATAATACTGTAACCAAGATAACTCGCAAGATAAATGGCACAATTATTTGGGAATATGACTTAACCATTGTCTACAAAAGACGACTTTCTTAAATAATGCTTTTTCTGCTATATAACATAATGACTAGTGGTCAAAGATTTCTTTTCAGTGTTCAACCATTAAACTATTACCGCATATAATGCATTTAAAATAGATACTTTCATCTTAAAATCTGGTCTTGTTGTTCCAATCAAACAAACACGCCAAGCCCACTGCATAGGCCTACGTAATACATTTTGGTCTTTTGTAGATAAATACAGTAATTCTTAATAAATCAACAGCAATAAACAAATTTTCACTAGAAAATAACAAAGACACGTCCGCTCCTACAAAAGCGCATTACGGTTGTTGTGAGTAGTAAATGTAAGCGTTACTTATTACATACAACATTTCAGCCCCATAATTTTTTCCGGATTTGAAAAATGGCAGTGAGACAGCAGGTAAGAAATAACTCAGAAAGGAGGAATCACTGGGGTATAAATGAACAATAAGGCCAGGCCGTTGTGAATAAACGGACTTTTGGCAGGATAAATGGAGCGACCTTTAACGCCACTACCCTGATACGGCTCGTCGGCCCAAAACAAAACCGCTAATTCAATTAGAAGAAAATACACGGGACAGTGTCGGTTTTGTATGGAGAGACGAAGGGCGAAGAATTGCTTTTATTAGAAGAAAGTGTTTTCCCAAACTCCTGCCTTGTTTCCACCCTTCCTTTACCCACTGCCACTTCAGCTTTTGCCCTGTTGCCCTCTTTACGCTCCCTGCCGCCACAGCGGCATTAAGCTCGTCAAACTGCCCGAAGCTATATTCACGTCCAGGCAGCATCTAAACAAGAAAGCAAAATAAAGGGAACCGATCAATATGCACCCAATATACAGGTCTCATGGGTACACTCCACTGGTTTCACATTTACTCCATATGAATGTCGTTAAATGAAACACGGTGATGTATGCTAGGTTGGCCATCATCTCCGTCGTCATCATCATTATTGCAGCCATAATCACAAGCCTGTAATACTTATCCAATTGATCTATAACCATCTGTGACTGAGGTCAGCAATGTGTCACCGTAACGATGCATGTGTTCTCGTTCGTAATATATAACGTATAATATTACGGCACGGAAAGACTACACGTTCACGCAGATCCTTAAGGCTGCTCATTTCCCACCTGCTTCCCCTGGATTACTGCTAGCTAGATGATTTGGACATGACCCCCGCGTATGGGCACGTCTTGCTTTCTGCGACGTCTGAGACAAGGAGGAGGGCAAATGCCATGTTGGTATGCACACCACAAAGAAATCATACCAGCCAAGCACCCCCACCCCCCCGCGTCAGCCGTTCCCCCGTCAGCAGTGCTGATCGTGAAACCCAAATTAGGCCAATGGCATTATCCCTGAACCCAAATAGCAGCTTTGCGACTCTACCTGCTAAGCCCTCATATGGACGAGTCATTGATTAAGCGTCACTTTACATGGCACGGTTAAAAGTCGATTATACGTGATCGTGCCGATTAATCGAGGGGCAGCGCGGCGTCTGCGGATAAGGTGATACACCCCACCGCAAGCTGGTTCGTTATCTCATAGTTAATATTTTTAAATACCATAGCTAATTATTAATCAGTATATTATGCAGCGTTTGTAATTATTGTTTTAGCGCTATATGCCAGGCTCGCAGAAACGTGTATAGAAAGACCGTCTTCCTTAAAGCGAGCTTTTACACCATTTTCTCCCAGCGCAAGCCGCTACCGCCGCTGCGACTTGATCTGGCTAATTTTCACCACCTTGTCTATCTGCATTCGCGTTCGCTAGTCTGGCAAACGGCTTGACAGCGTGCCCGGCTAAGCCGAGCCCCGAAAGCACGTAAATGCATTAAAATAAGAGCATCGCTCACCTCGCAGTTTGTCCCCCATTCCTCTGCCGAGCCAAGGAGCCGCTCCGCTGCTGACGTCACGCGCTCCACTCTGCAGCAGCAGCGCGCGCGGGGGGCGGGCCGGGACTGCACGCGCCGAAGGTTGAGCTCGCCGGCTCGAGACCCTGGTCGCCCCATGAAGGGGCACATTAGTTTACTTATTATTCCTTAACTGCACAGTCACGGCCTCCAGTCTTGGGGATTAAACCCATCCATCCATCACTTTCCAGCCGCTTATCAAGTACACATTTGCATGGAATCGGGAACCAGGAAACATAGGGTACAGGTTGCACCGTTCACAAGATGCAAGCTCATCAAAAGGTATACACACATGCTCACACACCACTACCACTGACAAACTGTCACCTTGGATCCCCTGCTAGGGTTGCCTGAAGAAATTCAGGCCACTTAGTCACCATACCAGCCAGATACAATGCAATTGTAAATGTTATACATAATATAGATTTGTATGTTTTTAATTAAGTAAACTGATTAGATATAGCGGTTGATATTTATATTAATGTCCTAATGCACCTTGGATAGGTTTCAAGTTCCCAACAACCCTGTACTGGATGAGGAATTGAAAGATAGATGTTTGCAAAATACTAACAAAATGTTAAAATGACGCAGATCTCGTCTCCATGTTGGTTATCTCATTCTGACCCAATGCTGCAGCACTCCAAACAAATGAATACATCCTGATCCTTTAAACATCAGTGTTTAAAAGTTAACAGCCTATACTTCAGTGTCAAAGACGTGCTGATAGATTGCCAAACGAATGTACTAAATGAATGACATAATGGATACTGTCATTTTAAAACAGCTGCTGATATTAGCCCATGTACAGGTGAACATAGCTTGACTTTGCAGCCAGTATATTTCCTCATTGAGAGGAGCCATCTTGGTTCATGTCTGTGATGAACTTTCCATTCCGGGGCAATTCCCTGCATTGTCCCCCTGTGGTGTATGGAATGAGCTCCAGTGACCCTATACCAGATAAGCAGAAAATGGAAGGAGGAAGGACATTAGCAATAATATTCTATCACAGTGTTTCCCAAACCGGTCCTCAGGGACCCACAGACGGTCCATGTCATTGCTCCCTCCTGGTAGGAGCAAAAACATGGACTGTCTACGGGTCCCTGAGGACCGAATTGGGAAACACGTCTCTATCAGATGGGTCACAGTCAGCCACCATTAAGCATACAGACAGCTGATCTGAGTTTCTATCTGCCAAAGAAAAGAGTCTCATTGTGTCACTGACCCAAAATTATCCACAGCAACTGCAATAATATATGTAATTATCTCAGTTTTAAGTAATATTAATAGGTGATCAAGTCAGAGATAACCAAGCTGCCCCAGAAGGTTTTCACCCTGCAAAGTGTCAGTACACTATTATTACAAACTCAAAACTTTTTGGAGAGTACTTTCGATAGAAAGAATTTGGCTGAAAACCTCCAGAAGAAAGCAGATCAGATTTAAAGTTTAGAAATTTCCGGGGAGAAATTTTGAAGAAAGGAATCGTCATGTCAGCAAATTCGTCCTGGACTCATGCTTCTGCTGTGCGGTGGTGAAGATTGAGGGTGACCTGCACTCTGCCCGGCATCACGATCAACAACCTGCATGTTGCAATGATCCATCAACAGGGATTAGAGTCAGCTCTATGCAAGAAGGCACAATCTAAAAGCTCAGAGCTCTCTGGCAGCATCAAGAAGATGTTTCCCCATTCTCTGGGCAGCACCTGTCACACAGAGCCTGTACCTTACCAAGACCCATCCTCCCAGGAGAGGATAAGTGTGAGAACCATAACCGAGAAAGTCTGCTTTTCCAGCTTTGCTAGCTGACATTTGTGCAGAGATGCCCTCCAAGGCTCCACTGAGGAGGAGATCTCCAATCTTTCTCATGGGGAGTGTGGAGATTAATCCTGTCCCTGAAGCAACAGGGAAGGTCGGGGCCCCTGTTTGCTCAGGTTCTGCTGGAGCGTCACCCAGGTCCTCCCTGGCATCAGCTGTCTGGTGCCCGATCGATCGGACCGCCAAGCGAGCCACATCTTTCAGAACTTGTTCACATGATTACATTTGAAACCCAAATTTCACGTTGGATCAGAACCAGATCGTCTGAACGTTACCCACATACCTGTTGATGTCTGAGCCTGTAATTGTACTCTCTGCCCAGGAGATTTTTTCACCTACTATATCCACCTATTGGTTCTGCTGGTTAGGACACTGCACCTGAGAGCAGAAGGTTGCTGGTTCAAATCCTGTGGTCGGCAGAATAATTTCACCATTGTGCTCCTCAGCAAGGCCCTTAATTGTTCCAGGGACTGATTGACCCTGTACTCTCAACTGTATATAATGCTGGAAAAAAGGAACCATTTCAGGACCCCCATACACAGAATGTAAGTATATTTTATCCATCTCACAAACATTAGTTCAGATTTCAGAAGACAAGGGAAAGAGTTTTTATTTTTAAATCCATGGTGCTTGGATTTAGTGAGATATAGTTTTCTATTAACATTTTTTTTCTGGCAATCCATTGTCAGCACTCAGAAACAAAACTGTTATATCTCACATATTCACAGCTTGAGAATTACAGAAGGGGCACAATTATGTAAATGTAAGAATTTTAATACCTTGGTCGTCAAGGCACGCGTACTGGCTAAGCACATTAATGGAGGTGCAGATGCGCCCCCTTCTGGCCAGTAGTTGTCAATAACTCGAGCGTCACACTGTATCTTCAGTGACTGAGGTTATGTGCTGCACGGGGGAGCTTCTGATTCTCATTTGACGGACGCAAAACCAGGCGAAAACTTCCTACCGTATACAATAGAGTAGGAGGAGTCTGTCGACTCTTTTGAGGGCTTCCATTGACAACACAGCACTTAAATCCCTGCTTCCCTGCTAAACGACGGAAAATCTACTTTAAAAACCAAAAGAAACATTAATTTATACAGGAACAGATAGTGATCGATCCTGTTGTATTTCTATTTATAAATGACCAAATAACTGAAAACCTACAACGCCAGGCCATCTATTCTCTTTGATTCATTGCAATTAAGGCATTTTGATCTTCCACGAACGCCCCGAATGGATATAATTAGCTGTCATTTGCCTAGCAACCGTTACTCAAGCGAGACACTTAGACACAGTACAGTCATTTGCAGAGTGCTGTCAATTATTAATTGGCGAGACAAAGAACAACACATAGATGTCAGTCTCTCGTGTTCATCTGTTCTTTCATCTTTCAGCTCGTAAGACACTAACCAATTTCCCTCCGAATTCTGCCTTTAGGTCTTACCGAGCAAAATACGCCTATAGAGAAAAACTTCCAAACAAAACTGGAGAGATTATAAATATCTTCTCCACAGCGCGCACATCCTTCACTGACAAATGACTGGATGTGTAGGTAAACACTGTGGTAACCCTCCTCTCGCACCCCTGCCTTGTACAAGCTGGGAAGAAGACGGCACCATTCTCGTTACTCCGAGTAATATGACAGTCCGGGCCAACAGGGGGCAGCAATGGAGAAAAAATGACTAAGTTCGATATGTAGCCACAAATAAATCATTATTCCGATGTGCGAACTGGAGTGTTGTGCTTTTTAGAGAGAGCATTTGAAGGATGTGGCGCTTAACTTTGAGAATGTTAAATGTGAGGCATTTTTACAATGACGAGAGAATCAAAAGTGTACCATTGTGTGGCTCCAACCACTGCTGGACATACCAGTGCCAGCCAGCTAGCACACTAGCCTGGGTCATTTCTCACCATTTTGAGACTCGACTTTCTTGAACACAATGCCATGGCAACGAAAACAATCTCCAGATACGGAAGGCCAGATCGCGGTGAGTCAGCGCCTTCTCCAAGACTTTAGAGCTATCAGCGCTGATCAGAAACAGCCCTCCGTCAGGCAGCAACGTATTGTCCTGTCACAGCGGGCACGCAAAGGCCGAGGTCCTTATTCGGGGGATTAGTGCAGGCAAACAGCGTACCCTGTGGGCAACTACAGAGGAGGTGAGTAAATCAGGGAAGGTGTATGGCTGGCCAGCTCAGCAGGGGTGGAACATGGTGGGCCAGCACATTGGAGGTTGGCATACTGGGGGCTCTCTCTGAGGGGGTGCCACACGATGGGTTGGTAGACTAATGTGGGATCTAGTCAGCTGAAACAAGGGAGGGGGGGGGTGTGGAACAGAGAAAATCAGAAGGTTGTGTATAAATGAGGCTGGGAGGTTTGCTTTATGGCAGTACAAGATATAGGGGCCGTTTTTGGAATTTAATAAAAGTCATTCATGACTACACTACCCTACATATAGGTGTGAAGTGTCAACGGCACAGCTAAGGGAGTCCCAGCTTATGGTCTGTAAGACACAGACTTTTAATGCCACACACAGGGACTATAGAAATGTTTATTACAGTCTGATGACATCTGCTCTGGAGCTCCACAGGTGCCTGATCCCAGCAGTAAGAAGCTCCCCATCAGTTCTGAGAGCCTTTCCCAACTGCTCTCATTCATCAGCGCAACACACTGGCACGCTGAGTGCTGATACGCATCCCATAATTTTCTTCCCCACTAGGGGGGTGGTGAACCAATCTAACAATTAAGACCCCCCCCCCAACAACTAAGCTTCATTCACCATGATCTCTGGCAAGGCCTCCATCTGGTCAGCAAGAGCTTTTTAAGTTCCAGAATAGCAGCAAGAATCCTCTCCATGGCACTTCCTTTATCCCGATTGCAAAGCCTGGGTCACACACTCATCAATTTACATGTTTGGGCTTTTTTTTCTAATATCCAAACAGAGAATGTCAACAGCTGGCAGCTCCAGTCTTCCTGAACCATAGGATGCTGTTTCACTCCATTTCTCTACGAACTAGCCTCACTCGTGCATTTGGACAACAAGGAACAAATCTGATCACTTCACTTTAACCTGTGGTCCTCAAGGACGGCATCTTGCAGCCATCCAAGTAGAATTAGATGGAGATGACACTTGGGGCTCTCTGCCGTGGGAGCCACGTCCCGAGGCCGGCCTCTTTCCAGGCCCAGCAACTTTCCACGACTTGGCTTGACATCAGAACTTGACATCTGCTTCCCGCGAGACGTGATTTTTTTTTCCAGCAGGAAAGAGATGAAAGCGCGGAAGCATCCGAGAGGAGCCTTGCCAAATTAAAGTGCTCATCATACTCGGAACGTATGAAGGCGCTAGCCGGACGCAGGCCAACCATTTTGTCCTACAAAGGCCGTTTCATTGCCGTCATTCCAGAGTAACATCTTAGGCATGATCCAAACACAAGGTCTTCTAAGCGATCCAGCTGTCTGCCACGGTCTCACACTTACACTGTCACGTGCATTTATATAATATGAGATAAGGCATGGAGCACATGCTGATTACAGCATATTGCTGCACCTGCCACCATATAAACCCCCTCAGGGAAGATAACCTGAATGCAGATACGCAGGAGGTGATAGCTCAGCACAGGGTTAGATATAGATTAACATCATAGCCAGGATGAAACAATTGCAGGTTAAGGGCCTTACTCCAGGCATCGAACCAGCAACCTTCCAATTACTACAACAGATCCCTTGCCGCAGAGCCACCAATCCACCATAAAATATGCACCCACGAATTATATATTTAACTCTTGACAGTATGTTAAAATCAAATATGGCACCTTTATGTCTCTAAGCACAACCAGTCCCATTGTGTAACTTTTCCATCCCTCGTGACAAAACTAAATTCGGGTGCCTGATCGAGAGTGATCTCCTCAGGTAATGGGGCAAGCATCCTATTCTAATAATAACGCCTTGGACTCATGCATTCTTTGCTTGAGCCACAGCTGTTGCCATAGTAACACAGTATATCATATCAAGGATTGCTCTTGTGATTTTTCAGTGGAACTTATTTAGGCGTTCATTGTAGGTATGACAACAGGCTGATGAATTGTTGCATGTATTTACATATTAATGCTCTTCTTCTACCAGGACTGAAACTAACCCCCCCTCATAAAGAGGTCCATTAAAATTCCTTTCACACTACCTGGGAATATGATATATATATATATCGCGAGTCTTATATAACATGAGCTGTGTTAAGCGCTCATATACTATATATAGTTACATTCTTGCCGGTGTGAGCGACCACATCTGTTGTTTTCTGTGATTTTTTTAAATGCAAACTGCGGCGAAACAAATGAACCCTTTCGTTAAGAGGACCGTGCGTAGCGATGTTACGTATTTGCAGTCACTGGTGAAGTGGACATATGATGGTAATCATGGTGAAATTTCCTAGAGCAGAGTCAACAGGGGGCGCCGGTAAGGGAGCCACTGTAGAATTATAAAAAGAAAAGGTCCAAGCTAATGACCAGGTACACTAATCGACTAATATACTAGCAGCTTTTTGTAATAACTGTAAAGTCACAATGGATTTCCCACCCACAGCTCTGTTCTTTCCAGCGACATACATTTTCCTTCCAGAAGCTTCTCTTACCCTCGATGGTTGCTTCCTCCCTTGCCTACGGTGGCAATTATCCAAAAAACAAAAACATTCAGAAAAATGTAATGGTGTTTTTTATTCCATGAGTTGCACAGTAGTCGTTGAATGATGGTAATTACCTAATACATTTAACTGTCTGCATACATACCTGAAAAGGGGAGAGTGTCACCTCCAGTATTCACTCTACTTTCAGCCTCGTTGAAGGAGAAACCCAGAGAGCTGGTTGGTCATATGGAGGTGCCAGCTGCAGTCTTTCCAGATGTCGAGATCATGATTAATCCTGCTAAATACAAAATGGTCAGACATCATGGCGGAATCACCCTGCATCTTCGCTCACCAGGAAAGTGCTAAAAAAGGGAGTTCAACCAGGGTGGGGGCTTCTGGTCACTCAATCTTGGCACCCCACTAAACACATGCTCCTGCAATACTGGTATGGTCCATACCTAGATTAGATTAGAAATTAGATTAGAATACATTAGATAGATAGATAGATAGATAGATAGATAGATAGATAGATAGATAGATGGATGGATGGATGGATGGCTGGATGGATGATAGGGTAGAACTTTATTGATCCCAAAGGAAGTTTTATGTATGCTTCCTGTGATATGAGCTTTTGCATTTTTAACACAATGCTTGGTTGCTGAACTACAGAAGCTGGTAATCTACCTAAATCTACGCCCTTGATGCTTAACGTCAAATAGTTATTTACTAGGGAATGTAGATTCCTTCAGAACAAAATCATCTAGCACACACACACACACAACAGTCAAAAACCATGTTCAGTGTTGGGTTTTATTTCAACCAACCAGTTGAGTACTCTGTGACTGTGACTATTCATACTCAACTTATTGGTTGAAACAAAACCTTAGTATGGATTTGTACTGTCCAGACTTGAACTTTCCACCGCTGTCAGTAATGGATTACTTTTGCGAGTAACTTCCCCAACACTGACCATGGTACAGATCTAAATACAAGTCATTAAAAACTGTTAGACTTGTAAGAATCCAGCACTCAGATGTTCTGATTATCTTGGACCGATGTCTTGTTTCAAAGTCCAGCTTGATGAGTACTTTCAACCAGCTTGGCTCTCATGCTGCCAGTAGAAGATGGAGCGCGTCCCAGTGAGGCAGTGGCATGTTCACGTGCGTGACTGGCAGTGCGCGCATGCGCATTCAGCAGTCCGCCGTTCCTTCTTTTCTATTCGACGTCTTCCATATCAAGTCGATTTTCTTTCCCTGCACACAAGGAAACTTACCTCTCCAGAAAAATAACTAAATCCATCAACCAAAAAAAAATTGTACAGCAAGTGGTATATATACTAACAGTGCTGGATGGGGCCCTGTTGGTTTACCCTTGAGCAAGGTACTTAATCTAAAATGCTCCGATTCAAATATCATGCTGCGCGAATGTAAAATTGAAAGCAATCCAAGTAGCTTGCAATAAAATTGAGTATTTTGCAAGTTCAATGGGAATCACTGTGAAGGGCCAAGCAGCGCACTTAGACAGCTTCAAAGACGTCTCTCTCCCAGGGCACATTGTTCCCCCTTCCCCGTGCGATGCACCAGACCCCGTTTGACTAAGTTACCATAGAGATGCGGCAAGAGGAAGCTCAACAATCTCCAAGTCTCCTTGAGGCGCAGGTTTAACCCGCAATTCAGAAACCACCTGGCAAGCTCTCAAAGCCAACGGTGGCGTGTCTGCCTGCCAGGGAATATTAACAAGGAACTTTGACTTCACAACAATCGCGCGAATTAGGCGCCTTCCCGTATGCATAACGAGCTCTCTTTCCGCATCTAATCACCTACATTCTCCAGACCTCCTACTCCCTTCTTCAGTATCAGACATACGACCATCCGGCAGGGAATGATTCAAAGGCTTTAATCCACCGGACCTGATTGCCATTACAGGCATGTGATTATGCACCTTGATTACGAAGCCCACCCGGAGGTCAGCGCGCCATACCTCCTGCCCGCCTCCCGAACAGGAGCGGAATTGCGCGGTGATTACACTACAGCGGATCTATGGCACAAAGCCACGGCGCATTAAAAGACCATTTCTAAAGTGTAACAATGATTAATGTACACTTGAAACCAATAACCCGGTACTACTTCATAACGTCTTTGGTTTCTACAACAGGGTCCATGCCAGTCAAGCGTTTCATTGCGCGGACAGAAATCATTTACTTGCAGTTAATGCGAGCGACATGGCATCTTTCTCCAAATAGTAAGGAGGGATGGATGTATAGCATCCATCTTCAGGTCACAGCCAAAAGACCAGACACCACTTCTGCAAAAACAGGAGTGTAGGCTACCGCACGTTTGGCTTGGCTTGTCTCGTCAATTAAAGCGGTTTTAACACCGATGGTATACCAGCTGTCAACACAATACATCACCGAAATGAATAATGAGAGGATGAAATATTCCTGCCGCAATGTATAATAAGAAGGCCAGATGTTTCCATTATGCTGTATCTAGTTGTTTAAAAATATGATATGAGGACTAACTGTACACGGCGAAGCTGACAGTTGCAATTTAACACTGACAGTATTTATACGAGTCCTGTCAATTTTGCCGTCTAACGGCATTTAATATGATGCGTGGTGCATTTTAAAACATGTAATAATACAAGACGAAGATTGGAAATAGCACAGACGGTATGAGGTTCAAGATTAACGCTCAACATTTTGCGTTTTAATCAGAACTGTAGACACATACACTACCTGCATGAGCTGACACGGAGCTCGAAATAAATCTAATCCTTTAATCGGTTTCGTTTAAGCGTTAAAGGGATTTCTGCTCCGCGGTAAACCCCAAAAATGTATGTAATTTATGTACTGAGCTGGTCCGCTCGATTTACCCTCACCTTCCATCATCTGATGAGCGTTTAATTAGAAGAGGCAGTGGCAGGCTAGTTTACGTGGACTTGTCCTGTAGATAATAGTGCTGAGGAGAAGGAACTAAATACGATTACAGATCAATTCTCTTGTAAAGGAAAGATCAATTCCATCATTCACTTTGGATACTACTGTAACACATGGCAATGACATGCAGTGACGTCGTGCGTCGATAGATTATTTTTGCAATCCCGCACATCGCCAATTATCTCCTTCCGTTTAGTAATTATTGAGTTAGCCAAGTCATGAATTCGTGAAGCTTTCGTTTCTGGAATGTCATACAGCCTTTAAAGTGTTTATTTTAGCGTTTCACACCGAAAGAACAATGCTGTCTTGAACGAATGGCGGTATTCATTCGCTTGAACAGATTCCCAGGAGCCAATGGGATACAAAGACCGTTTTGTCTTAATAATGAAGAATTTTATGACTAAAATGTCGGTGTGATTAGAAAGGTTGGAATGAGCGTATAGTTTCAATATGGGAATGGAACTGGGTCACTAGTGTATCAAATAGCAGGTTTTCGCTTCGGATCACATGGTACTCTGCTTCCCTGTTTTTGTGTAATCCAAAGCGAGCTATACCGTATGGGTTTTTCTGACACACCAAGACCTGGAATAACAAACGTGATGGGGAAGCCCCCACAAATATAGTTATGTAAGCGTAAGTGTTTATGTAAGGGAGTGAAAACAATCTATATTTAACCTAAATTGCAGTAAATGAGGACGTTTTCATCGCGAGATCGAGTTGATATGTGGAGCTACAGATTTTAAGGCATGTAGCCTGCACTAGTATTTTGGCAGACTCACTCTATGACTAAGACAACTGGTTAAGGAGAATAGGTTAGTGTGTTCTTGTTCGTGGGTAGTTAGTGGGGTTTTCAACAGAGAAAAGGAATCCGCGTAGTATTTAAAGAATTCAATTGTTTTATTGTGTCACTTTTATGAAAAATAACAACAGGTTCAAGTTCCTTGTAAAAATCATACATATTTACAGTCAATACCTCAATAGTTAATATAACTTAAGGCAAATTTCAATTACAGTCCATCGCAGAGTATCTAGACTGCACACAACCTAAATAAACTCCCCCCGTCGTTGTTTAGATTAATATACAGTTCATCCGCGTGGTTTCTTTCAGTGTTGTAACGGTTTAACGAGCTAAAATGAACTTGAACTCGGTAATGCTGCAATGTGCGCTACTGGGTAACTCAATTGCAATTGTATAAGGTTGTGCAATTAATCTCCCACAGGACGGTGTCACAGACTGCAGAACCGGAGAAATCTAATTGGTTTAACCTAACAATACGCGCACTGCGTGATCTCATTAGTGCGGCGCCGCGGCTTGCGCTGGTCGTGTATTTTGCCAGTGACAGGCAATGTTTTCATAAATACCTGACACGCCGTGTAGCTGAATCACAATTATTTACACATTTCATATCTGCTCCGTCCACCGCCGCTCTATGAAAGTCATTAGAGAACAATGAATGGCGTGAGTACGCAAAGACGGAATGCATTGTTTTGAAGGCCTCTGTACCTTCGTCTTGCACTCGTTTGACATATAAGTTAATAAATACATAATTTAATATTAAAAATTTGCAAGAAAGCAGTCATCTTGGAAAACGTACAAACACAGTTAGAAAAATACAAATTAAAATACAGTTATACAAATATATTTATTTGCCACTGATTTTATAAGTCTCACAAGTCATCTATATATTGAAGTAATAAAATACAACACAAAGTCTATTCATATGCATGACAGCAAAACGGAATTCGCAGGTCCTCGCGAATTAACCACCCCATATTTGATGGAAATACTATATTACACGTGTCATAATGCGGCCGTGTCTCCTCCCTGCCCAGCGTAGGACAAGTATCAGTGTATCAATTCCATAATAACATTAAACATGCAGTTTTAAGAAAACATTGTTGGACACACAGCAGTATTACGACTAAAAAAAGAAAACAAAAAACTTAAAAGCACATGATACTGGACTCTCAGTTGGCAAGTTAAAGATAAGTGCAGTATGTACCACCATTCGGTTTCTAGTTTTTGATTTATCTCTCTTTTTGTTCGTTTGAAGTGCAGTCCTGGAGGTTGCTTCTGTGATGAGTGTACTTAATAGCGAGTATGTTGTCAAACAATATTTCAACAACCCGCTTGGAGGCTAGCGCAAAGGAGCGCCCGCAGTCCGAATGGTCACGTGACAGCGTTCCAATCGCTTTGATCAATTATTACGTCGTTGTTGCATAGAACGCCGTGTTTTTGGCACCCAGCAGCACATATACAAGATGCGGAAAAAAGGTATCGTTTCCCTTTTTGGTTGTCGGGCTCCCGTTTCAACACATTCCATTTCTCCCAGTTCAAAGACATTCTCTCTTTCTTTTTCCCTCGGCATTGACAGCTGTACCGAGGGCCGATCTGTCAAGTCAACGGGACCGATGCGTCAACTTGTAATCAGTAGTCAACTGCATCATGTAGCTTTAATCTTCCAAGACGGAAAGAATTAATGCCATGCACAATTAGGCTCCGTAAAGCGCACAATGCACGTTCAAATCCCCTCCGGCAAGGTGAAGGGCCAGGCGCTAATTATTTGCGGTTTCAGCTCCATCTTCTCCCTCTGTTTGAGGTGCACGCGTCCGTGCCTTTTCCGCTCGTCGCTCCGGGCGAAACGTTTGCCGCAGACGTCGCACGAGAACGGTTTCTCGCCTGTGTGAGTCCTGGTGTGGGTGGTCAGGTGATCGCTGCGACTGAAACTCCGCAAACAGATGCGGCACTGGAAGGGCTTGTGTCCAGTGTGAATCCGAATGTGTCGGTTGAGCTCGTCGGAGCGGGAAAAACGCCTGTCGCAGTTCTCCATAGGGCAAGAGAAAGGTTTCTCTTTGGCTGGTCCATTGGAGGTGGATGAGCTCTTCCTGACTCGGGCTGGTTTCTCAATGCGAGTGCAGCTTCTGGAGAACGTGTCTGGCAATAAGGTTGAATAAAGGAGTGAGTCTATAGTGCTGGAGAGAGCCGCAGATGCGTAAGCCGAATCGCACTGACTTGTTAGAGGCTGAACTCCGATGTTGGGAAAAACTCCAGGCTTTAAAGCATTGTTCGGCATGTCCATAACTGGCAGCTGGCAATTGTTGAAGGCAGAAACGCCAAAACTCTGTGCGCAATTGTCAATAAAACATTGCTCTTGCTTAATTGCACTTTCTAACTTGCACTCGATTTCTGAGGCTGGACAAATAGGAGAGAACGAGTCGAGAAAATCTTTTACATCCACTTGTTGGTCGGAGGGGCAGTCATTCGATATAGGGAAATTGTCCGTTTCGAAACTTGAAGACATGTAGGTATCGGATTTGCTGAAGGGGTCCCACTCGTAGCAACTGCTTTCGAATTCATTCTTGATAACGACTGGGAAAACTGTTGCTTCCGGCTGGGGCTCAAGTTGTCCCTGGTTCTGCACTTGAGCGGGGGAACAGAAGTTACTTTTGGTGGAAGTGGGGTCCTGAACCGGCAGATTCGCCTGTAAGTCGGGGTAGCTATGGCGGACCTGCTCGGGTGAGTACAGCGGCGGAGGCGTGTTGCCCACCGTGCATGTGGACACTTGGCTCTGAAACGCCTGCACGGGGAAGCCACCGCCGCTGGCGCTGTCCAGTGGAGAGGATGTTCCGTTCGATGGCCCGGGTTCACTTCCCTGAAATTCGGAGATGGGCAACGTGGAGATGCCAACTATCTCCGTTATCATGTTGAGCAGTGTTTCCGTGCTGCACGGTGCCCCCTGGGACGTCTCCACGTAGAAACTGCCGGAGTACGCAAACGAGGATGGCAGATTGCCTTTTGAACCCTCGCCTGGGTCAAAGAAGAAATCCGATGCTTCGGTTTTAGGGATTATCGGTACGCCATCTGAGGAAGATTAAAAATGTGTGAGCATTTGTATATTAATAAGATATACAGGGAAATTGAATCTAAACGTGCATTGTTATATAAGCATGCGACCGAACCAATGCGTACTGTGGTGCAGTGTTAAAGCCATGCATCGCTTTAATAAACTGTTGCGCAGACAGTAGATCATGCATGCAGTTAGTTTTAAACGGCAATTTAAAACATTATATAATACAGTATCTTGCGTTGGAAAAGTGGAAACACTCACCTTGACTAAACTGCACAGGTGCATCTCTTCCCGAATCCACGAGAATATCCTGATTTGCTTTTGCTTGGATGGTGTCTATCCCAATAGACGAGCTTCCACAGTTGTCAAACTGAGGATAAAACGAATCTTGGGGGTTCAAATCCATGTTGTTCAGCATGTTTCCGGATCAAAGTCGGGGGCCGTGGCAATCCAGGTATGGCAGGAAAAAATAACAAGCAAGTAACAAAACGTCTGTTTTCCCAACCGTAAAATTTCCTCTTGTAATATCCTTCAAGTCCGGCGTTAAAAAGAACTTCTGCAAAATATTCCGGATTCTCCTTTTTCTGAGATACGTATCCACAGGACTTGGTTTGATGATCGTCTGCTATCTGTTGCTGTGAATTCACACTGGCGGCTTACCTCCTCTCTCCTTTTATACACTCCGGCTAGGTAGTCCCGCCTCCCCATTCATCGTCTCCAGTGAGAGGAATCCCCGCTGCGTGTCACCTCAATGCCCATAAATGGACAGAGGATGTGACGGGCTTCCCCAAAAAAGGCGACCTGCGTTTGCTGCGTAGCAAGCAACTCTCCACAAGATCTGCGTGCGAAAATGAGGCTCTGCTATTGCCATTTCTCTGAGGTGTCTAATAACAACAACATAACTCATAATCAAATTCGCGTAAACAGGGAATGGTAAAAAAGTGACGTGTAATGATCATTTATTTAATGAGCCGTTCGTCTTTTTAACCATCAGATTCTACGCGGAGTTCATTTTCTCTACGCTAATTTTTAAGCGTGAAGAATACGGGGCGGGCTATTTGTATTCCATAGTTGTTGTACATGTAATGATATAGGCTATAGCAGTCATCCCTTCATAATAACAGTGATCGAGCCATTCAATGGGTTTATGGTGTAAGCAACTCTCACCTTGCTTTGGAGCAGCGTTTCCATAGACTACATTCTTTTGTGCTCCGTTTAAACTTCACTGTATCTTCTAACTTGTCAGTCCTCACTATAGCCTACTCTTAAACTATTGAACTGTATGAGGAATATTGAATACACCAGGGGTACATTTCATTGTCAATTATTATTACTGTGCCGTGAGACCAAAAAAAAAAAAACAATGTTTGGTGTTAAGTAGCCTATAGCCTATGGTAGGAATGATGGATCTTTAATGGACAGCAAATCTAAGCGCTTGTCTAAGGGTATAAAGCAATAAATAACGGACAAATAATTAACAGAAAACATTTTCATAAAGTTGATCCCTTATTGAGTAAGAGATCTGTTTATACCAGACCGCACTGATTGCGACATCCGTGCACGTGTGGGCCACGGTGACGTAAATAAACTCGACTGTAAATAACTTATCCAAACCCCGGCCCTAACAGAGGCCTCTATCCACAGACACATGCTTTACTCCCACAAACCTGCTTGCCGTCTAATTTATTAGATTATGAGCAAGACAAACGTTTTCAACATACCAATCACGGCCATCAATGCTTTCACAGACAAAACCTACGTTTCTCAACGATGTCCGAATAAAAAGGTACGGCTGATAACGACCAAATGTCACCTGTGCTCCCAAGAAACGAGCCTGATCAACACTGGCCATGAAATCCCATATGGCATGTCACACCCGTCTAAAAACAGCATTTTTGTTAAATTTAAGCATTAAATGGTTAAATGGCGATCGGAGCATGCGCAGTTCCATTGTAATTACTTTTAGGTATTTACATCTGACATTGTCAAAGTGAAATGCTCAAACTCCTCATACAAATCTATGTGATTTCAGACAACAGAAAGCGCCTGCATCGGCTAATCAGGACCAAGGACAGCTCCATTTTCACTAACTCACCGAGTTCCCGCATTCATTTTCTTTAAATTCCATTAAACACTCGTTCTAATCTTCATTCTGAAGCATCACCCCCGTAGTCAGGCTTTCGGACTTCGATACATTATAAAGTATCTGAAAGTAATTTGCTAGAGAATTGGACTATATAAATGCGTGTCTGCTTCCATAGCACTGTAATTAATTTTGTTAAGTGGGTTATCTGAGCAATAGAGTCAAGCTTAAAACTTTATATGGGATCCACGTGCTCGCGTCCCTGCAGCGTCTCTGTCTCTACACGTTATTGCATTGCATGCATGTATTGCATGGTATTGCGAATCGAAGTTATAAAAAAATCTTTATGTTCACCGCAGGACAGGAACACAACTCAGTTTCCGAAGACGGCTACTTCCGTCTATTGGCAATGGGACAGGGAGCGCCTACTGGTTGTTGAGTTAACTTTAGGTTAGCACTGATTTGATTGTAAGCATAACTGGAGACGCTTATTTTAATTATCCATTTCATACGACCAGCATACAACTCATATCATTTCGATAGCCTACTTCATATCCCAAGTGAAAATTCTGATACTTCTTCCTTCCATCCTTATTTTTGGCAGCAATGCAATCGTCATTATATTTGGGAAACTCGGAGTTTCAAGCGGATTGCATGTTATTCAGAGATGTTTTAGCCCGAGTACTTCTGAACCCACAATATTGACATAACGCAGCCATCTTGCTGCGAAGGTTTGAATTCCTGAAATAAAAATAACACGGGGTTTACCCTAAGAACTGTGCAAGCTCCATTACCAAACGCTGTTTCGGCTCGGTGCAGTGCAGTAAAGTCTCACTTTGCCTCCATTCACTTCGGAAGGGCGGCTTTTGTGGTTATTTACAACTTGCGATTTGATTCCGCTCTCTCATGTCTAATTGCGCGGTATGGTGCCACGCAGATGGATTAAACATTTTAAATTCATCATTCATAAGAACTGAATTAGGATTTGAATATTCAAGCGTAGCCTATGAGGTCGGAATCTGCTCCAGCCATTTTGAATTTCAAATATTTCGGTTTTTAATTTTTTTTTTTATTAAAAACACAAGAAGTAACAGTGTCTCCGGCTTTTTGGACAGGTAGTCTACAGGGCACGCAGACGGTCTAGCTGTTTTTTTTTTTTTTTTTTAAAAGCCAGACTTTATATAAACGTTTTAAAAGCCATCTGTAATAATCGTTTAGTCGATATGTATTTTTTTTAAACCTCGAAACAGTGAGTAGGCTACTGTTTCAACAGCATGTGAGAAGGCTGAGACCGATCTCGAGAAGACAGCTACCATACCTGCACCACCAGCTGGCCAAGATACACAACAACACTGCTGCAATATCTGCATCTAGGTTTCACTAGAGTTACCCCAGACCACAGGTGTGTAGATCCGCCATCACTGTCCATTTGCACGTCAACGATATTTAACATAACACAATTAATTGCGCACTGTTGACATTTATGACAAGGTCATCCGTATATTAGCAATTAACGCTAAATTGCTAATTATACCCAAAACAACACTTGGAAGTATGAATCCACACATACATGTATATAATTCCATTCTATATATTTAAGACAAATGAAAAGTGAGTTAAAATAGTTGTTTAAACAATATAAATATAAATAATCAGCTAAAGGCCTACATTCATGATAGACCACTGTTTCATGATATTCTCCCTTGACGAAGTGTTAGTGCCATATCTGAGCCCATCTCCCATTTGCTGTTAATTGGTTCCCCCTTTTTGAAAACCGAGTTCGAATGATGCCGGACCTCCTCTGAGATTCATAGCATGTCTGAGAGCAGTGGGCAGACCTAGCATGTATGAGCACACAGGTAAGAGACAGCCAGCGGCAGCGGCCATTAATTAGCGGCCGCAGTCAGGGCGCCGGGCTCGTTAGCGTCACACGAGACTCGACTACAGAGCGAGAGGCACGTGGAAGGTTTCGCACGAGAATTGGGGGGAAACAAACCGCAGGAATCTATAAGGAGCGCAACCTGATATGGGGGGGGACGACGCGAGTGCGAATGGCAAGTTTTAAACAAGGAAAACAAGTCAGCGATCATATTTTCCGCGGGGAAAAAAAATCCACAAAGTGCTACAGTCACTGGAAACTTATGGCTCGGTTCAGATTTCCAGAAAGTTGACTGTAAGTTTGGACAGCCTTGGTCCAATTAGAGGCTTTCCCTCACCGATACAGCCGAGAGACTGTCAGGTCTGGACTGATGACAAGTAACCGGGAAGGCAGAAGAGTATCACACACCCCCAAAGTACATTTATGCCTCCAAAAAAATAAATAATTCCCAGAGGTTTCAGATAACGGCACACTTCTGTTTCTCCACTGAAAAACAACGGGGCTTCCAAAAAAAAGGGAAAAAAACAAAAAAACAAAAAAGAACGGAGGAGCTGGAAACCCTCTGCCGGAACCACGGCTCGCTATAAATACGAGCGGCGTGTCTCCTGTGCCAAGCTCCCCCGGCGCTGGTTATGTGTCGGCATCTGAAAGCCGCGCGGACAGAGCGGGGGCGCGGAGGGCCTTTGAGAACCTGGGGTGCGGGGAGAGAATTAGGGATCCCCCGGTTCTCTACCGAGCCCCCTGTCGGTGGCAGGCTTCCCTCGTTCACGCACTAAAAATAGCGGCCCGCCCACTTGCCATCACCAGCCTCCCTGTCCCTGCCTCTCCGGCAAGAGGATTATTGGGAGCTCGGCTAACGATCGTGACTGGCGAGGGTTCCAGCGGTTCTGCGTTCTCTTTGCCTCTCCCCCCCACCCCGTTCTGTCGAAGCTCTCCTCGGCCTCCTGTCTCTGCTTCGGCGAAGGAGCTGCGGCAAACGAACACAGCGGCTAGCGATCCCGGGACCGAGTCGTCCCCTGAAAGCTTCCCAGGGACCCCTGCGGCGCTGCATTGGTTCCGCGGAGAACTTGCGTGGAGTCAGTGCTTCTTCACAATGGCCCTGACATCCATGAAGATGGTAACAATAAATAAATAAATGGTGCTTCAAGAGATTAGCTAACATTCAGAACTTGAGCAGAGTAAGGCCCACGTGACTGGGCCATGACTACCAGCACTAACTGGCACAGGTGACAAAGATCAGACCAAGGGGACAAAAATGTATCATTTATCAGACATGGACACCAGCATGGGCATGTGGTTTATACCATGATGTGAACCAATCCTCCTCTCTTTGGTTGCCTAGACACAGCTGAACCACCAGCAACATCTTCTCCCTGTTACACATTTGGGCACAACTGTTGCACGATGCAAGCCTTTGCCGAATGCGCCATAAGCGCCAAGAAGCTCCACCGATACCTCACAAGCATCCCACACATCCGGGTATTTTAATTTGGTGTCACCCTAAGCCGGACGCAAACATTTATCCAGCCGAGTCATCGAAACAAAATGACGGGAACGATGACCTTTACCGCACAGTCCAAGGCTGCCTCCAAGTCTGAGTGAATCAGCCTCACTTTGAAACGAGCACCTGTCTGATCTTCTGCTTCCTGAAGTCCCCAATGAGTCTGAAATGAGCATCGGGAGAAAAAGTCACAGGTCCATCAGAGAGATGAGTCCCACTCCCCAAAGGAATAAATGGACTCCTGGTGCCATTCTGCTTCAAAAGTCTCTCTCATCCCTTCTCAGTGATGGTTCATAATTGCTCTTCAGCCCCACCAGATAAGGAGAGTTTCTGGGTAAATATCTCAACCTTTACAAGGAAAAAAAACACAGCTAAGTAAACTTTAGACCATTGTCTCACTCATTTCCCCTGTAAAACATTCACAAATTGGCCTAACAACCAGCAAAAATGCAACAATCCCTGGTATAGAATTTCAACCACACTAAGGGATTTCATTTAACCCAGGTTCTATCTTCACTAAATGTGTCCCCCCCCCCACCAAAAATGCATTTTCAATCTGCTTTGTAAAAGGAAACAGGGGCGCTTTTTTTTTTTTTTAAAGGCACCTTTTGATGTTAAATTATAGATGTAGATGCCGTCTCTCCAAAGAAACAGACTTAGAATTTCTGTGGATTCCACTCACAAAAGTAACTATGGAAACGGGAGGCTGCACAGCCGTGCCTGCGCTGCTCTCCAGAAATATAGCTGTTAGAATAGCAGCAAGCAGGTGAACACAAAAGATCTTGAGCAGGACTATTAATAGTGCCTCACTTACATAACTTCCACGGGGGGCACGATGGACCGAGGCTAGCTGGGTGCTGGAATGCGAGCCAGAGGGACCAGAGGAGCAGGCTCGTGGGCTGGGGAGAGGGCAGGTTGGGCAAATCCATCTGACCCCTGGCTGAGTGCCAGGCGAGGGCCTGTTCCCCGGCTCCACAAGCGGGAAAGAGCTGCGTAGGGAGCAGAAGCGGACCGGCACAGGAAATCAGGCCGTGAATGTGCTGTTCGGCACTTGTGCAGTCAAAAAAAAACCCTACGGCGTTAAAACAGCTCCCTCTAGCACCATTACCAAAATTACACATGAAAAGCCGAAACTTG
>JAODLD010000091.1:79713-91581 GCA_026781065.1 Mormyrops boulengeri
CTAGGACATCCCACCCGGGGCATTCCCCTATCTCGTGTCCCGTGTTTCCTGGGTCGGGCCCCAGCCTCACTGTGAATACAGTCCCAAGAATAAGGATTTAGGAAGGGGTGAGGGGTGGTGAATCGGAGGTGGGGAGATCGTCACCCCACCATGGCATTGCCGTGTAATCTTTACGCTTCTTCCTTTAGTAAAGCCATGATGTAACAGACACAAACCTTTTTTTTTTGAGGAAAGAGCACAGGCTATAGATGACGTTTAGCCTAGATTATACCTCTGCAACACCCACAGTTACTGATCATACTTTGGATGGAGTAGCTGTAGGGCCGCCCCAGGGCCAGGTCACAAGCACACTTTTGACGTGAATATATGACCCTTGTTGCCCTTACCCCCCCACCACCCCACTAGAAGGGAAAGAGTACCAGCAGAGTGTTTCCACACAGCCTGCTTTACATATGCCCAGAGAAAATTCATAAATCCCCAAGGCCTTTCCATCAGTGCGCAACAGGCGCGTCCTGACTCATGTGAGCTGCGCTCGCTGTGATCACTAATGCTGTTTGGCCATGGTGCCATTTTGCTGGGGGATGGGGGGGGGTTAGAGGGATATCAATTGCACAATGATGGCTTTAGTCATAAAGATCAGCTGCGTGCTTCAAAAGGTTGAAGCCTCTCTCCGACAGCGGGCAGTTGAAAGGGACACGGAGCCACATGGCATTGTGTCAGTGTGGGCTCGGTGTGTGCAGCTCCAGTGTGTTATACTCCAGCCTCTCAGCCCCGATAGAAAAATCCTGGAGGGCGAGTTGGTCAGGCAGCTGGCTCCCCACTTCCTCCAACAGCCTTCGTTTTTCCTCACTGTCCCCCCCAAAGGTGGCATGAATCGAAAAACACTAGCCTTGAGTCACGTTTGACACCAGTGACATCCAATGGCCCCAAACAAGTACTGCTGGTGTCGATACGGGGCCTCCTGACACAGGGAAAGTCATGGTGACGAGATCAGCCACAGAGACGGTCCAACAAAGGTCCCGCCCTAGAACCACAGCTATTTTTAGCCGGTTAACCTTGTCGATGTAAGCGTCTCCTGCAGCCGCCGGTGCTTTGAGGCGGAATTCGGTACCAGGCCATCGTCGCTGGTCAAAAGGAGCAAGCCGCAGGTGACGGCAGCTGTGTTTTTCCCAGATCCATTTAACGGCAACAAACAATGGCAAAAAAACCATTGAGGCAGGCGACTGCGGCAACGGCGCACTGATTTAGCAGCGGGGCCTTGTGACGACGCCTCGCCATGGTAACCTGGCCTGCCAAAAACAATGCCTGCGCGGGGTTGACGTCAGCCGGGGTCCTTTATGTGCATGCGGCATGAGAAAACGAGGGGCCAGGCCCCCGAGTTACCCCCCCCCACCAATTCAGCACCACTCAGAATCACAAGTATCATTTAACCCACATTGCCCATGTTCCTGAACCAGGACTGTTACCGATAAACATTCATTTAATCCATTAACATTAAACTGGGCCAAATGATGCCATAATCAATCAGACCGGTCAGAGCCAGACCGGAGAAACACCTGTTCCAGCCTATTAAATCGGCAAAGGCAAAACTCACACCTCACCAAGTGAATCTGTGTCCCTAACTAGCACGCCCCCTACAGGACAAAATTCTAAATTAAACTTCCCTGCTAGGCTGGACAGGCACAGTCAAGGAACGTGCCAGTTCTTTAAAAACAAAAAAAAGGGCCTATTGACTGAAGATACAGATACTGACGTATGCACAGTAATCACAGGTGACCTACAAGACAGCAAACTACCAGACTTCATCGCTTCTGGAAACACACAAACCATTTAATAAAACAGATACATGCGAGTCCTGTCAATAAGTGATATTTATCTGATTTTACATTGTTCCCTGTAAACAAAACGCATGGCACCGCGCTGTGACTAATCTCGGAGGCAGCCAAGCGGCTGGCACAGCTGCCCGCCGGGTCTCGCCCCCTCACACCCTGCGCTCACCTCGGGAACAAACCTCCCCCAGAGAGGCGCTGCCGCATTACACTACGTAGTAGTAGTGGATCGATGGAATGAAAACGGTAAGTGCATTTAGATCCCAACAGCACACCCGAGTCCTTTTCATACAGGGCTCAAGAAGGTAAAGAGAGGGAGGGATGAATTGAGGGAAGGATAAAGGGAGGGAGAGCACGCTTATGAAATGAAAGCTACACACTGGACAAAATTCCACGCATGAAAAGTGGGGATCAAAACTGCTTTATTTGACTGTCGATTAAAAAAATCATCATGTTTTTACTGCGTTTCACTCTGTGTAAACGTGGTACCTTTTGCAGGATGTCAGCACTCTTACCGAGATCACTCCCTGAAAATGATCTTCAGCACAATTTAGTAAAACGAGTAAAACGGTTTCGTATAAATTTTAAGTCAAGAAAAACTCAAAGTCTTCATCCCCGGACCCTTAATGACATTTTATTCCCTCACAGAAACGTGAACATTGTTGATGTCATTAGAACACATCTATACAATAATTTGTACAGAGACAAAGTTAAAAACTAACAAAAAAAAATTACTTGGCACGTGTGACGTCGGGGTGGACCGGCACGTCAGTACTGCTCAGCCATGATCAGCGTGACGAGAGCCGACCAACCGGTAAAGGGGTGGCTCCCCTGTCCCCACCCTGTGGTGTCATTGTACTGTTCCCAGATATAGCCCGTTTCCATGTACTGTCTGTAAACGTTGTCGATGATGTTAGTCCTGAGCTCCTGGTATAGCGCTGCCGCGGACTCCCGGTACGGCCCATCCGTGTTGCCGTAGTGGTGCAAGGCCCTTACAGCCAGGTAATTGATGTTGATCCATATGGGCCCTCGCCAGTAGGGGGCATCGTGCTCGGTGTTACGCTTCATATACATGGGGTCAGCCTTGGACAGCGAGCGCAGGCCATAGGGGGTCCACAGCTTGCCGGGGTCCCTCATGTCATGTAGGATGTGCCCCAGTTTGGGCGAGTCAGGGGTCAGGAGGTGGAGGAGGAAGGGAAAGAGGCTGACGTAGCCCAGAGCATTGACGTACTGGAGCTTGGGGGCGCGGCGGACAGAGCGTACCATGCGGGCTGCAGGGAACTGGTGCCGGGGCTGCCCTGGGGGTATGTACACCTTTTCTTGGACCAATGACACAGCAGGGGTGTGGTTCCCGTAGTCTGCAAAAGCACCCAAATGCTCAGACCAATGCAGCTCGGCCAGCTGTGTGTTGTCGCTCAGCTCGCGCTTGGCACGCTGGTAGTCGCCGGCTGGCTCACCCAGGAGCTGCGCCACACGGGCCATGATACTGGAGGCTAGCGCCATCCAGCAGCGCAGGTCCACGTGTCGCTCATCGGCTGACGGATGTGAGGCCCGGGGGTAGTCGTCCAGCCCCGACGTTAGTGTCTTGGGGTTCAGGAAGAGGTTGACGTCCTTGTCCCGCCCCCGCCAGCGGTACGAACCGGGCAGTGGGCCAGACTGTGTGACATTGTACCACTCGAACCATGTACGTAGCCGCGGGAAAATCCGCCGGAAGAAGCCCTCAGTGGCCACAGAGTGGCGCCCCGAAGGCTCGGCATCCAGCAGCGCCTGTAGTGTCAGGAAGAGTGTGGGCGGGTTGGCGTTCTCGTTCCACTGCACCACAAATTCAGCAGGCACTTTGCTGCGTGCCTCGTCGCCCAGGATCTGCTCACGCGGGATCCAGCCATCCGCGTTCATCAGGTCCAGCCAGTGCGCCAGAGCCTCACGAGTGGCCTCGGGGTCCCAGCGACCTACCAGGAGCTGGTGGAAGCCCTCATCCCACAAGAAGCCCCTGGGGAAGAAGGAGCGTGAGGGGACAGCGGTGAACAAGCTCCCCTCGGGGTACAGCAAGGGGTGCTCGTTGTAGGACGATTGCACGATGGACTGGCCATGGAAATAGCCCATCCCTCCAAGCATATTGCTGAGGGCTGCCTTGGCAAACTTGACTTGGGCAGAGGTAAATCCCTTGCCCTGTAGGCCGAAGGTTTCCTCGAACTTGCGGTTGAACGCTGCCACCCTCTCCTCCAGCTCCTCCGTCATAACCCGGCCCGCCAGCTGGTTGGGCCGCTCCCGGAAGCTTCCAGACTCAAAGAGGACCTCGATCTGGAAGGGGGCCTGCGCCGTGACCTGGTGCAGCACGAAGTCGCTCTCCTTCCTGGGGTCGATTTGTTTCTGCTGCTGGGGCTGTGTGGGGGGACGGTGGATGTCCACGCCAACGTAGGGTCTCCTCTCGCCCGAAGGGGGACTGAAGACGAACCTGCGGCTCAGGCTGCTGCGGACGATGTCAGTAAGCTTCTCCAGACCCGGGCTCACAGTCTTCAGGTGATTATAACTGGAGGACAATGAAAGAAAGTTCAAACCCATCCAGACAGTCCATATCAGCCACCCACCCAACCATCCATAAGGCCCCCTCAGCAGGAACATACCTGGCATACTTGGTGCCCGCAGCCTCCCCGGCAGTGGGCTTCCCAAAGGTCACCTTGAAGCTGCCCAGCTCCTCGGAGGAGCCCGTGACGGAGCTCAGGCGGCCACGCTCCTCCACGTGCGCCTGCAGGGAGCCCTGGGTGTCTGCCGCCACGTAGAACATCAACGAGATGATGGGTGGCTGGGGGGCGGAGCTCTGGGATTGGAGGGGGAGGAACCAGGAGAGGTGAGCCTACTGCAGCCAATAGTTTAACATCTCAGTTTAAAATGTCCGAGAAGCAGCCAATGAACAGCAGACTAAGATTCCATGGGCCAGATTGTTCTTTAGCACGTTGCAGCATTTCTGCTGAGTTTTCTCCTGCTTCCAGACATACGGATGTCACAGGCATGGACCTGCTCACCTGCTGCTTGGCGGTCACCCTCCAGGTCCAGTCCCCGCCGTGATCCCCTCCCGGTCGCTTCACAAACTCAGTGGTAAGGATGAAGTCGGTATCCCGGATCTCCTGGACGCCGAAGCTCAGGCCGTCGTGTGCCAGCCACCCATAACCGTGCAGCCGGTCACCCTGCTCACATGTATGCCTCAGGCTCACTTCTGCCTCGGGGGACTGCCTCATCCACATCAGCCCTGCAGGGGTGGCCTTGATTTACTTTCTTACAAGAATACATTTTTTCCCACTAATTTAATGTGGTCCTCAGCCCTTGTTGTCTGGATAGATGCAGGCTATCAGTCTGTAATTAATACACTAATTAAACCCATTCAAACTTCCTCTCAATACTGGGCTTCAAAGAACCCAGGCAGATTCCCTCCTTTTTTCAAATGCAAGGATGAGGACCAGTTTTATAGACAGTACAGTCCTATCTTTTTCAGCCATTGATACAGCTGAAATTTTGGATAATGGCCTCGTTAAAGGTGCTTGCAGAAGCTGCCTTTCAGGGATGGAGCTGCCAGCTTTTCATGGAAGCCCAGATTACCAAACCACAAAGTCTTGTTTTAGTGTGGCAGGAGACGCCCACAGATCCAAACCAGGAGGCAGAAGCACAGGCTCAACGTTTAAGGAGCGGCCCGTACCCGTCACCATGGACCTGGGACTCCTCGTCTTCATGCCGAAGTAGACTTGTGGCCTGTAGGAGCCCCAGAAGCGATGAGGGGACACAGCAGAACTGGTGCTGTTATTGTGGAGGACCTGGGGCGAGGGATGCAGGGTGACCACTCGCCGGGCCAGTGAGGAGCGCATGTACAGGGCATAGAAGAACCACACCAGGCTGAAGATGCAGAGGCCAATGGAGATATTGATGAAGACCTTGCCCATGTCCGCCCTCTTCTTCCGCTCCTTGTCCTTACGGTGTGGGCCACTGGGTTTCTCATCTTTCCGGTGGGTGCTGGTGTCATTCTGCGAGACTCGCTTCACTGGCCTCTGTCGGCTCATCCTTCCCATGACCGTCTGCAGTGGGGGTGAGGTGGGACAAGTGTGTTACTCCAGAGTGCTTAAAAATGTGAAAACGAAGAACCCAGATCTGTCAAACGCAGTATCCTTCCAAAAACCCTAATATACTTCCAGGCCTGACAGCATCACCCCTCTCCTGTGCAACCTGGAATTCATATTTCATGCAGTATAACTAAGGGTTGTATCCATGAACCAAGCTCACATTTTCTACAATTTTCCACAATTATGTGCCATGTTTTTCAGCTTCACCTTAAGCAGGACACCAGCTAAACATTATGAGCAGCAATCAGCTTCTGGGAACAGCATTGCAAGATAACCTTCATCTACATAAACTTTTGTGAGTCGAGCAAATGTGAGCATTTTCCGACATTATCTGGGTCCCTCTCTCCTGCCGCACTAACTTGTCTCCGTATACTGACGTTATCTAGGGGGGTCTTTGTGTTTGTGTTGAAGGGTGATGTGCCTTTCCTCAAACTGGGACACTCAGAACTTCCTCATAGGTTTATGCACCGTTATCGTCTTGGCACTAGGAAACGGGGGTAAACAGCACGATTACTTAAGACTACGTGACTACGGTAATAAAACGTCGGAGGGATTATCATGTGATTCTAATTAGCTTAATGCTAAACAGATCTCATATCAATCGTGTAAAGTGTGATTTATTAATTCGCCGAAAATAAAGTCAAGTGTCTGCACTCCAATGAATGGTTTCTGAAAACCAGGAAGCTGACGACGCAAGTGCAACACCCTATATGGAGAGAATGACACGCCTGGCTATTCAAAAAGAAATGGAGGGAAAGATCGGATCACACGACGAATAGCAGAAAATGCACCAGAATTTGCAGTTTCAGCCTAAACCGAACAGCAGATGTACCTTAAATACGTGCGAAACTCCGGTTGCACATTATCAGTCACGCTGCTTCCTGTTCGCCTCGATTCCACCTGCAGACGGCGCGTGAAGATGACGTCATCCCCAAGACTTACAGCAAGCACTTAAAACCTTTCATAAATGCGTTACATGCCCCCCCCCCCCAACACATACATATTATCTTCATCGAGATTACTAATTGTCATAGCGTTATTTCACGAGAAAGGTGCATTTTATTTCCCCGGGCAAATACTTAGCGTCAACGCGTCGCATACTAATCACGCAAAATGACATTTATAGAGGAGTGACGGAGGAATAAACATGACACTACACAATTAATATTACGTCAAGATCGTCGTGGGAGGTA
Source organism: Mormyrops boulengeri (assembly GCA_026781065.1). Taxonomy (NCBI): domain Eukaryota; kingdom Metazoa; phylum Chordata; class Actinopteri; order Osteoglossiformes; family Mormyridae; genus Mormyrops; species Mormyrops boulengeri. The sequence goes on from JAODLD010000091.1 coordinate 86,845, forward strand.
AATGCCGAAATTAAATAAAGGGCACACCTATCAAGCTGTTTACATCTACGCTGCATTTATGTATTGGAAGCCATTAAATGTCGTGTGATGTAAGCAGAGTAGATTCGGCTGATTCATTGATCTCATACACACACGTTTGACCCAATCTCTTAGCCAGGAAGCAGTCCAGGTAAAACCCGGGTTACATCGAGCTGATAAAGTACTACAATGGCTTGCTGTGTTCCGAAAAGGACGGCCACAGCCTCAAGCTTCTCCAATTTAATTACTAGCTGTCATCTGATTGACTGCAATTACCTTGTCATCGCTCCAGAAAAGTGCGTATAGCAAGGAAATAAATAATTTTGAAACGTGCTTACAAAGTAGCGCTATAATTAGTCATCAACCCAAATAACATGGCTGTCACCTGTTCAGGCTTAAAGGGTACAGAGTTGAACTTAGAAGTAAGACGCAAGTTAGTGAAGACAGAGTTTAAAGAGAAAGGACTTTGGTTCGCCTTATTCTGAAACAGAATTGTACCCTGTTATTTTTATAGGATATAACAGAGCTACTAGACAGTCTTTAGAAAAACATTAGACAAAAACATAGAGCACAAAGAGCAATCATTCATCATCTTACCGTCAAAATAAGCGGAAGAATTGAGAGGAACACAGCGTGGGAATCCTGAATGATTTTAATGAACGGAGACTACCATCCCACACGTGCAATAAGGGGTTTTATTGAAATAATTACAAACGTCTAAGTGCACTTGAAGTGTAACGCAATTTGTTACAGATGATTAAACAGTTGAGAAGTTAACATTCCTGAATTTCTGGGGGAAATAGTTAAACAACAAACCTTCCTATCAAACTTTGGTAAACCGGCATACAAAATAAAATCCGCAGCTATGATTCTTCAAAACGTACAATCGGTTATTTGCAAAAACGATTAACACAATCAAAAAAATCGCAAATGGAAGCCCATGTATGTGGCTCTAAGTAATAATACTTCCCCTGAAAACGGAGTGAAATCTTAACGCTTCATCTGTTAATTATTAGTTGGGAGGGTTCAGACTACTGCATTGGCTTGGTGTAGAAACCCGAATTACCCACTATTGGGGTGGAGAACATTTGATCCAAGAAGAAAGCAAGCCGGTGCGGCAGTAAGGTTCTGCAGCCTTGCCGGTGACTCGCCGTCCCTGGTGACGTCATGCCGGCAGCCTCCTCTGCCTCCTGTGGGAAATGACCAATCGCGAGCGGGATCATCCTGCTGCCCTTTGCTCCCGACGCCATATCGACAGAGGGCGCAGACTGACGCATCAAAACACACAATCATGCTGGAGTCATCCAGTTCCAGCCCCTGAAATCATTTAATTGTTCTCATTTGCTGGGGGGTGCATGTCCTAATTACAGCGGGGGCTTCTAACGCTAAACGTTTCGCCGTACTGCTTAGCTGGAGAGGGGCCGGAAGGCGAATTTTTTTGTTTACAGGGTGGTTAGGGAAATTATTAATATTCATGAGAGAAGCGCTACATGATTGGTCAACTTATTAATATTTATGAAAGGGCTACTTGATTGACCATCGACATTGCTGCCTATTTTTTTCAGTCTAAGGCATTCACTGGCCAATCAGGAAGAGCTTCTCTTATGAATATTAATAGGTTTTCCCAAACGACCCTGTAAAACGCAAATTCGCGGCCAGCGGCCTGTTAGCTGTCACCACGTGTGCGAGCGGACCGTGCCTTCTGACAGCACTGTTAGGATCAGAATCGCCGCGGGCGACGTGCAAACCGGGGCCCCGCTGGGTTTTTCCCTCGGGCTCCTGACGCATGTTCTGCATGTCACTCGACGCGAAAGGTGGCCAGATCCCGAGATTAAAGCGCCACAGGGGGGCGCTGTCCGGTTACAGCCATCACCCTGTCCTCTGTAATCCTATCATCCTTTGCTGGTCATGTTAGAGCAGGAGCCCAAAGACCTGTGTGTCACTGGCTTATTTGGACATATTCTGGATCTTCAGGTGAACACCTAGAGATGTCTTCCTCTGTGATTTAAACCGTGGCGTTTATGACGGTGCATCTCAAAATGTTACGTGATCAAACATACTAAGCCTCAGAATAGGGGCTGTATCTCTCAACACGAAGACGCACTACTGTGCAAAGCCGAAGGCCATGCAGATGAGAGACCGTACGTTACATGCAAACCGCCCGAAGACCTGACCCTGAGGATTCCTGAGTTCATCCAGAGCAGGAGTTCATCCCATCTGAGCTCTGCTGACTTACCTGTCGACTGAATCATGTAATTCATACGGTCAAACCAATCTTTTATGACTCATTTTTACATATGCTTCTGAAATGTATCTGCAGCAGGAAAACAAATTAGTAAACCATTACCAGTTTTTGTGAAAATACAGTCTGTTCACTTCACTATAATTTCACTTAACTGCCCAAGAGCTGGGATTAAATAAAATCTTAGAAACTACGACTCATTTTAAGCTTGTCCCTTTCAGATGCGTTTTCAGCCGGTTTGGAATAGATTTCTCAACTCATGCATTTGGTGCGATGTACTTTGAGTTGTGCACATTAATCAATAAGCAACTTGTGGCTCATTGGGCTAAGCCTCTGTGCTTGTGATCAGAAGATTGCTGGATTGAGCCCAGCCTTGGGATGTGTGTGGCTCCTTGAGCAAGGCCCTTAAACCCGCCCCCATCTCCCTGGGTACCACAACAGGTGAGTGCCCTTCATGGCCTGCTTACTGTCACCTACAGCGAGCAAGTTGGGGGCAGTATAAAGGCAATTTCCACATGATAATCAATTATTATTAAATCATAAATAGCTCAACTGGTTAGAAATCAGTCCTGCTGTACCAAAGGGCCTGGGTTCAAGCCTGTGTTAATTCTGTTGCTCGTGGGGGTGGTGTGCACCTCAGCAGGTTGGGGTTTTGTGTCTGTGACCAGAAGGTCATTGGTTCAAATCCCGGGTTCAGATGAGGGACGTCACTGCTGGGCCCTTGAGAAAGGCCTTTGACAGCTCACAGACTGACCCCGCTTTCTGACACACAACTTCAGATAAACACAACTAATAAACAGGCAAAACAGTGTTTGAATGCCGTGTTTAAAATGCTGACACACAGGACAGCCTAAAACATTCAATTTTCAGAGCAATGGATTTTGAGCAGTCAGACTACAGACAATCGCTGGACAAACTAAAGTGTGTGTTTCAATGCAGTGTGTGTCAGATTGGAGATCCTGGCAGACAGTCACCGGCCAGTATAGACCACTAACCTGTGGATGCGTAGTGGGGGGCAGGGCGGATAAACATACACACACAGCTCATTTTACTGCTCGAAATTCTGTTTTTCTTTATGTAAGTGTCCTTACAAACAAGTCACATGCAATGGTAACAACAGAAGTACACCTACCAATGAACTGGTACAGTAAAACGGCGTGAGTGACTCCCTTATTCCCTGCCTCCCCAAAAAAAATCATGGGGGAGAAAGCTTAACAAGAAAAGAACTTTCAAAAATCCTGCAAACAAATAATTTGGGAAAAGAAACATTTAATGGCAGATGACCCCCTCCCCCACAGTTCCCATCCTCATCCACCCGATGACACAGTGGTGGGTGCAGTAATGATGGAAGGCCAGTACACGGGGGTGGGGGGGCGCGGGGGGGGGTGGTACATAATTCCATCCAAGCCTCAGGCCTGTAGTGAGGGCTGAAGCACAACCAGAACCCACCCGCTCCCCACTGACATCACCAGTCACCCCGTCTAGTTCTTGATCAGTCCGCCATCGCCTTCGCTGACAAACCTCTTGCGCCCCCTGGTGGACAGAAAGGAGAGGACCGTTCGTCAAATGATCGCAGCAGAAACGTGCTGGAGAAACAAATTGCTCACACGCCTTTAACAAGGTCACATAGCGAAACATACCATAATGTCATAATGATGAGAATTAATTAGACGGCCAATCACTGGTGTGCCAATTACTGTGGCTGTGAAAACAGCCTGTGATTTAAATAAAAAGTATTTCTATGTAATATAAATTCATCATTCACAGAAAGTCTTGGGATGCCTGCTTACTTCTGTATCAATATTGTAAATTTATTGGTTTCATAACAAACGTCCAATGACAAGCAATGTTTAACATACCTGTGGCCTGTACTACGAAGCGGGGGTACTTGTCGGATTTAAGGTAGCACAGTTTAAATGGACTTCATATTAGTTCACTTACATTTTGCCCAGACTACCTTAAATCCGACAAGTTACCCCAATAAGCCAGTAACCCCGCTTCGTAGCACAGGCCACGGTTCATATCTCCTGCACAGACATTTTCTTTTTATTAAGTATCATGATTCAGTTCTGTTCTTGCCATTTTGCTATTAATTGCGATTGTGCGATATTACTGAGATCCTATATGGACAAAACAGCCTCAGAGCAAATGGACATTTTTTTGGGCATCTGGTGCAGGATGGGGCGGGGGGGAGAGAGAGGGGGGGTTGGGCACCTGGACGGACAGGTGTCCCTCAGCTGTTTGGTGATGACTGACTCCTGGTGGCACAGTTCCACGAAGCTCTCCAGAATGGCATGAGCATGAGGCACGTCCAGGTTGATTTCAGGGAGCTCGCTGTAAACCCGCTGGAAGCCCTGTGGTGGTGGTAGGAGGGGGGGAACATGGAATAATGGGGGGGCTCAGAGAGACATGGCCTGAAAGCTAATGTAATGGAAGCTATTCGCTGTTAAGCAAATACGTTTTAACTGGAGGCCGAG
>JAODLD010000091.1:103013-122063 GCA_026781065.1 Mormyrops boulengeri
CACACCCCCCCGCCGCCCGCGCCGGCAGCACCGCCGGACAATCCCCCCCGCCGGGGGGGGGGGGAGGCAAATATGGCCGAAAATGGTGTGTACCGTTGCTGGCAAACATGAGTGAAATCACCATACACCACTTACATAACAGGATGGCAGAGAAGCAGCGCGTTATGTAACAGATCAGCGCTTCCCAAAGGTACAGACAAGTACAGTACCCAGCCTCTTTCTCTGCTACTTCCGAGCAATCGCAGATGCATTTATTAAACTGATTTAGGGACTATAGTACTGGGGTTTTTTCTTTATCGCGCATGTGCGATAAAATACATATTTATTAAGCACGAAAATTCAGAAACTATTATTGAAAGGAAGGAGCTCTTCGTGCACCGCGGTAAATCCGCAGGTAATCACGTTATTTCTGCATGTTTGGGGGCGTTGCCGTAATTTTTTTTATTTTTAAAAGAGACAGTCAACTGGGGATCTTTAACTCTGGCCAAATGTATAATCCCACATAAACAATGCAATTAACTCACGGAAAACAGCGCGACAGTAACCCAATTTAGTACTATACTATTAAAATAACGTGCGACTACTCGCTTCAGAATGCAAACTTTAGTATAACGGAATAAGGCTTTTTTATGTCTCGTAACAGCCCGTGGCGTCTACAAGCACACTCCGGCCGCGTTTATCTGTGTTATAGGGCAAAGGGAAGCGGCCCATGAGTGCGTGTCGCTGGAGCGTGTGTCCGGACATGCGCCCTCCCCCCCATCCAGGCAAAACACACCAACAAAAGGCAGAGCAGCGTATACTTTGCCACTTCTTATTCCTGCATATATGAGTAACAATGTATCGGATTGATGTAACAGATCATCCGCCTCTGAGAGTCACATGGCGGCGCCCGATCAGCGCTGTGCCCGACCCCCGAGCCGCCGTCGCGGGTCGGCTGCGCTCGCCTCCGCAAAGCCAGGTGCGCGGTTCGCATTCACGCAAAGTGCCGGCGGCGCGCCTTACCGTCGGGCCGTGAGGCATCGGACCGCGGGTTCACTTCGGCCGTCATGTCTCCCCCTCTGGCCCCCGCTTAGCGGTCGCGGATCGCTGAAAAACAAAACAAAAGAAAAACAGACGCGGAGACGTGACGCGCTCTCAGAAGCGTCCGTCAGAATGGCTTTTTAACTCTGTGACAGCCATGCACGGCGTTATTATAGGGACACGTCTCACCTCGGCTACAAAAATGAGAGCCTTCAAAAGCAATGCAGATGGAAGAAAGCAGCTGAAACGACGAGTCTCTGATTAACCTTGGTTGAAAACTTGGAAAAATAAATCCGCCAAGAAAAAAAATGCATTCAAAGACAAGAATATCGCGACTAATTAAGTCTAAAAAAATCTGTTTTTAACTTAAGAGTGCATGGGGAATCGCATGGAGAAAATGTATGGAGGAGTGGCTCAAACGGGGACGGAAACTTTTTTCTGTTTCAGCCTATCGGACAAGCAAGCAGCGTGGACCAAAGACAGTATAAGCGACACCCCCGTCCGTGCTTCCCCGTTGACGTGTTTGACTGATTGGGCAACGTTCAGCAAGTCTCTGGGGCGGTCCAGCGAAAATCATTTTAAGCAAGTCTGTCAGTTTCCTTTACGCGCTATTATTCACAGTTTGCAAGCAAATGGTTAAATGAATACGGCATTTTCTCCGCTCAGTTTAATGAGCCGTGGATATATTTTTTTCCCGTATAGCATATGATTCAGTGCGTATACTTAATCGAAATGTTTTTTCTTTTGTTGCAGTGAATGATTCATGTATCTGTTCAGTGTTTTTACATGTTCAAAATATTTTTTTCCCCGTTGTAGTGCATGATTCATGCGGTATATCTGCATCTTCCCTGTATGTCAGTTCTCCTTCAGTCCTGCAGAATTTTACCCAGCTTAACCCGTCCGTAGAGACACTTTGAAATTGCGTTTGGGACAAAGGAGTGTCTGAAATTTGAAAATACGTGTGTAGAGAAAGTAGTACTGGGCTGGCCATCTGTCATACTGGGCATTTTCACAGCGGGCCGATGTGTTTTTTGTTGTCGTAGATGATCCCCCCCATCGATAAATGTTATAGTAGATAGTGTGGTGTACGGGCAAAAGTCAAGGTTTGATTTATAGTCCCATTCCACCCCCGATAGATAGTAAGCGTGTAATATATATGTAAAATTCTGGTTCATTGGACAGGATCATGTAACACAAAAGGTGGAATTTGTGAGTTTTTCAGAGGGATCCACAGAGTTTAAATCGGGGTTTTCTCTTCACAGGGCCAAGCCAGGAAATGAAGGCCCCAGAACTTAAAGGAATCTTCTGGAAGATGTCTGGAGAACATTAGGTCTTGCTTCGCTGTTCTCGTGTAAAATTAACTTTTGGAGTGGAAGCAGTGTGGGCCGCGACCTTGGCTGGCGCCATGTAAACGACATCCCCGGCATCTGTTTTTGTTGTAGCTCGGGCTGAATTTAAAATGCCATATTGAAATCAAATCAGGTTTTTCCCTCCCCGGAACTGCAGCATCTTTACCTATGAGACGGTGCAGATTTCAGCTTGCAGTGTTTCATTTTGACCACCCGGCGGTGCTAGAGTACCGTAAAAGTCCTGAAACGATAAACGCGACGCCTGCAGCCAAGCACATTTCTAGCAGCACTTCCGAGAAGCAGTCAAGGTCAGTCAATGACACAGTACTTTTTATTACGTGATGTAAAAAAAACACGGCCATATAATACGGATACACAACATACTGATATCAAACAACGGTGAACGGAAGTTATTTTTTGCACTGTTATCCATCGCTATAGCTTCTCATGCTTGAAAATTACACATCTAATGTGGTGCACGTTTTGCTGTAGGTTTATTAGCCTGGCTGGCAGCCGCTTATGGAAGATAAAATGCGCCCTTCGCTCCGGTGTTTTTATTTTACTTAAAATCATAAATTCATAAATGCCTGTGCATTACAGTTTGAGTATGTTTGAGGTTTATTCGATCATTTTCCATGAGTAAAAAGTATTTGTTTGTTGTCTGGCAAGGGCAGATTTCACTCCGATTTTGAAGGTGATCTTCTTTTGGGGGTAGATGAAGTAAGGAAACCGTGAAAATAAACAGAATTAAACTGGAAATGTGTTCAACAGGAGGAGAGGGTGAAGATATTATCAAATAGACCTAACGGGAGACACACCTTAAATGAGAAAGTGTGGGATTGTAAACCAAAAAGTCTGCAAATGACATGGCAAATGCATTTTTTAGTGCATTTCCACCTCGAAACTGCATGAGTGAGCAGGGAGATACGGAGTTTATATTTGACAGCAAACCCACCCCCCAACTGTGCAGCCTTGCTGAGTCCACACAGCCTTAAAGCTTGAAATTTAACTCCTTCAACCTCCCCCCCACTGTGCAGTTTCTGGCAGCAGTAATCATACTTAAACGACAAACACACTTCACCGACGCTGATACATAGATGATTTTTTGTAAAGTGAGCTCTCCCTTGCATTCCCTTGCCACCTATTTGCCTAGACAAGCATGTAGAAGTGGGTCACAAGCAGGAGGTGAGTCACGGTTAATGCACAAGTGCACACTAGATGCCCAGTTAACTGTGTCATAGAAACTTCTATCCACACAACCCGGTGTTGGAGGATGTCTCCAGAGATCGGTGGACTTGTAGGGTTGACGAAACGCCTGTCCTGAATATAAGTGTTCTGGGGAAAAGCAGACTAGAAACAGCGCATTGAAACATTTATTTTCCACACGAGTTTACGGGCTGTTTATGAACAATACTGATAAGTTCGAGAGAGCAGCGACTTAAAAAGGTAAAAATGAACGTGAGCTGCATGACACAAGAAACATCTTCAACGTTCAGACCTAAAAAATTAACAAAGCTTAAGGATAGTGAAGGATACACCTTACACCAGGTTATGGACAGGGAAACAGTCATATTCAACAGTACAGTAAATATAAATAAAGTTATAATTGAATAGTAAGACCAACATATCCCAAGCATGTTGGGTCACTGAGCCTAAATCCAATATGCATAAGATGGTTATCTCGCTGCAGCCCAGGCAGGATATCACTTTTAACATTTTTGTTATCCCCATATTAAACACATCGCGTCTGCTTCACAACTCGACAAGCTCGGTAACTGTGAATGGCGTTACAAATTAAGAGTGTCGCACAGCTGATGTGTCACACGCATCATACATCATAAGGTATGTGTGCCTGAATGCCTTTCAGGGCGTGTATCTCAACGCTTGGTGGCAGCGAGGGCAGAAAAGCCTCTGGAGGTGTTCCGAGATCTGCGCCGTTGGGGAGAAACATTTAGGCTCAAATGTGATGGTTGTGTATCAAACATAATACTTCACAGATGCTTATTTGACAGTTTTTAGCTTCTCAGAACATAAAGTATTTAAAAATATAGATTATAAAGATTCTGTGAAAGAAACGACACACGGTGGACGGCTACAGCGCAGGATAACAGTCTGAGGACACAGTCTGGGCCTCTGCATGGACTTCCATGATGCGGGCTGGACCAATGCTCTGTTGTTACTCACGCCTGTCTTCCAGGCAGCTGACAGCCACTCGCTGAATGATGTGTAGTTTTGCATTGACAAAATTCAGTTCAAGCATAAAATGCTGAATGCTGGTATTTAGCAGTAAGTAGACAGATTGGAAATTCACAGCATAAAATTTACAGTGCAGCTCTCCATTACAACAGCTTAGTTGCTTCCGTTCGCCCTCCTAAGTCATGTGCGTTTTAAAGACTTGCATTATCAATTAAGATGAATGATACAGATATGATGATGCTACACTTTTAATTACACAGTAACAGGGTTATTTAAAAAGTTACTGTATTGTGGCACAATTATAAACAAGCCACAATTATGAGAGTAACTTTTTATGTTCAGATTAGGCCTAAACATAGAAATGATATCATTCGGCACAACTTTGAAATGGTAGGAAGGATAAAACAAAGAAACAGATCATTTAAAGAAAAAACACGGAACCTGAATCACCTCTTTTCAGTTTGTCTGAAATAAGTATTGTGACAAAATGAAAGGCCGGAAGCCTATTCAGCACTAAGACTAGGATTCAGGCCTCAATTTGACTTCATATCTCCATTAGCAGCATCTCGCAGACCATTGGTCGTTGGGTTCCCCTTCTCTTTGAGTGACAGCTGGCTAGCCAATGATGCCTCGGAGTTACATCACTCAGCTCTGCGGGTTGACCTCACCACTCCACGCCTCAGTGAGCGGCAGTGGGCGGCCGATGACTTGTCAGAGTGACCTCACCACCCCGCCGACACGTGACACTGTTGCGGCCTTCACACTGAACTTTCCTCAACTGCAATACCCTGATCCACCACTAATAGATCCACAAACGGACGGAAAAATAATAAGGCTTGAAATGGCATCCACAAGACAAAGCGATCTGGTCTAGCCTTGACATTGTTAGTGCTTCAGGACCTTGGACACAGATGTCCAGCAATACAGCTGCAGGTCTACAGGTGCAGTGAGATAAAAGAGTTCCAATTTGCATCTTTGCTTGTCACTGGGACTGAACCCTCAGGGGTCTGCTAATTTTACCCTTAGCTGTAGGTAAACGTACCTTTTAAGGTACAGAAATGGACTCTGAGAAACATCCCCAGGGTACAGATAACATTAACGTACCATCAATGCTACAAAAAATGTTCACCAGAGTCCACTTCCTTACCTTAAAAGGTTCAATTACCTACAGCTAAGGGTACAATTGGCAAAACCTTGAGGGTACAGCCCCAGTGACAAGCGAAGGTACAAATTGGAACTCTTTTTTCTGATAGTGTCGGTGTGCCAGACTCTGACTGGAGGCTCTGTATAGTCTGGGTCTTACAAAAAGCACCGTCATGTCACCTTTGCCTTCATGTCCAATTTGAAAAAGATAACATGCTACCTTATAGCTACATACAGTCTACGCTTCAAGTCGCAAGTGCTTTAAAATCATCTTTAAATACAAATTGCTTTACAGCGAGTGTAATTACATTCTCCACCAAGGACATTCTGGGAGGGGTCTGAATAAATACTACGTACAGGCCCCCCCATGCCACCATCACATCAGGAATCACATCACGGACGACTGAATCATGGTCCGACTTACGGGACACGTGCACTGGCCGTGTGGCACTGACGCAAGTTAACGATAAAGCATTTGACACCAAGGAAGGGTCGGGACAGACGCGATGGATCCTTCATGCATTTATTTGCACGTTCATATGCCATATAAAGCTTGATCGAATGCAGGTATTTCTGTTCGGACTTGGGAGGCAGCATATTATTAATCACATTATCGTGATAAGCAGGTATTTATTAATATAAGGCGTGTTATTATGGGCTATATCGTCTGACAGTCATGCTTCTAATCACTGGGATATTCTGTCAATTAATTTATAATTTTGACTGATTTATAATTTCCATCCATCCATCCCCACTGCATACGCAATGCAAGCTCATAGACAGCCTATGATATAATATGTGATTTATTTATTGTATTTGTTAAGGGGGGTATTCCACAAAGCAGGATTTCATCATTAGCCAGATAAGACAAATGTAAGGATTGTCCAATAGGAATCTCACTTACCTGTCGTCCTATTGGATAGTTTTCACGTTTGGCTTAAATTATCCAGCTGACTGAGAAATCCTGCTTTGTAGAACACCCCCCAGGGTCCAAACAGATCTATTTTTTTTCTTTCTTTCTAACTCTAGCTATAGTTGTACATGTTCACGGAAAAAAAATATTAAAGTTATGATGGTGCTGACTTTATACTTGCATTTTCCCTTCACACCAGCCAGCAACTGATAATGGATGACAAACTGCAGTCCATCGACAGTTACTAGTTGAATTGCAAGACCAGATACACTGGGAGAGAATGGGGATGGTAGGCTACATCCTCCCAAAGAAGAACAGCAGGCCTACGGTGGCCACAAATTTCAGTCTGGATGGGCCGTACCCCCACCCTCCATGCTGGATCATCAGGAAGAAGTAGTACTCCATCTAGCCAAACGTGTATTGATGAACCCAGTGAAGCTGCATGGGATCCACTCAGAGTTGAGCTGGGCCATAAATACGCGGGACCTGTCACAACTGGCAGCTTTGTGCTCAACATTCATATCCTCAAACCATTACAAAAAAAACATTAAACAGAAATAAATAAGATGCCTCAAAAAGTACTCTCATTCTGAAAGTCAAATGTTATTATCAGATTTAAATTCACCTCTGCATCACCACAAGTACCCATGAGTACCCATGAGTACCATGCTTCCTCCCACCCACCCAGCCACCCACCCACCCAGCATGTGTTCTATAGTTGTTATATTCCCCCTCAGTGAGGCTTTTTTCTTGATGTTTTTTCACGGCAGGCCAACGTCTCTCACCGAGGTGACCGAAGGAATCAAAAGTGTGGAGGCACTGAGGCCCGAAATCTAGCTGCCCGAGTCCGAGGGAAGGACCGAGTCAGGCTGACATTGTGTTTGACACGATGGAGGCAAATTACATTCAACATCAGCAGTAAGGGTTAGCAGTAGCCTGTACAAGGACAGCCACAGATTTCTGAGGCATTAACAAGCAGAACAGAGCCCTCTACTGAGAGGGCTGTGATAATACATATTGCAGAGGACATTGTTCAGATGCCATAATACATTTCACAGCAGTTCATATACATATATGTATTTAAATATTTGTTTTGTATATAGCTGGTTGGAAATCCCATCACCAGAATTCAAGGACAAGCTTCGCCACTGGTTAAACTGGGATCCAAGAGTTCTAGCAGATTGAAACCACTTTGGTGTCATTTAGCACTTCTGAAGGGACCGTCCATATCGTCTGACACCGTACGAGAAAGGATTACTGGCTTAGCGCCACCATTATCACGTCACTGGTTTTAACGCCGTCCTCATTAGTGTAATTATTGCATCTGAATCGACATGTCAAAAGCAGCATTAAAGGTGGCCCGTGACGGTGGCCCGTGACGGTGGCCCGTGACGGTGGCCCGTGACGGTGGCCGGTCCGGCGAATAGGCCAGGTGCGTTTAGGGGATGCCAGGCCGGTTTACAAGACAAACCGGCTCCTTCCTTGTCCCCAGAACCAGAAATGAGTTCGGGATCGACCTGCTGACACTCAGGTATAGAGACAGAAGGAGCTAAGTGAGCACAGTAGGGCGGGGTGGATCCAGCAGGGGGCGCCGTGTGCACGCCTGCACCTCCATCACGCCTTACTTCAAACCATTAGCATCTGGTTGCGGCCGTGGAGAGCCGCTTTCCCTGAAATGCCATCACTGCGCCGTCGCAAACAGGGACCGATCAGCAGGGGACGGTCCCTGCCTCTGCTTCTAGAAACTTCTAGACAGTGGATGCTCTTGTAGTTTGCCTACTCCCTTTCATGTGCGTGGTAGAGAGGGTCGGGTTACACACAGCGAGGGTCCGTGACGCCCCCCCCGAGCGCCACCTGGTGGCAAGACTGGGGGTCTGATACCACCTCCTCGCTTGCCTCCCGCTGCACACAGTCATTATTCCCACACGTTATTAGCCCCTGTCTAGTTCCATTGCTGGCACACATCAGGCTCCTCACACAGTTTCCATGCCAACAACAGAATCTCCACCCCTGTGGAGGAGGGAGGCGGAGCCACACAGACCGGTGCACTCGTCGGCAGGTGGCACCGGGGCCAGAGCCCGAGCAGAGCAGTCCACGCTGTCGTGAAGTAAGCCGGGCTCCTCCTGGCCCTCAGCCTCTTCGCGCTCCCCCACCTCCTTGCCCCCAGCAAGCTGGCGCCCTTGCTCCTCCTCCTCATCCTCGCTCTCCACCTGGCAGCGGCACACCTCGATGCCCGAGTCGCCCGTCAGCCTCCGGTGCCGGAAGTGGCCTTCGTCCGCCTCCTCCTCTTCCTCCTCCACCTCTGCCTCAGAGGCACGGCCGTCCGCTTCAAAGAAATCCACGTTCGGGGAGAAGAGGGCGTGTCTGGGCGGGGACTGGGCAGGTTTGGGGGAGGGCTGTTCCTCAGGGGGCTCCTCTACAAGGCCTCCGTCCTCCTCCTGCTCCACCAATACACCCAGGGGGTCAGATAGGGTGGGCGGGGCCAGTGATGTGGAGGAGGAGCCCGCAGCAGTGGCCAGAGGGCAGGGGTCGCCCAGTTCGCTGGGTGTGGTGGCATTGCTGGTGTCCGTCTCATCGGTGACCTGGACGGAGAAGGAGGTGCTGCAGGGCGAGGAGGCAGAGCAGGACTCGCAGGAGCAGCTGGTGTAGTTGTCGGAGCTGTGGGAGGAGGCCATGCCGCTGGGGCCCGCGTGGGCATACTGCGCTGCTGCCCCCTGCAGGGCAAACACGGTGTTGTATGGTGGAGGAGGGGTGTTGGGCCGGGCTGCCACCTCCTCATAGGACGGGAGTTTGAAGGAGGCCAGGAAACCTAAAAAAAACATATTCATATATGGGTAACTGACACCAGCACAATGTTGACCACAAAGTTCCAGTCCTTCAGCAAAACCTGGTCTGTGAAAAACAAGCCATCTGAAAAAGCAGCGCACAGAAACCACGACAACAGGAGCCGCAGCGAAAAGGGCCACGGCGACAGGAGTCACAGCGACAGGTGCCACGGCAGGAGAGTCATAACAGAACCTGCAGCACGTGCATCCCACAGATGTGTGGGAAAATAGCTCCCCTGGACTTTACAAAAATGAATACTGGGAAAGGAGGCGAGAGATGAGGGCCTAGCAGAGGGCCACAGGGGCAGCCAGAGGCCACGTACTGAGGTCCAGCATGGATGCTGGGTAGTTGCAGGCACCGTGGTAGGCGATGAGGTTGATCTCCCTCTGCCGCTGCTGCTGCTGGATCCGCAGCTTGGCCCGCCGGTGCCGGTAGGCGCAGCAGCAGCTGAACAGGATCAGCATGGTCCAGAGGAGCCAGAACCCTGTGATGGGGCCCAGCGCACACAGCTCAGGACATGGCTTCCAACACACAACACACAGTAATGCTCTCCTATAGTAACTATCCAATTACTTCATTAGCAGATAGCAGGACTCAAACCAACAACCTTCTGGTGAAAGGTTTACACTGACACAAAATGTGTTTTATTCTTTTTAAAAACTAAAGTTTCATATTGACTGTTCCTTGTACAAGTGACATCTTTTTTATTAGTTTGCCGAAGGGTGTATTTAAAGGGTACTATCTTTAGACAATATGCTACCTGTAAACTCTTGATATTCTGCACCCTGTCTGTAGGGGGAGCCATACTTACACCAGAGCTCATAGTAGTAGGTGCAGCAGCCAGTCTCCCCGCAGCAGTGTCCTGTCTCGCACAGGTAGCCGCCATGACTGTTGACGCCGGGACAGTACCTGGGGCCGGAGAGGACGGACTGGCCCCCACGGTACTGCACCCCCTGCGTGGGGGAATACCGCAGACCTGGATCACAGCCGCGTCTCTCCGTCAAGCCCGATTACAGCCATCTGTATTCCCTTCCTACAGAGCCACCTGGCTTACCCACAATGCACTTCACATCCCCTAATTCCCTTAATATCACTCATACCCAGAAAGAGGCATTATAGTTGACATAGTAAACGCACAGAACACGACAGCACAACAGCAGCATGGGTACATTTCAGTAATGTTCTCACACATTTTGTACTGTATAACAAAAAAAATGACTGTTTGTTTGTTTGTTTGTTTGTTTGGTTTACCTTACTGATTGTTCCCATGTCCAGATCCTGTGGGAGGGCCGTAATCTGCAATTCACACGGGACACTTTGGTTTATACATGTCCGGAAATCGCGGGGAAACTCACATGCGTTACGCGCACGTGGTGTCCTGTGAAACCCGTTTCCATTCGAATCGCTTGGACCTCCTGACAGCAACAGTCCCGTGACGTGCCTGCGGGGCCTATTTAATCCGCTGCAGAGAGCTTAAACTGAGCCCCACCTAAACAGAAATCAATGCTGACTTTCTATCACATGCCACGCCTCCTGATAAATGTGATCCCCAGGGGCCTCCCAGCCTGACCGTACGGCATCCTCTGATGCATTGTGGCGGCTGAGAGGATCAGCCTGCCACCAGCCCCCGCCCCCCCGGAAAAAGGTTGAGACGCCCCTCCTTACTTTAGCTGTGGTCATTTCAGCCTCTCGCAGGGAGACAGTCATCTGGATGGAGACACAGCAAGCAGCTTTAATGCATTTGACATTTACTGAGGTGGGAAGAGCAGCATCATGTCGGGGGCAGGGGGGCACGGGGGAGAGAGAGAGAGAGAGAGCGAGAGCAGGGGGTGGGGTGGAATACAGTGACAACATGCCATTGCAGAGAACAAAAATCTCACTGTCAGCTCATTGACAATAGTGGGTTTGGGCTGGCCAGGCTGAAGCTGCCTTAATTTCACCCCCCTCCCCCCCCAAAGGATACAACATGGGGCAGCACGTGTCCAAGGAGTCTGTCCTCAGTGAGGCCTGAAGTGAGTGTCCAGACAGAACCAAGACACTCCAGGGACCAGCAAGCCCCCCTCCCCCAAACACACTGTTTTGATACATTACTTATACGTCTCGCTAGCAACCTCCTTAGGGGATGCTTTCCACATTCCGAGATCTCTGCCCCGACCCTCGTCGGAACAGAAATGTCCAGCAGGAAGAGGCTGACAGTAAATACCAAGAGGTTAAACTGCACCTCACTAAAATTTCTCACAGTGAAAAATCAGCATCACTCACCAGTTAACCCCTGACACGCATGCTCCATCCCGGCCCTCGGAAATGCTACATGCGGACTGCGGAGGCTCGCAGACAAGAAGTGACGGTGTTTGCATGGAGATGCGGCTGTTTTTTTTTGTGCGTTTTAAATAAGACCCGGGCTCCGGCATACAGATGAGCTCCCCTGCAGTGCATGGCACGCAGGATACCAGCAGGCTTCTGGACAGCTCAGAAAAAAGAGCGTTATAGGCCCTCCTGTTGAACCCCTGAGTGTGATAGATACTTAATAATTAAAATAAATAAGCAAAATCTAAATGAAATGTAGAAGACAGATTGCTCAAAACTAATTTGAGACTCCAAAAGTATCCGTTTTCAAGATATAAAGAGAATGGGCAATCCACAGTATAGATCATATTGGCTTAAGAATACTTTTACATCTGCCTTCTGGACAGCTGTCACCTTACACCAAGCCTTCACCTGATTGGATGAACAAAAAGCAGATGCCAGTGTCCTGCTCTGTGATTTGCTGTGGACAGTATTGCGCTAGGTGTGTTGGCATTTGGTGCCTTGTTCCACTGCAACTGCAGTGACTTCAGTAATATTCAGGTCTAAATGTTAGAAGGCCAGGCTGTGGAGAGCCCATCTGAAAACATGCAACGACAAAACGTCTCTCCAGACAATTCCCACTGCCCCCTGAGGGAGAGATGCAAATTCCTTATGACTGATATTCCAGGGTTGCCAACTCATACGCATCTGGCGTCACACTCATGGTTTCAGATGCTCACGCAATCTATATTATTCCATTATAAACCTAAAATTAGCTACATCAGAAGCGTTGGGGTAGTTTACAAGCCCTACAGACTATTTACAAGGTGATAAAACTGTTTCATACACATAAATGAGTGCGCAGACTTGTTTCAAATTGAAAATCTCGCTCCAGCCAGTTGACCAAAGCTGGAACCCCTGAATTCCCTGTGGATCTCTAGAGTCATGGGTGTTTACTCTTAAATTTCACAGTTCACGCTTCCGGCTTGGTCTTAAGAAGCTGGGAGACATCTGTCTGTCGAGGCCTCGCCATCCGCGCCATAGCTACTTATACTGACTCAGTGCCTCAACTGCATGGAGGCTGTCTCACCCGGCAGCTCTGCCAGTTCACCGTGCAGGTCAGGACATCACTTTAGCAATACGTGACAAAACGCGCTTCACGTTTCCCTCATCCTGCCAACAGCGGACAAAAAGGCGGCAGGAACCACGTCCCACGTCAAACTCACAGCTCACTGCAGGCGGCTCGAAATCCACACCTGCCAGCTTCCTACCCGTATTCACACCCATTTCAGCCCTACACGTATCGGAACTGACCACATGCTGCCTTTAACCTGCGAATACTGCCAGACCTGTTGCTTGGTGATTTAGACACGCATCTGACGCTGAGGCAGTTTGCACGCTTAGCCATTTACACGGCTGGGTGCATAACTGGTGTAATTCAGAGTCAAGGTGACCAGCAGAGTTTCTCCCGGGACTTAAACCGCAAACCATCAGGGATCAAGTAATTCCTTTACTTTACGCTGCTTTTCCCAAAACAACTGCAATTTTAACGTGCATTTGTCTTGCTCTGCCTCAGATTTATTCAGATGTTTATTTATTTGCATTGTTGTGTATGCATACCATGTATGCACCGTTGTCTGCCGCAAAACTGCGCCGACTATAATGTCTTTTATGTAAAGGAAAACGAGGGTTAACAACAGCGGCGCTGGAACCTAGGATAATACACGTTATCCTTCCCAGTGCACCGCCGCACATACAACACTGTATCCCAGCCGATGCTCGCTTCTGGGTTTGCTGCATTGGTGCAATTTCCCAGCTGCAACGAGTAGAGCGAAGAGCCCCGGAACTTTAATGCAATTTAACGCAACATCGCGCACAGGCCAGACTGGGCACGAAAAGTTGCTATGAAAGTGACCGTCCCGCTGAGTGTAAAGGAGAATAAACATAAATTCACCTGAAAGAGGCAGATATGGGGTGGTGATACGCACGGTCAGACGAAAAATATGTGCGGACTTGCAACATGCACCGAACAAAATTCACATGATAAGACAGTGCAACAACCCATCATGTACTGAGAATACACTTCATTAAGAACGCGTCGAATGAAAAACGTTGAAAACTGAAAACTAAAATCAATCTCAAAAAAAGCCCAGTGTAATATGAACAACATGACTGTTATTGTTTACCAAAATACAAAAAACATGCACAAAGTATATCTGTGTAGAGACAAACACCCAGGTTTACCTCTTCTGCCTCCTCGTCAAAGCAGGACACCATGAAATTTTTCAGATCCATGACGAAGAGCAGGACGCGTATGTTGGGATTAAACACGGATTTCTTGGGTGCCATTCCGCCGCGCCCCCATGTCATCCTCCATCCAGATGCATGTCCAGCCCTATCCGCCATTCCCGGCCGGACAGGATGCCCCTCCCAGAATCCCGGATCGATGGAGGAAGCGCGGCCGGTCCGACAGCGGCGCACGTCACACTGACGGGGACGGAGCGCATCCCAGCCGGAGGCAGCTCGCCCGAAACGCGCGGCGGAGCGCAGGCGGCGGGCGGCCGGTCGCCGGTTTTCTTGTGCACAGGGATGGGAGCTGAATTAATGATGTCATTCACTGACCCCCCCCTCCCCCATGAAAACCCAACTGGAAGCGAAGTGAAGACCCCGTTTAGGATTGGATGCGACTCCTCCTAGCAACAGCCGTAGAAGCAGCAGCAATGAAACCGCTTTCACGACCTTCCCCTTCAGAAACCCCCCCCTTTTAAAATTACCGGGTCCGTTTGCGTTTTCCTCTGTGGTTATACCGTAGATCAATCGCAGAATTAATTCAACAACTATTTTGGAATGCTGAATTTTCATAAGAACATCGTTATCCCAGTGTCACCAGAAAAAATGAGCATACTGGGATTTTCAGTTAATTACTATAACACAATGCGCCGCTCAAGGTCATACAGCAAACAGAGGTCAGGGACGTGAGCCAGCTCTTGCAGATGCAATGCTGACGTGCCGTTTACAATATTGACATTTGTGAAGCCAGGCGGTATTAAGGAAGATTCAGTCATGATGTGCTTTCAGTGCGAGCCAACAGCACCTGCCGTCTGCTTATACATAGCTGAAGGATTTAGGCTCGGTTTCATGTTCTCCTCTCGCTTTCGGACACTCCCAAACTGAAACACAATTATATGTTAATTTGTAAGTGCCCTGAAACAGATGGGTGTGTTTTTCCGAAGCATAACCGCATTTTCCAGCCTATTCGTCTACAGAAAAAAGGGTCATAGATTGATACACATTTATTAGTAATGGATGAGTAATTGTGAATTGTAAATTATGTATTTAAAATAATGCGTTTAAATGCATAAAGCCGCATCCTTAAATTCTGGATACAGAAGCTGGAAATTCCTTTTGATAAGTACAGGAAATATCTTCCTTTTATTTAATCGTTGTGCTCTTTTCCGTTGTCTTCCGGAGCCATTAAGAATTCCGTAACAAAGCTTTATTTTGAGCATTCTTAATAATTTGAAATTTCTCAAGCAGTTTAAACCGAATAAAATGACATGCTTTCGGTGTTTATTTGTCAACGTTTCACTTACAAAATATAGCAATGATTAGCACAATCTTTTAAAATATATTCAGTCGTTTTTGTTTCGTTATGTATTATGTTTGTCTTATGAAGGATATTTTTTTACTGGATTCGTAATGAGGAATAACAGCATGAAAATCAAAAGCTTTTCAGAGCAAACTTTCAATCCTCCCAACTTCCACCCGGCAGAACACGCTGTTATGTTATAAATGTCCACAAGATGTCAGCAACGTCTAAAAAAAGAGACCTGAAATCTCAAGGGAGGAAAAGCAAACATGAATGAGACCATTTAAAACGAGGTTTACAGAACTGGTTTTAACGCCGTAGTACACTGTACGAACTACTTCCTGTCGAAAACAAAGGGTGATGGTCAGGAATTAAGTTAGTATAACTAGCCATAAATAGCACACCAATTCATATGCGTGCAGGGAGGCATGTTACCGCTTCAGCCGGAGTAACAGGGAGGTTTATAACAAGGGGAAGTGCAGACGTGTTTTTCTCACTTCCAGGTGTGCCTTAGGAGGTACCTTCCCCAGTCACGGTGATTCACTAAGCTGCTATCTCAGCTGGCAACAGAAAGGTGTCATTTCAGAATGGAATGGGCTGGAGGCGGGTGGGGGGTTGGCGGGCTTTGGGATGAAAAACAAGACCCACTATATTGTTTCGCTCCCAACACCTGTCTGTGGTTAAGGCTCCATGTGGCTTGTGAGCGCACGAGGCTGCCCCCCCGCAGTGCATATTCATAGTTGCCCTTGCCCCCCCACTCTATGCCTACACTTTTTAAGCCACCTGGTTGTGAACTGAAACTGGGAATTTCACGACTGACTGTTAGTCAACTCTACGAAATGACCCAAACATCCATCCATATGAGGAAACGCCACGTCTGACAAATAGTGAAGGGGGGGGGCACAGGTAGCACGGTACAGCGTTTAAAAGAAAAAACAATTCAGGCTATGAGGAGGATCCCAGGTCATCCATCAAAGGAATTTAAATTGCATTTATCTTTAAAAATCTCAATGGCTAAAGTGTACAACTGCTAGGTATATTTGTCTCTAACACTGGAGGAACTGGTCTGCTAGGCAACTAGAGTAAATAATAACAATGCCACAGTTGTGCATGACACTTGGGAGGGGACTGAAGATGTCTTTTTGTCTGAGAGGCATGTATGTGGCAGGGATTAAAGGTGCTGGGCGTGCCAGGGTGAAACTGAGCCACCCATAGGTTCCACCAGGGCAGTTTTCCAGTCAGCCTGTTCAGCAGGAGTTAAAAACGGCCAAGGCTGTGGCTGGCTACCACGTGCCCACGAAGGCATGGATCTACGTGACCTCACCACACGTACTCGACCCCCCCTGCCCCGCCCTCCCAGTACTGTGATTCAGCTCGGGCTTATGACACGCCTTTTTCTGAGTGCGCTCACTCACGCCAGGACTACAGCAACGCCGCTGCAATATTGGCTCATCTTGACCTTCTACCATCCCGCCAGTGGCGTGTGCAAGACTGTGGAATCGTAACGCAGTGCACATCTCATCTGTGGGGAAAAAAAACAAACAAAAGCAAGCAGGGAATACTTGGCGGTCCATGAACAATTTACAATAATAAAAAAAAATTCATATGAAATAAAAATTGGGCAAATTAAAAAGATTAAAGATAGAGTGCAACTATCATAATGTTAGGGACCCTTCCACAGTACTTTATCAAGGCAGCGCTGTCACTACACGTAGTGAACTTTATCCTCAGGAGGAACTTGACGTAATACGTGGAATGCCCCTCCTCCACCCTGCTGACTTAGCGTTCAGCACTAGGCATCACAAATCCACAAACCTGCCTGTCATCGCCCTAAAGAAGCTTTGACCTTTTCCAGAATAGCTGCTCAGATAAGATCAGGGCTCCCCATGGGCTGAATTGCCAAAACCCACAGCGGTAGGCTGTGGTGAGAACGCTTTCCGCTTCTGCTGGCGTGTCTTAAAACCCCCTGTTTTGAAATGCACCCATCAAGTGACAGAAATGCATTACAGCTTAGGCTGCAGGATTGGGGAACTGGGGGAAAGCAATGTTTTACTGCATGACTGTGTCGCCGCCCCCCCCACGTGCGTGATGGTCATTTAAGCCAACCTAGGTGAACATTTTAAGTCGCATTTCACAAATGTAGCTGTTGATCAGCCATTTGATAAGTTACCACTTAAAAATTTTAAAAAAAATTCTTGCAGGACGCAAACTGTACGTCCCAACATATTTAAAAATGCAGTAAGTAATATGTCAATGATAATCATCTTCCTTAAATCACTTTTAGAATGTTCACACACCCACTTGTTAAAGTCACACATGCCCCCCCTCCCCCCCGCCATGCCCCCACCCTGACCCTCAGCTATCAGTAGTAGGAAAAGGATTCACAGCAGCTATGACGGCTGACATCTGCCTTCTGCAGGGCCACTCTGCTGGAACACGTGATCGTCACAAGTAAGATGCCTCTGTAACATCTTCCAGAGACTGGAAATGTGCAGAACAGCCTCTGGTTCCGCATAAGCCATGCAGCCAGGCACCAGTTTTCTGCACATTTAACTCGTTAGTGAGATAGTTCTAGTGACATTCATTTCATGTTGTTTTCTTGCTCGGCCGAACTGATCTTGACAGCTTGAAGTTTTTTACCGGAACGATGCTGGTTATGTAGCATGAGGTCACAACAGCAGCGCTCCCTAAAGAATTGGAACCAACGACCTTATGGACGTGCTGACTTTTTGCACGATGTAGACATGCTCACCCAGATACCAAGCTTAAGAGATTAACAACAAAAACTGGGAGCCACGGTGACTCTGACACACTCCTCCTGGTGCACTACATGTTGGGGTCAAAGGACTCACAATCTGTAGCCCTCCTTGCGGGCAGATCTGGGTGGGGGTGTTTACAGGGCATGATTTAGCGAAACTGCAATCTTCTTTTACAATCACTGTCACAATGACCATCACCGTGTTATGGTGTGCAACAATTTCTGGTATTTCTGTGTATATTCCAATCCCAAGTGTCATAAACACAAGGTCTAATCAATTCCCAATGCCATTCTGTTCGAAATCGCCAGGCCCTCTCATCCAGGTCTTACCTAAACCGGCCATCTCCTGCCCAAGAACCCAAACCCACACGGACAGAGAAACAAACAAACATACACGTGCAGCTAAGGAGAGCAGAAGTGAAACTCTGAAGGACTCTAAAAACGGACGCTCCCACTTTTATGAAGCTCTGCAGGATTTTGGTATGGGGTGGCGTGTGTGTTTTTGTTCTTAAACTTCCAAAAACACCGAGCAAGTGTGGGAATGGGATTAGTGGGGGAACTGCTGTTGTACCTTAGAGAAAAGGCCCGAACGTGCTCAGCTATGAAAGTTGCCCTTTTGTAAGGCGTGCAGCTAGAAAAACAAACACAGTGCTAATAACAGCCTCAGTGCCCAGGCTGGGGGAGCGAGGATGGGGGCCTGCCCTTGTTTACTCTGCAGTGTGACGCATACCAGCAGTCATGGGGGGGCTGCACTCCACAGACAGTTACCGGTCAGGTGCCATCGGCCACACGCGAGGGCCGGGGTCACGGCAAGCCGACAGCCCAACGGGTTCATGGGTGCTGGAGTTCTGATGGACCTGGGACTGCGTGACCCCATTTAAGTTCCTTTCCGACCGCAGCTCAGGTTGCTGAATGCCCCCCCTCTGCCCCCACAAACCCCCCCACCCACCCCCCCACATGTGTGCACCCC
>JAODLD010000091.1:122934-135008 GCA_026781065.1 Mormyrops boulengeri
GCCCCCCCCCTCCCCGGAGGTCCACAGTTTTCCTCCTCATCCGCAGCATTTGAAAATGAAAGCCCGCGTGTTGTCCTCCTTGCTATTTCCCATGCCGCTGAAAAATGACTGGCCAAGCGACTCCAGAAGTCCATGCTGCCTGTCAGCATGCCCATCGAAACAGTGAGGATGCAGGCCACCCTCTCCCAAAAATGCTCCCTCAAACCCATGGCCCTCCTCGGCCATCTTAGCGATGGTGGAGGCTGCGAATTTGCAGAGCCTCAGGCCTACGCGACCCGCCGCCCGCTCCTCCCTGTCTTCGCGGGGCCTGTAGACCTGTTGCTGCTGACACTGTTGGCACGGAAGCTCGTTTTGGGTCCGAGAGCAGACAGGCAAGCGGTGAAAGATGTCATGCTGATGACAGGACAAGCTGCCGCATACTTCTCTAAGGCTATAGCTAATGCTAATGTGTCCAGAAGACCAAACACATATGCCTGCACGCGAGCCCCAGGAAACTTTAATAATTACAGGGAAGTTCCTCTTGGCCTGGTATTTGCGGAGCTGTTGATCATTCGGAGGCCAGTCTGATGAAAACATGAGAGAAACCCCAACTGCATGAAATGGGGGTGTGGGCAGCTCAGCACAGACCCCGAAACTGGGGTGTGGACGCTTCTGTGCCCCACAACAGTGTTTCCCGTTCCTTAACGGATTCCCCTGATGGCGCAGGTGCGGCGGTCGCCACGGTGACATCGGCCCAGGTGAGACAGTGGGGCCCTTTGTGCGAGGGCCCGAGGGAAGCATGAATTAGAGCAAAGGGGATGAGGGCGCTTTGTGCGGGATGCCGGTCGGATCGTACCACATGTCCTCAGCATGGGGGGGACTGGAATGTCCCACCATACAGAAAACACTCCCCAAAAATGGTGCCATGCTTGGTCTTGCTTTTCTGGACCTGGCCACACATCCAGCCTGTGTAGGAGGTGTGTGCGTGTTGGGGGGAACAGTGCTTAAAGGGATCCTCCATGACTTGGAGAAGGTCCAGAATTAAACAAGTAAAACAACAATACATATCTCATCTTAAACAAATGCCTCTCCTCCGGTTCCGATTTCGATGTCATTTTCAGTCTTGCACACCATCGACGCACCAATCACTGAGATTCCTCTCTGGGGCACGGCGTTGGTGCAAAATAGTGAGAGCTCTCGGGTACCACACACACAGGTGGTGAGTGTCCCAGCAAACTGACTGGATAAACACACTTCCAGATCATACAAGCGGCATAGCCTTGCAACGGCGTTTAGGTCTCCCCAGTTGTAAATATTACCATGTAGTATTATTTTTGTTACTGCCCAGATCGACTCTAAAGCAATTTATTCAGCCATATGTTTTGCTGGAGCAATTTCAGATTATTGGCACACATACAGGCAGAAGCATCCCTACCAGAATGGCTGCCTGCAAATCATGTGACTCGCTGTTCAGTGATAGGGCATTATCATGAAAGATATTGCAGCCGTGTATCACCCGGGAACATCGTTCCACAAAGTGACTCACAGCTGACCTAGTTTTACCACCGTTTGGGTCTGGGGTGTTTCCCGGTCATCATTCCTTGCCACTTGTTGAACCCAAGCCCCCCCCCGCCAAATCCCCCTCCCCAAAGCAGACAGCAGGTGTCATGAGTTCCCACGTCGCCGGCCATACGGGATGGCGTGAGATCACCGTGTGTGGGAGAGTCCGGCCCTGACGTCGAGCCGCACAGCATTCTCGGAATGACTCATGCCGTGGCCCGGCATGACATACGGGCTTGGTGCAGGAAACACAATGAACGGTGCACTTACAACTGCGCAGAATACCACAGGCCCATGTAAGCCGAAAAGTTCAAAAATATAACCATCAGCAGGGTCTGTTTGTAGTGGCAGTAGCATTTAGGCCAGACCGGAGCACTTATTGTTGCCAAGAACCTCACACACAGGAACTCAGATGGCTTGACATTTGTACGTGAATGTGTCTGTGCGCTCGCCCCGCGTGCGGTTTGCTGGAGCCACCCCCCAGCAGGAGAGCGTGAAGGGAGACCTCCTCGTCACTCTAAATTCATGCCCACACCAACACAAGTTTCATCAGCAGACCACGGATTTGAGCCCAGAATCAAAGAATCACATCGCTGCCGAGCCCAATTTACAAGTTTCATTTTCATCCCGAACTGGTAGATGCATAGATCTGGTTTAACTCGCATGTGAAACACACAAGAGCAAAAGACAGATGCTGGCTGAAACCTCTTGTATGTCTCGTGGGCGAAGAGCCACTGTGATGTAAAGACGGAACTTGAGGACGTGAACTTTCCCCCTGGTCCTGGGCGAGGAATCTGAGGCTCTCTTGAGCAAAGTACTCAGCCTGAAAGGCTCCTGCCAGTTATCAAGCTGTATAAATCTGTAAAAATGTAATCAAAACAATGAGACTAGTTCAGCAGTTCAGTAATGGCACTGAGGAATTTGCAGATGCAGATAGTGTGTGGGTAAATGGCACAGTAGAGTAGGTTTAAGAGAGCGACATGGTCAAAGACTTCCCCAAATGGCCTCTCCCATTCACCAGGCCTGGTCTCATTCCAGCTCCATGGAGATGAATGGATTGTCTTTACGAGGGGAGGGGGGCGGTGTGGCGGGGAACGGAGTGTTGGAAACTCCAGCTAGGCGAGTTTGGCGGCCAGAGCGGCACATCAGGGAGGATCCCTCCAGTGAGCATCTACCGCCCGCTGACGGTACGCCCTATTGGACAGGCGCTTCCTGCGGCAGCAGAGATCTGGTGACGTCCTGCATCGCTGTGTTGGGGGGCCGGAAACGCCACCGCACAGTGGCCTTAAGGATCGGGATTTGGGAAATTTCAGTGCTCTTCCAAGGGAGCTGAGAGGAGTGCCTGTGGACTTGGTGATCCGCTCGCACATGTGCAGGAGCGGTTCAGGATTAGGATGCTAAGCCCAATTCGAGGGAAACCTGAAAGCTGTAGCTGGCAAGGCGAATGGGGCCTTTACTTTGAGTAGAAGGATAAAGGCTATACTTTAGTGTGCAGAGTGACCCGAGCGCACATTTGTTTCCGATAACTGACAGAAAATGCTCTGGCTCTGGACAGGTGACCGCTCTGTGCCGGTATCAGCACGGTCCGTGAATCGATGGCAAGATACAGGACATCTTGGTAAATACAGGGCTTCCTGCCGATGCCTCGTGAAACTGGAGCGATGACGTGGCTTGATAAAGATTCAAACTGCTGCAATAAATCAAGAAATGAAACTAGCAACCCTGTAGATGTTGGTGACACTCTGGCGCGATGCTTTCTCTGACACCAGGACTATATAAAGTTAAAAAAAAACCAGCTTTATAATCCTCAAACAATATTGTAAACACAGTGAAAGCGCCGATGACTCCTGACCAGAAACCATACAGATTTCCAAACCACACTCTGAATGCGTATCCAGATAAAATGAGTGTAAGGAGTTTAGGATCAGGCGTGTTCATGGGTTCGTGAGGTGACTCTGTCTAGGTCCTGCACACAATGCAAACATAGACTGTTTGTTATAGCATTGCTTATTCTGCTAAAAGTTTCCCTTCTCTTTAAACCCATCCATCTTCCAGTGACTTAGACTGAGTTACAGGGGAAGTCCCAAATGAATGTGCATGGACTACTGCATGACAGGTAGAGCATACAAACAGCACACCAATGAGATCCAAGACCCCCAAACCATAACTCACTAAACCATGAAATCTCTAACATTATTTCAAAACCAAAACTAAGATGGGACTTACAGTCTGAAGCAATATTTTCTAGGATTTGTTTTCATGTTGTTTGGTTGAGTCATGTCAAAACTGCATGTTTTCCTTTTCCAGATTTCAAATGAGTGTGAAAATAAATGTCAGGTTTGACAGGGAAAAAAAAACATTTTGCTTATCTTGAAACCACTGTTTGCTTCCATGCAAAATTGCCTTAAGGTAAACGTTACATTAATAAACTAGAGGTTCGTAAAGTATCTAAATGCAACCTAAACGTGACGCATCTTCTAACGGACGTTGTTCAATCCACCGCATCGATTCCACTGAGATTTTCATTCAAAAGAGGCATTTTTAATTGCGCATAGGAAGCTAAATTGCGTGTAGAGTGAAATTAGAAAAAAAAGTCACAGTGATCATAAAGAAAGAAAGAAAGGGAAAGAAAGAAAGAAAGTCAAAAACAAAACACTAGGAAATTAAAAAGCCAGCTGCTTGCCAGGTCTGGAGCAGAGAAGCTGTCGTTTCCATCAAGCGCCATACAGATGATTATAATATAAATAGACAGTTTTTTTGGCGGGGGGCTGCCTCGCATCTGGTGTGGAATTTCACTGCGGGAAATATCGACCAGACACACAAACGGGACACGAAATGCTGTCAATTGTTTATTTCCATACAGACGTTTTTTCTCTCTCATTTATTACTTGACACAGTGTATTCCCGGCCCGTGGGTATTTTTCCAAGAATGAAAAGAACCTGTACTGTATATGTGATGATGCGAGTGCCACAAGGTCGAGTCCATGTCACAAAAAAGAGCATAAACACAAACTGATCTCTGTTATCACAGCGTAAATGAACGATTCTACCAGGTAAACCCGATTCCTGATACAATTCCTCAGCTTAACGTACCAAAAAAAAAGAGTTTCTTAGGATGATGTCACTTACAATTACAATTTGGAGTCTAGATAACAGTGAAAGTTAGAAAACGTGTCTATATTTGCTTTCAAAACCCATCCATGTAGTGTCTGGTTATGGTTTTCTTGGCTCTTCCAAGCATCTTTGTTCTAGTATCCACTCAGGCATGGCAGGCGTGTGCTGTTAGCCAACCACTGGATTTACAGCTTCAGACTTTCATTCGACTTAGTCTTTTGTAGAACCATGTGCCTCACCCCAGTATTTAGACCTGAGGCAAGCAATTCCGTTACTCAAAAGGGCCACGGTCCTTGAGGAAGTGTAGTGTCATTTGGAGACCAATCAACAGCTGACATACAACGTGAGTCTTTCGTCACCTGCATGGCGACTTTAATCCCGCCGAGTTGTGAGGCTAAATGAAACCCAGTGCTCCCAGGGCATGGAAGTCAGTTCAGACCATTTCAAACCAGTGTCCTAGGTGTGCTTTGAATCCACGTGACACAGCTGCGCATGACCCAACTTTCTGACGCAACTTCTGGTGCGTGATTTCGCCACACTGTATTCAGAAAGCATGCACTTATAGGAAAGGCGTTTCCAGACGTGTGACGGAAGTGACAGTATGCAAAAAATGAAACTGACCCCCCCCAGCCTTTGTCTGAAGTCATACCAGAGCGATTACAACAAACATTGTGAGGCTGTTTGGTGAGAGACTCATTATTAAATGAAACAATGTGATGCCTTAATGAACACAAAAATGTCATGGTATACATACCGAGTTGGTTCACTTCTCAGCCCTGCGGTTAGTTGTTCTTATATCTGCTTTTATTTCTCATAATCCTTTTCAGGAGGGAGACGTGCTCCAAACAATGGAGGCCAAAAATGTCACAATCAGGCAGTAAAGATACTGACAATTAGAATGAGACTCACACTTCATTCAAGTACCTAATAAGTAATTTGTCAAACAAATGTTGTTGTGTTCTGCTAAAAATACATTGCTAAAAAATATCCTTGAACCAAACAATTGTTTTCAGTGGAGGGATATCCATAATATTTCAACTGAGGGTTGAGAGTTGTTTGAGTGGGGTGTGGGGTGAAATGACCAAACGTCTGTGTCACGCTAGACAGGGACAGACCCATTCGCGATCTGTAATCAGAACACAGGGGATGAGGGTAGATGTTAGCAAGATGTGGACCCTGACTGAGAATGTGAAGCCTTGTGGGTCTGTTCGACTATTCCTCAGTTTCAATTCCAGTGATGTGCACGGATTCTCTTAATTACTCTTCCACATTCTTTGATTTCTGGCAGCAGTAAACAAGGTCGAGCGTGCCTTTCGTCTGTGTCACTTCACAATGGAACTCAGATGGTTCACATAGCCCAGCGTTCCAGCCAAGGCAGCGGTGGGGAAACACTCTTCTGCTTCTCAGTAGGCATCACTGTATTCTCTTCCTTTTACTCACTCAGTTCCTTTTGCTTTGCTATGTTTCTAAAGTTGACAGGAGCGACGTAAGAGAAACGAGACTGAAAATACACTGGGGCACTGCGAAAGCAGCGCTCTCCTTTTCATTATGATCATTAGCCATTTTTTTTGTTTTATTTACGGTGAATTGAAAACAGAACGTGGTTTCAGATAGCAGACACATCACGCCGGGAGGAAGACGGAAACCGAGGATAAGAAGCTTTGAAAAGCTGCAACACGATGATTTAAGCGACATGCTAAAAGAGGTCTATGGCAAAGTTTGTGTCTGTTTCCGGCAGAGAAAACAGAATACACCAAAAAACAAAAAAAAAAACAAGATGAAAAAACAAAAATGAGGAGTAAGACGGCAGAATAGGTGTGTGACAATCAGGGAACTGTTTGGGGATGTCACACACACACACACACACACACACACACACACACACACACACACACACACACACACACAGACTACAGAAAGAAGCCCACGTGTATGACTCAGTCAGAAAATAACTGGTCTAACTGGGTCGTACCAGTGAAATGGTTAATGTTATGTGTAACAAAGCAGCCAAAATCGGTGCCTAATAAAACACGGTAGGTGCCACATCCCTACATACGTTATGGAAACAATGGCGCCGAGGCACATGCACTGGTAGGCCTGACACCATGACGGGGGAAAATATTCATGACTGTAGTTCACGCCTCTAGTAATGTGGTTGCAGCAGTTCACCATGTTCTCAGAAGGGCCCTAATTTGGAAATCCGCTCAAATTCTGCAATTTCAGGTTCTCACATAACATTTCACCGACATCGAGTGCTTATTTATTCAGGTGAATACTGTCTATTTTTATATAGCTCCATCACTGCCCCAAAGCACTTAAACAGCATGCGAGACACATTTAGCCCTAATGTTATATGGTGGTGGACTGTGTGTAAATATCAGAAGACAACCAAGTAACTGGAAACAAAAAGATCCCAAGCTGGTTAAAGGAGAGAATTGGAATTTTCAGTTTCATTTGTTTTTAATATCAGCCAGAATTAATGGATTATACTTATCAATACTATCCTGCAACGGATGGTAACGATTTTCAGGAGACTTTATCCATAGATTTACAAGAAACAGACTGGAATTAAAAGGTTTCTTGGTAGTGCCAGACAGTAAGAAAAGACAAAAAGTGAAATGTTTCATTTGGATATACGAGTCTGTATGTGGAAATTCCCATGAAGTCTCTGATTCCAGATAGCGACGAAAGCTATCTTTCTCCGTATGTAATTACCTCGGTGTTCCTACAAGCCGATAAACCTACCTCACTGTTATGTTTCAACCCTGCTCACAGATATTGTCAACCCTGTAATTTGCCAGAAGTGAACAAATATATTAGACTACACCATACGTTTTTTTTGTTCAACCCAACGTCCTGTTGGTGTGCGCTGCCATATAAAAACGTTATTTTACAGCCTTACCCCCAGGGCCACCCTACATATTAATCCGTAAAAGAATTATATTCACAACAAATTACTTATTTAAACTTACAGTCAGTTTATTTTCAAACCAAATGACATTCTTATACAGTAAGCTAAAAATGTAAACTGCCTGAAAGACAAAAAAGCTTCTTTAATTTTACATTTTTCCGTCCTAAATATAAGGATCAAATATTATGGAACAAAATATATTTGCAGATATGTTACATTTCTGTTAAATGCCAGCTTTCTAAAAGTCTGTTGTGTAAAAGGACTACGAACACTTAACTTTTTGATATTTAACTACATTCATTGGGACGCAGAGCCCGTAAATTCAAACTAAACCATGGATATTTTAAGACGAGGAGGTCGACGGAGACCACGGAAACGCGTGGAAAAAAGTGCAACCATTAAAGTCATTTTGCAAATGGACTTTGCCACACGTGACTTGCAGCAGGATATGGATAACTTATAAGTGCACCTATTAGTTTTCAATGCTTAAAAATATCTTATAATTTAAATGAATGTCACGCAAACTAAAAAAAAATCGCCCAGACCCAGGGAAAGACCACTTCCATTCTGTTACCCCTGGCAGCCCTGTTCAAGTTCATGTTTCACAGTGTCCTTGGAGGACACGCCCATTCCTTGCAGCATTGCCAATCGGCAGCTGTGGATAGACGTCAGACCAATGAAAGATTACGGGGCTGAGTCACACGTGCTGTTGCTAGGGTCTGCTCCTATCACACTCATAGCCAATCAGAGCACGGTTCGTGACATATCAACATTATACAGTAAGCCCCACACACTGGGCTTTTTCATTGGCTAAGCAAAGTGTCCCACGTAACAACGCCGCTTCCTGATTGGTTGAAACGCCTGTCACTTCGCAGTAGTTATTCGCAGAAGGCAGTACATATATACATTTGGAGTCAAACAGATTCAGTGGATGGCAATTTATATTGCTCGCGCACGGTTTTAGTTAATTGTTTTCGCCTTTTGTTTTTTTTTTTTTTTTACCTTTTTATTTTCATTTTTGTATATAAGATTTTATTTTTTATATATATATTTTAATACACACAACAAGATGGAACTTAATTCTCTTTTAATTCTCCTGGAGGCTGCAGAATACTTGGAGAGGAGAGACAGAGGTATTTTTCCGATAAACTAGTTAACTAGTTAGTTGCCTACTAATATATAGGAGAGCGTACTAAAATAAAGGTCAATGGGACAGCTATTAATACGAGATCATTATATAGCTTTAACCATAGAGTGGGTATGATGTCACTTTGGGTATGTTTAATTATTTTTTTTATCACGGCAAATGTGTATGTACCAGCGGCCAGCTTTTGCTGGTAACCACGCACCTAGGATAAAGGTTTAACTGATGCGATCGGAGGTTCCAGCTGGTTAAATGCAGGGCACAGAGCGGCATAGGCGCCTATAGGTCCTCCCCGGCTGCCCCCTGTCCACTTGCATTTGTTTTCTATTTGCATTGACTGCATCCCACGTATGAAACATCGTAACCGATCGGCGTGACAGTCTGCGTTGTCGATCGGCGGGACTGTCTGCATAGGCATCACCTGGATGTCTTTTCGCAGCCCATGGCTTTCTTTGCCCGGGACTAATGCTAAGATCGTCCGCCTGGGCTTTCCCCCCGAAGCCCCTGCAACGCCAGCCAGACCGTCATCTAGAGCAGATGCATTGTATACCACATGCTCCGGGGACTGGAAAACAACAACAACAGATCTAACGATGCTTGTTTATTTTTTTTTTTTGCTCTGTCACTAGAAGCAGAACACGGATACGCGTCGGTCTTACCGTTCAATAGCGACTTTTCCGGCAAGAAAACAAAAGCCTCGGCACTTTCAAGAAAGGCGCAGAACAATAGGTAAATATGCACATGGATGATCGGTGTGTGTGTGTGTGTGTGTGAGAGTGGGAGCCCCCAGCCCTGCCCTGCCCTGCCGGCCGGGCGCCATGCCTCTCCCCTTGCAGGGCTTGGCTCGCTCCGGCTCTCCGCACAAACACTGCCACGCGTACAGCGTCCTCGCCTCCCTACCCGAAACCCTTCTTCGCTTTCACTCACTTTTTTCCACCCTCGACTCCCCCTCCAACCCCAGCTCCACACCCCACTCTCCCCCAATAATGTCACGCCTCCGCTTTGTTTTCCTGCTTTTGCCGTAGCCGTGCAGAGCATGTGTACCGATTCATGTGCATCGGATGCGTGACGTTTAAGCTCCGGTCCCGTTACGGCGTGACCGCAGTAAAGTGTCAGCCGGGCCGCCTTGTACAGCTGGCTTTACATGCCTTGTCACCCCTTTAAGTGCCGATCTGCACGGCGGTTATCGTAAAGCCAGGGTGCCTCCCTGCCTCTCGATCGCGGCTGTGGCCCGGTGCACGATGCCCCAAAAAAAAAGTTGCATTTGCACCCTTTTCCTCTTTCTTTGTGTGTATTCACTCGGTTTCCCACCGTTTATTACATTTACGGCTTGTATGTCTGCGAGTTCCTGGGCAGTCTTTCTATGCGACTGCGTTTCTGTCGCTCCCCCCCCGGCCTGATCAGCGAAGTCGCTCCGCTCGTGTCTTTCGATATCAAACTTGTTTGAAGCTGTAAACTGTGATACTAGCTCTGAGACGGCAGGCTGTAGCGTCAGGATAAGGCAGGCTGGTGGAGCGCACACAGAGAGGATATTATTATTGTTGTTGTTGTTTATTATTAATAATAATAATAATTAACGTTTAAAGGTGGCGGGTAGAGCAATGTGCCCCGGATCGGAAGCATAAAGGCAAAAATTAAATTAGGAAAAGCAGGGAGACTCGGCTAAGGTCAAAACGGGGACAGGGGACGTCGGACGGAAAGCAGAATAACAGGCAATAAGCCGCGTTAGAATTCGTTAGGCGTCTCTTTGGTATTTTTGTTGCGGGGGGCAAGAGGTGCGTTTGCGTGCTTCCCGGGTTCCCAACCACCTCCCTTTTTCCTGTTTGACATTCCACGGTATTTGCATTTTCTTTCGTCACAGCTGGTATTCGTGATGTCCCCCCCCAGAACAAGAAGCACATGTCCCTGATTTGCACGTTCTTTGGATGCAAGGAGGCACTTCTCCCATCTTCAGATAACGAAAACACACGCGCGCACAAAATGCGTCTTTTCTATCCCATCTCTCGGTGACGTCGTCGCCGCTGCTGATCTTGTTTGTGGCTTTAAAGCCTTCGCGTTAGAATAAATCTTGCAAGACCTACCCCCTTTCGAAAGGCCTCTAAATAAGATTAACGCCAGACACGCGTTTCTGTTTTGATTTCCTTATAGTTGACGGTCTCCGCTTTTAGCGGTACGTGGGTCACTGTGCAGTTTAGCTATGTGCGGACCTAGACGAGGCACATAGGTCACAGGTCATCGTCCGTCGCTCAGTGCAAAATTCTTACCGAAAATAGCCGTGATACGAGCGGGTGACAACATGGGTGTCACCTCAAGTGTGTTTTTTCAAGATTTTTTTTTTGTTGTGTTTGTTTAAAGAATGCTTTTCAGTGTAATCGTGTCTGGAGCCCAGACTAGGCATGCATACCTCAGCAGGTGCATGACTTCGCGCTCACTTTGAGGATCTCTCTGCGGCCGACCCAGTTTGGCAGGACCCTGGCGGGCGGGGTGGAGGGGTGCTGTTCTGCAGATGTCCCTGCTCAAACCCCTTGCCCGCTTTTTATCCTGTGTTCAGATTCGCCACCTGGTTCAGCTGCTGGCAGATTTAGGTCAGGCGACGAGCCGAAGCCTTGAACAGCGTTGAAACGCAAACTTCGAATGTAAAATAGAGCGACGTTCATAAGCTATCCCAGATTCTTATTTTTTATTGTTGCGTGCTAACAGACCAGAGCTGCAATCAGTATTTACATTTAGCATCCTGTTACAGTTCCTCCTCCTTGTCATGCTCACGGCGGTTGTCTGGTGGACCAGACTCGTTTGGCGTCTCCCTCATTCCTGTATGGCCGCCTGGTGCCCAGCGTCTCGCCCGCCCTGCGATCCAGGCCCGTGGCCTCGGATGCCCTCATCCTGGCGCACGGCATGGGCCCTGGGAGCGCTTTTTTGGCTGTTTGCCATGCGGTTTCCGCTGGGCGCAGCTGCTCGGCCCAGCGGTGCGTCGGCCTGCGCGGTCCAAGGGCGCAGAACTGGGCCTGGGACACGTGTTGGCCAGAACGCCGTTTTTTTGCTGAGTTTTGGGGATGTATTTATTTATTTCCCTCCTTGCATACAAACAGTATTTTGCCCCACCGCACTTCCTTCCAGCTTTAGACCGTAACCAAAGTTCTGATCTTCTCCTGACCTCCTCGTTCCCTGCACGCCGTCCCTCTGCTCCTCCGCCGCAGGTCACATGCGTCAGCAGTAGGAACGTGGTCTTATCTATCCCCCCCGCTAACCTCTCTCGCTGTTTTTTTCCTGTCTTTCCAGGTCATCACACAACGAGCTAGAGAAAACCAGGTGAGTACACAAAGTACCACCCCCCCCCATGCCCCCACCCCTACATGATCACCTGAC
>JAODLD010000091.1:156547-173023 GCA_026781065.1 Mormyrops boulengeri
ATTCTGCAGGTGAAATGGGGATGAATTCGCAACAAACGCATGTTGGAGGAAAAAGGCCATCAGGCTTAACCCACTTTCTAAACAGCCCCCCCGCCCCCCGAAAACAACTTCATCTGGTCCAGATGTAGTTCAGAGTCCAGTTTGAGCAAAGGTCCCCCAGAATGGGGGCTGACAGGGTCTCTCGTACCCGTGTGTGACACCTCTTGAACATCTACCCCTGCGGACAACTTTAAGGAGAAAAAAATTCCTGAGTGTCGTTAGGACAGTGTGTTACGGGAAATGCATGGTGCTGGTGTCCCAAAGGTGACGCATCACTTGACATGTAATTTCTCGGTGCCTGCTAATCTCACTTCCCCTACTGAGAACCTGGAGTGCTCTCTGTGAATGTCGTGAGAGTCTGGTAAGTCTGAGGTAAATACGATAAATGAGAGCCCCATTCTGCCGGAACCGGCTATAGTCTCCGAAGACGACGGCATGGATGCATGCCAACTCTTCTGACATTAGCCATTGCAGCTAAATTTAAAAATTTAGGTCAACAGCATGACGCTTCAGTTTTCCCGGATCTGCGTCACGGAAATGGTTCAGTGCTGATACAGATGAAGGCCAACCTCGAACCCCAGTGCCAGGGGCGAGGGTGGTGGTGGTCACGTACCTGAACGGGTTGGGGTAGCGTTGCCAGAAAGCACAGACGACATGGTCCCATGCGCTCTTGATGTCCATCTCATTGAAGAAGTACTTCACCATGGCTGATCAGGGAGGTTTGAGGGCAAGGTCTGCTGGGGTGTCCCTAAAGTGACCGTGGCCGGACCCCCCTCCCGGCACAGAGCAGATCAGCCTGCCGATACAAAGACGTTTCCGTAATGTATATATCACACCAGATTTATCAGTTAGAAGAGGATCTACATTACTACACAGTGGGCGGGTGTGTTTTTACTGCCTGTTCCGCACAAAACATAAGGTCTACCCGATAAGAATATTCTGATAGCGAGCAAAGCTGCAAAACCATACGATGTCAGCAGAAATCGTGCGTACGTGCGCTTACATGCACCGGTGCCTGGGACCCAATAAACAGCGTATTAAGTACAGCAGCGAGGAGCCGCGCACCCGCAGAGGACTTCAAAGAGACACCCCCGTTTCGTTTTCACGCGCCGCCTTCACACGCGGCGACTCTGCCAGCCGGACGGATTCACCGGCGCGCGCGGCGGGTGCCTGACAGCCGCAGTAAAGCACATAAAACGCGCAGCTCTGATATCGACCTTTTCCAGTTTTACTGTGTCACACTTTGCAGGCGTGGGACCTAAAGATCCCGTAAAATCCCAAGGTCTGAAGACTGACTTCAGCCGCTGAGTCTTTCTCTCCCCCTACTTAATTAAAAATGTATTTTGCTTTGGATAAGAGCGTCTGCTAAATAAATATAACATAAATATAACCCACATCCCCTTTCGCATGTGTTGCAAAGTACGGAGTCCATCTGCCGCCCAGCCATGTGACAGCTCGATAATGGTGACTCGTGACACCGGGAAGTCCTCGTTTCCCCACGCACCCGTTAACCGCCCCCATTCATTTCTCCAAATCGCCGATCACGTCTACCCACCTTTCCGGGAACCGAAATCGCCGCGATGGACCCTGCTCCCAGCACTCTTTTAGCAGACCGATCCTCTCCCATGTGACCACGATTTCCGGGTTTCTACGCAATAAATCAGTAAAACCTCACAAAAGCCATGGGAACTGAGGACGACTCCCACCGCCGGCGAAGGACGCACTTTTCTTGCATATGCCTTTAAACCTATCGCAGTGGTACCGGGCACTAAAACACTATTACGATAAATAATACCTAATATAAAACAATCACCAAAATATTTACTGATATTAAAACATGGCCGCGCCACACAAGCGTTAGTGCAAAAAACGTAAATAAAGTGAAACCTGCGAAACGGCCGATCGGCAAACGGGAGTTTGAAGGTGCAGGACGCATGGGACGTACCGGCCACGCTCTCCAGCCGCGTTCCCGGCGAGCGGCCCCGCGCACGCCAGCCGCCCACGCGTAGCCCCGCTTCTCCCAAAGTCACCGCTGCGCAGCCGGGACGCGCACAGGCCACGTCCGCTACTCCACCATCGGCGAAACACTTCCTCCTAGGCGTCAAGGATCATGAATATGCATTTCCAAATAGCCTCACCAGGGACCGCGATCGCCCCAATTGTGCTTCCCTCGGTCCTTACACACGCTCGCTCCCATGTTGGGGGAGGCTGTTGGGCTCTGCGTTAGATGACTCCAGAAGATAAATCTCTGTATTTTTTCGTCGTTATAGCCGAGAACCTAATAATGTGCAAAAAACCTCATTTGCATCGCGAGGTGTTTGAATAGCTCCAGGCTGATACTGAAATAATTTGCATGGGTGGATTTGTGTGTCTGGTGAAGCTTGCCGTGTCCTATCTATACCCCTTTTCTAAACATTTTAAAAATGTTATTTTAATGCGATGGGGCCAGTTATACAACAACCAGTAAAATGCTCATCGTAACCTTAAATGCTAGCGGCACAGCGGGCGTCTTATTCCCGCTGTACCCCGGTGCCAAATCACTGGTACTGTGTCGCGTTTCCGTCTGGAGTGAAACCGGGAGCCGATCACATCTTTGAGAGGCAGGTTTGCGAGTCACCGTCTGAAACAGGGGATCGTCTAGGTTTTCTTTTATATAGTATATTATTATTATTATTATTACTTGTCGGATTCGTGGTACTTTTCTAGCATGCTTAACTTTAGTTCTATTTAATATTGATCAAGGTGGATGGGGGCATGGTATGATTCTGTCCTTATCCTATAATAACCTCTCCAGCAGCGCTCTGCTTCCCTCCAGTGGTTATGTGGTTCTTCATGGGCCACTCTTTGCAGGGCTTCCTCAGGTCCAGCCGCCTTAACGTCCATTCTGGTCCCGTCTCACCGGTCCTGCTGGATCCATTCTGTACGTATAGACTGTTGTGTGCGGATTAGCTAGATAGGCTTGCTAGAGAATGAATTTCAGGCGGTGGATTTAGTGTAGATAGAAGCCACAGGTCACAGCACTGATCTCCATCTATTTGATAAAGAAGCAACAGTTGTGGCAAGTATTTTTATTCGGAAAGCAAGGAAATGTGCAATCCTTTATTGTAGCAGATGGCAAATTCGGTGATTCTTGCAAACAGGTGTTGGTTTAAATGCCAGAATATGACAGGTGCAGTGAAAGTCTGCCTCTTAGCAGAAATGACATCTTCATAGCAGGAA
Source organism: Mormyrops boulengeri (assembly GCA_026781065.1). Classification (NCBI taxonomy): domain Eukaryota; kingdom Metazoa; phylum Chordata; class Actinopteri; order Osteoglossiformes; family Mormyridae; genus Mormyrops; species Mormyrops boulengeri. Next base: position 159,806 of record JAODLD010000091.1, read on the forward strand.
AAAAAAACATTTTTTATATTACATATTGTCCAGTATGTTTTATCAAGTCAAAAACTGCAGTTTGTTATGCAAAAATTCTATTTGTTACTGTTTTAGTACAGTTGGGTACAGTGGGTACAGGTTTAAATTCATAAAAAATTATATAAAACTATAAAAATTATAGCTTGTCAGTGGGAAATTATAATTATATCTGATAGTTTCAAATACAACCAGGCTGAAAGATTGAAATGCCTTTCATTTTTATAGTACAAAAGTTCTAGTTTATAGTACAACATTTTCAAAATCGCACATTTGTATAGAAAAGCCAGAGTTTTTTTATTAATCAGTTCAGTTGTTGATTTAGCATCCTACTAGCTGCCTTAGAAGAACATCAGTAGTCCTAAGAACTTAGAAACAGCCCATTGTTATAAACCAGAATATAAATACAAAAAATTAATCCAAAATTTACAGCAAAATGGAAAGACATTGAGGGGACACTCCACGGAGAGAAACAATGAAATCAATATCTGTGTGTTCAATGTACTGAAACAGTGAAATTTAAGTTTCCCTGAGATTTGTAAAAACACAAACATCCTTGGGTGGCCCATAATGATGGACCCCCGCCCACTGAGCCGGATTACCTCTGACGTGAAGTGTAAGGAACAGTGAGGAAGCGGCATGGACATCAGCTGCTTGGGATTCCTCCTACCTGGGACCTCCCCTGCAGCACCCCCCGCCCCACCATCAGACCACGGTCTCCACGTCCCAGCTGAAGTCCCGCGGAGGGATATAGCAGCAGTAGGATCCGTAGGAGTTGCTCTCGCAGTGTGAGAACACTACAATGCTGTCAGACGGCGCCTGCACAGAGGTGTAGTGGGCCGCTTCGTAGAGCGTGCTTTCCCGGCTGGGGCACAGCCGGTCCAGGGCATAGGAGCCAGACTTGTCTGAAGTCTCAAGGAAGGTGCTGGAAGGGTAACAGTCCTGTAGGTAGCGTAAGACCTCATCCCGCTCTACACCTCGAACCAGTCGGCTGGTCTCGCCCACCGTGGTCGTGGTGGACACGGAATCCTCACCGGAACGGGCCTTCTCGCAGCTGTGGAGTGCCTTCAGATTCTCGCAGCTCCCGCCATCCGCCCTCCTGGGCAGTCCCCGTTTACAGAGCCACCCGTCTCGGAAGGGAGACACCGTGCAACCCTTGGTCGCATTGGCGATGAAGATGGCGGCCACTCCCGGCAGGCAGATGGCTGGCCCAATGGCAATGAGCGGGACGTCACCCAGAGTCTCACCCTTAACTCCTGACATGGTGAACATGAACCCGAACACCAGGAAGATGCTGGCCAGGGCAACGACCATCCCGGTACGTGGGCTGATGTCATCCAACCGTGCCGTCATGCCTTCGACAGTACAGCCTCACTCGCGAGTGCTCAGCCTGTGTAGCTAAAAGAAGAACATGAAGGAAGTTTCTGGAAGTCCTTCAGGTACACTACGCTTCAGCGTGCTGCCAGTGATCGCCTTCCTCCTGAGGATTTTGCGCTGTCGGACGGGATGCTGAGGGCCGCCGTAAAACAGGTCGCTTTTATAGTGGACCTACCCTCCCAACGTAAACGGACTTGGAAACCCGAGAAGCACCAAGAGGCAGCTGTGCGCCTTTTGGAGACTCCACGTAACGCATGTTGGCAGCCTGCCTGACTTTTTGCTGATTTTCGGCGCCTAGCTTGCACACACCCTCAACCCCCTTTATTGCCACAGATTTTTGGGCCAATTGTTGGCCAAACTTCTGTTCTCCTGAAAGCATTGTCATTGGGGGCTTAACGGGCACCTTCAGTCAAGACGTTCCATCTAAAGACACTCAACAGTAAGTCACAACTAGCAAGTTTTTCTTGCTAAACAGAATTTGTCCTCCACTGTGAGTTGGAGACAATATCATAGAGGACACCTAATGAACGACCTTGTATGTATTACTGAACTTGCTAGGTTCAGTAAGGTTGCTCATGGTTCCTTCACTGGGCTTGTTTATGTTTTTCGCCCACGACTTTGCTCACGTTTCGTTTTTAGCATTAGCTGAATGAACAGCGTGTGGACTGGGCACGACGCCATCCATCCGAAGCACTTCCGTCTGCTGGGCAGTCTGGGATACGCCTTACGGCCGATCCAAACCCGCAATAAATATAGACCGGAGAGTCTCTTGGGTCCAGCCCCACAAAAGCCTCGCAATGCCATCTAGGAAAAGGATCTAGGTGTTTAATACAGGCAGCCGTTGGCACCTCTAGCAGAGTCATTGGCGTTAATGTGCAATGATGGATGCCTTCATCCAGGTGTCCCAGCCATATACCTGAACGAAGTACGGAGGCCAGGTTACGAGTGGTAGGGTTCAAGGTTATAATGTGCCTGCAGAAGCCGGGTTACTAGGCGAGTTTGAGGCAATCTGATTCCTGGAGTAACGTAACACTTTGGGTTGGACGAATAGTCAGCCTTCACATGAGCCTCCCATGGGACTGAACCAATGCACCCATGCAGTCAGCTCTATGTGATGGCTTACAGCAAATCCTAAAAATGGGGTGGATAAGGGACTATAAATAAGCTGAGTTTGCAGTGAAGGCACAACTAATTCATTGCTGATTTTGTCACGTTTCATTTTCATCAATGGCAGCATATGGTTTCATCTACAGGGGAGGCTTTTCCAGCTGTCCTGAAGGAGGTCTCACATATATGCTGAATACTCACTGGCCACTTTCCCTTCACTCTATGGTCAAACTCCTCCAAAACCACCTCTGCTGGGTTTAGGTCAGGTGGCCAGGTCATGTGATGCGACAATATCAATCTACTTGGTAGATGACTTGGCATGTCCAAACTTTTGACTGGATCTTCATGTCTTTCTTCTACTGTTTTTTGACTGGAATGATGGCTCTCACCCCACTCTGTGTGTTTTGGGAGTTAGCATGTTCTTCCCTAGTTCTTCAGTTTCCTTTTGCAGTTGGAAGACAATCAAGCCAACCAGCATCTCTAGACTGCCTGCTGAGCATGACTTTGTGGACATGTGTCCTGCGATAGCCCGGCATCCCATCACGGGCGTAGCCCAGCCATGTGCCCTATGCTACCCAGAATGACCCTGACCAAGATAAGCGATTGGAAGACGGAAGACTGCATGAGTTTTTTAATCCCTTAAATGTCATAATTAGCGAATCTATGTGTGTGCATAGTTTGAGTTTTGCCTAAGCGATTGGCAGTGGTACCGTTGTCACTGTCACCCCTGATGGCTCACCAGTGGCCCAGCAGCCTGACTTGTGGAGCACTTGGTACTTACTGTGGAAGGTGTCGTTGTGATCTGTGGTGCTGCAATGGATGCTCTGAAGGCATCCTTCATGAGCCAGGTCACTGAGCAGGACGGAGGCTATTTTGTGACAACCTCTATTGTTCTCCAAACTTGCAACTGCTGTTGTTGGAGGTTCCTCCAGTGTGAACCCCATTTCCTGTCCCGGTGGCTTGCTGGCATAGGGTTGCGTCCCAGACAGTAAGAATCTCAGCTTGAAGTCCTGGAGCTGGAGTTGGGTTTCAGGGCACGGGGGCAGCTAAACCAGCCCAGGGCGGAGACCGCCACAGGCTCTGCATAGTTTGGGGACCTCGGTGGCAGGCAGTGCCAATGGAAGTGACTATAAACAGGATATAAATGATAAGAAATGAGATGCAGGGATGAAGAATCCTACACATTCAATGAGTTCCTTCTTTGTGCAGGTGGTTGCCTGTTTTCCGATGACGGTATGGAGGACCACATTTCATAAATGGTCTATATATCCAGCCATCCATCTTCTAGTCGCTTGTCCTGGTCAGGGGCACAGACTAAATTCCTTGGCGGTGGTGCGTGGCCTCTGTTCCTGTCATCAGAAGGTTGCCAGTTTGACCCCCGTCCTCGGCAGAATAGTCACGTCTCCGCTGGGCCCTTTGGCAAGGTCCTCCCCCTCGTGTAAATGCTCCAGGGGTGCTGGATACATCAATGACCCTGTGCTTGGACCCCAAGCTTCTCCCTCAGATGCATACAGTACCAGTCAAATTATGGACATACCTATGCATACAAAGGTTTATTTGTACTATTCTCTACATTTTAGAATAATTATAGACATCAAAACTACAAAGTAATATATATCGAATCTTGCACTGACCAAAAAAATATTTTTTAAAAAATTAAATTGGTGGGGGGGCATCTCTTCAGGATTCATATGGTTGCTGGTTCGAGTCCTGTAGTTGACAGAGTGATGCCACCATAGGGCCCTTCAGCAAGGCCCTTAACCCCAGTTGCCCCAGGGACTGGCTGACCCTCCTGTCTCCTCTACACCAGTTCCATGAGGGGGCCTTCTGGGATGCTTTTCCAGCTGTCCTAAAGAAGGTCTCTCATATATGTTGAGCATTCATTGGCTGCTTTTCCTTCACTCTCTGGTCAAACTCCTCCAAAACCCTCTCGACTGTGTTTCAGTCAGGTGGCCAGGTCATGTGATGTGACACTGTCACTCTCCTTACAGTCCTTACTCTCACATAAGTGGAGAGGGTAAACGACATCAAATTCCTGGGGATCTACATCTCCAAGGACCTGAAATGGACTGTTAACACCTCCTATCTGGTGAAGAAAGCTCAACTGAGACTTTTCTTCTTACAAACACTCAAAAAAGCCAGACTTCCCACTCAGCTCCTTGTTAACTTTTACAGGAGCACAACAGAGAGCATTCTCTGCTATGGGGCTACAGTGCGGTACTCCAGCTGCACGGCAGAGAACTGGAGAGACTTGGCCCAGATAGTCAAGATTGCACAGAGGATCATGGGTACCAAGCTCCCAGATCTGGACAATGTTTATGCTAGCTGACTATATAGGAAGGCTAGCAACATCATGAAGGACCCCACCCACCCGGGTTACAAACTGTTTGTCCCCCTCCCATCGGGCAAAAGATTCAGGACCATCAAGTCACGAACAAACAGACTGAGGAACAGCTTTTTCCCAAGAGCAGTGGCCTTCGTCACACCCCTTCCTACTACAGAACACTGACCATTAAGTCACTTCCACACCTCTGTATTGCTGCTGATATGCATTTGGTCACTTTAATCACATTGACTTGTAAATACCTAAATCTGTAAATAACCTGATGATTTTCTCATCCAGCACACTGTAGACTGCACTAGTCTAGGGAATATATTTCTATATTGCATTTTACCAATAGTTACATTAGGTTTATTTGTATTTATACTATGTCTACAAGACTGTATGCTATATTAATGTGGTACATTAATGGATACCTCTTCGCTGCTGAGCCGTGAGCTACCAAACAAATTTCGTTGTATTTCTGATACAATGACAATACAATCTCTTATCTTATCTTAGTAGGCAGCTTGGTGTGTTCAAACTTTTGACTGGCACTGTATATATTTGTGTGTCTGTCTTAAAAAGGAGATAAATATGGAATATGTAAAAAGCTTCGCAATGTACCCGTGCAAATTGCAAATAAAAGATCATTTCACTTTGCATTTGATCTAACCCTTCCTGCATGTGTCTTGCAAACAGGTGATCTTGTCAGGATCCCACATGGTTTGGTCAGACTCACACAGGAATTCACACCTCAAGCCCAGTGAAGGGCGACAGAGCTAATAATGCAAAACACCAAGTTATCCTGATTCTCTTTAATCTACCGCTGTGTTTTAAATATAAACCAGTTGCTGATGTGTAGTAATTAATGGTGCAGGAAAGTTAGACACTTGAGAAGGACATTCCAACAGTTCAGACTGATGTATGTCATATCACATATACGCAATTAATAGTAAGGCATTTAATCTTCATTTACCATTTTTAATTTGTCTTCTGGCCTCGGAGCTTCTAGGAAAAAAAACTAGGATGGGTGTGATCCTCCGTCAGAGTGAACAGAATGATCATCTACCAGCACTAACAGCAAGATTATCTATGATTAACAGGGTAATGATCCAGTGATAACACAGTGATCATCTAAAAACAGGAATGTGATTATCCAGCAGCATGATCATCCAGGAACATCAGCATGATAATTCAGGAACAGCAGGGTGATCATCCAGGAACATCAGCGTGATCATCCAGGATCAGCAGCGTGATCATTCAAGAACAGCAGCATGATCATCCAGGAACAGCAGTGTGATCATCCAGCAGTAGTGTGATTATCTACTTCCAGTAAGAGTTGTTTATCTGTGGTATCCCCAGAACAAACAGGTGAACCCTTTTCTGAACATAGTGCAGAAGAATAAATTCGCAAGTTAACTATTTTAGCTTGACTTTCATGACTCTATAAAAAATAAGGTGAATTACCCCAAATATTTCCCAAAAAGGTTTGAAGAACAACATTCTGGATGCAAATTTAACTACCAAACCATTGAAAAAAATAACGACTGAATGAATGAACAGTTGTTGTGCATTTACTAGCCTTCTCAAGAAAGCAGTTTGGCACAGATGTGTCACAGATTACCTGATTATGATGTCCATGAAAAAGTAATCCAACCGGGGTCAAAATCAACAGTAAACATGGCAGCAAATGATATAGTAATGACATAATCATGCAGTTGTGAAAGCTTAAGATTCAGGGGTGCACTTTTTAAAATAACCCACTTGATCTACCAAAGCAGCTTTGTACCATGTATTCTCAGGACGCTTAGCCAATAAATATCTTGCAGTGTTGTGCCATACTTGCCTCATATACACTTCTGCCTCTTTAATCTGATTTCCATGTGCTCAGATGGTTTCCGACACCTTATCTGAATGAAAAACCGTAATCTGCACCTTACCCTTGCTGTCCTGTTTGCTTCACTTTGCTTGGCCTTGAATTTTCCAGGGCAGTTGTATTTGAGAAGTGGAAGGGGGGGTCTGTCTTGTTTTCTGACCCCTGATAGGGGCAGCCTGCCCTGCAGCAATTTCGAGTCACTCTTTCTAAGGGAAAATTAAGTGACAACAATGAAAAAATTGTAACATTTGGATTTAAGTTCTTTTATTACTCCATGCTTCTTTAAATAAGGCAAAGACGTGTATTGCTGTCCGGTGAAACTATACTGGTCAAATGAACCTTAGTTTCACTGGCCAACTTCACCCACCTGCTCTGAACTGATGACAGGGACTGGATGAGATAGACTGTGTACACTGACATTTCCCCTTCTGTGCTGACAACTAGGTACGTTTCTGTTATGAACAGAGCAGATGACACAGCTACTGATATCTATATTACCACGGATGCATCAGCATTTCTCAATACAGACAAATGACTTAACATGTCGCATTTTCTGGGTCATAATTTTAAAAAGGTACCGTTTTTGATAACAAAATGCAAAAATCGTTTCTCGTTTCATAAAGCTCAACTTCTTTTGATCTATTTTGGTTATATATAAATAATTTTATGATATTCACCTTATATGTGTAAAAAAACACGAATCGATGATTTATTTGGAAAAGTGTTTGTAATACAACAGATTCGAGGTTTGTTTTGCACACCTACAGGGAAGCGGCTATTGAAAAAGACGGTTGTTATTGTCCTCCCGTCCAACAGCAGTCGTGCTCCGGGAAACATAAATTCAGTAATACCGGAAATAAGCGGTATAATCACCGGAAGTTATTTTGAGCCAGTGACACCGGAAGTAAATCAGTGACAGTGACCTCAATAGGTTGCGGGCTTCAGCTAATGCTGTCCTTCCTTTCAACTGTGTTATCTAATAAGTGAAACTGTTTTGCGAATTTGCACGTCTACAACATGTCGGGTTATACGCCGGACGAAAAGCTTCGTTTGGACCAGCTGACGAAACTAAGAAGACAATGGTTGAAAGACCAGGAGCTCAGTCACCGCGAGCCTGTCATTGAGCCCAAACCGCTCGGACCCTTGGCTAAATTCTGGTCCCGCTTTTTGGAGCCGCAAAGTCTGTGGAGGCTCTATGTGAGTTTTCTGGCGTTAATGCGTACGCGTGTTCCGTTTTCCCAGTTTACTTGGCCGTGAAAATCGGCTCGTGCAGTAAATAGTGACTGGTCAACAAATCCGCGGTCTGTACTATGACAGCTGCTGTGTGCAATCATACGTTACAGCAGCAAGGTGTAAAAGTTTACACGTTGTGAAGAACGTACAGTATGCTTGAAAATAACAATAATGCTTGTCTAGCTGGCTGTAAAATAACACCTATCAGTATGCACTTGTTATATTTTAAAATATGCACGCTCATAATACGTCGAGGATAATAAGCCAGACTTCCTGTTGTTTACCTGTTTGTTTTTATTGTTATTTTCAGACGTTCAAAGTGTATAATGCAGGAATCTTCACTTTCACACGGCTGCTGATCCCGGCTTGGATCGTGCACTATTATGTCAAGTATCACGTAGCGGTGAGTTTCCACATGGCCGGTTACTATCACTTCTTTGAACGCAGAAGTAAATAAAAGAGTGCAAAAGAAGGGTTAGTGCTATGTGATGCACAATGCGCCTGGCGAAAAGTTCAGTTATTCTCGGTTTTGTGTGTGTGTCTGTGTATAAATAATTATGCAAATATATGTTAAAATAACCCGTTGATGGGGTTTTGAGTCTGCTACAGCAGCAAATGTTTAGTCATTTTGCACAAAACCTTTAGGATATGGATTCTTTTACATGCAGCTTACAGTAGTTATGTCTTTGGTTGTAGAAAAGACCCTACGGTATTGTTGAGTTGAAGCCAAGGCTGTTTCCTGTAAGTATTTTCCTTCTAACCTGGTGTATTTCATTTGTAATACAGTGGCACTGATTGTGTCAGCTGTAAATGTAAGGATGTCCTAGCCATCTTTTGTGGTAAAACCTTGAAATGGCGTGAGTGGTGCCAAGTCTGACTGCTGGTTTTGGATTCCTCACAGGGAGACACTGTTCTGGAAACAGGGGAGGTTATTCCAGATCTTCCCGAGACTGAGAGTCACGGGCACCATTAAACACAACGATGGACCGCAAGGATCTCTCGCCAGTGTCCTCCTGTTTCTTTGTCACATGTATATATTTATCATTAAAAATGATGTTCTCCTCAATGCACTCAGCTGTTTTCTGACCTTCATCCACCTCATGCAGATTTTTTTCCAGCCTAAGTTATCTGAGAGGTACAATGTGTTAATGTGTTGCAGTGTGTTAATTTGAAATGAATGAACTGAGCTTAAAAAATATATGTCTTTCAGAGGTGTGAAAGCTCACAGACCTGTACGGTCCTGTTTCATTTCGCCTTGTGTTACCGTCCTCGTGTCAGCCTCTTCTCTCTGCTTCGTATTCTGACGAGAGGTCAGCTGCCCATTTTAATCCTGTCAGCTGACACTGCCGAAACAAACTACCAGACTTCACAGTAGATAGTCTCTCAATACAGTGCCCTCGTACGTCAACATTCTTTGAGTAATAGTAAAAAAATAGTCTGCAGTGTTTAAACAATTATAGGAAAGTAAATGACAGTTTTAAATGCTTTTGAAATGTATTTAAAACTCTGGGTGTGCTTCCCACGCCCAAGGCCGTTCCCCGGGGAATCCTGGCACCGGGAGAGACATTCCTACAACCACAGTCCAAACCTCAGAGGGCACACCTGTCCCAACCACAGTGTGAGACACCATCGCAGATACCATCTGCAATAGTGTGAAAGCAAAAATGACCTAATTGTGGAACTGTTTGCCATCCTTACCTCAAGACCACAAATATGTGTTTTATTACATATGAATATTAAGACTGAATTGCAACAGATGTTCCATAAGCAAATGTTTTGCCTAAATAGTGTTATGTTATGCTAGTGATACTATTTTTTCGATGCTCATTTAATCTGGATATATCACTTGCGCAGTGGATATGGGATGGATGCAATAGCCCTGAAGTGCAAAACAAGACCTTGAGAAACCGCAAAAGGATCTAGGAAGCAAAAACATGAATAAAACAATTGTTTTCTAAACTTAGGGTTTTGTCGAAGTTTTGTGATGCTTATTTTTTGCGTTTGCGTGTATTTCTGCTTCCTTGATCGTTCGTGTTTTTCGTATTCTTGCACTTCAGGGCCACCGTAGCTAGGAGATGTAAAAATCTATTTTTGATTTCCATCAGAGGCGTGTGCTTCCTGGCTATGAATGAACCGTCTGTGGAATTTGTCTACTTGAATCTTGAATGGAATGTCCTAGATAACGATATCAGTTTTGTTCCCTAGAGTACAGTCTCCTGTAGGTACTCATCTCCAAAATTATGCACAATGTGACAGACTACTTAATTCAAAACGCCGACTGTGAGTGTGTTGACACCTGGTTGCCCCGAGGTTAATGCCGGGACCTGCGGGTGTGTCCGTCTCTTATGTCAGTTGCTTAAGGGACACAGTTAAAAGGGACAGGCATGTTGTACAATTTAAATGTTTTCAAACAATGTGTCTTTGCACCACGTAATAGTAGTCTAACAGTTTTTAAAAACAGGTCCTTTTTGCACTTAGGTTACATTTCTGCTTCTCACGATACTTTAATGCACATTTTCTAATACATCTGACGGTGGTATGAGAGTTAAATATTGATTTACTCGAACTAGATTAAGTGCATCGCTCCCAGGTACAAAAGCGGTATGACCCGTCGGACTTGAACGTAACCTGTGGGTCCCGAGTCCAAGCATTGTATATTATATTATTAACGGGTCAGGTTCGTGGAGGGAAATGTAAGTAGGTTTCAAAGGCGATGTATTGCTCGCCTTTGTACGCAGGCGTGGCGCAGACAGTTACTTTGGAGACGAATCTGAAAACTGAACGATGATTTCAGGAGTAAATTTCTGCAGCGTAGATCGATCCTGGCGCGTTCGCGCGAGACCTGTGATCTCGTGAAGCTTTTCCCCGGGACCATGGCGGGTGTTTTGCGTGTTAAGGTAACGAACTGCACTGGAACTACAGGCTTTTCCCATCTTTTAATACACTCCCCAGGACGGAATTTGGAGACGCGAGTTTAGCGGGGCCGGTGGAGGTCTGCAGCCACCTGGCGTCTCCCTGTAGTTAAATGATTAACTTCCGCATTTTACAAAACCGATAACGTGGCGCAGCCTCTTGGAATGCGGCACTTCGCCGGATTTAACACAGTAGTGGCACTTTTTGCCGTCCTGAGGAAACTGCGTATTTTCACGTGTCCCACCTATAGGGCTGCCAACTTTGGTCAGCTGGCTAGAGTGAGATTTTCAATTCGAGACAAGTCTACACACGCATTTACATGCATGTAAATACTCTGTGGGGTTTGCACACTGCCCCAACGCTTATGGTGTAGTTGATTTTAGGTTTATAATACAATAATATAAATTTGTCGTTAGGTTTCTTGCATTGGAGTCTGATGCGTGAGATCTGGCAGCCCTGCACCTTGTCGATGCGACACTCGGCATCCCTCCCTTTGAACCTGCGACCTTCCGAGTCCTAACCCGCAGACACACCGCCTCGGGCTCCCGGAAATTAAATCAGACATTTCTCCTGTTTCCTTAAGATAACGATTACGCTTTGTTCTCATTTGCTTCGGTCCACTGGATTTCAGTCCCTTGTTATGCTGGTTGCCCGACATGTCGTGCCTCATATATTGGGTTTGTGCAGTGCCATTGTAAACGCCACATTACCACAAACCAGTAGCAGCTGTACTTGTGTAATAAACATTAGAATGAGTGTGTTTGCATCCCATAGCCCTGAACAGTCATTGATTGCGTGATTCTGGCTCAGTGTATAGCCCATGGATTGAGCCCAGCTCCTCCCTCTGTTATATTTACATTTTTTTAAAAAACATAGGCTTCCTTTGGTTTTCACCTGGCAGTCTGTTTTCCAGCTGTCATTTTAATGCATATTGTCAAAGTAACTATTTGCCTTTGGGAAATTTTAATTAACTCCCGAATTGAGTGAGTAACATGGATTTGCATGTTTTTCCATTCATTCATTTAACGGTCATGGTCCATCTGCATAAATGTTCAGGAAATGGGGCTCAGTAGGGAGATTAATGATTGTGAGCTGGGGTCTGACTTTTCCCACTGTGTCCAGATCGGCATCATTGGAGGGTCTGGCCTTGACGACCCGGACATTCTAGAAGGACGGATCGAGAAGTATGTGAACACACCTTTCGGGAAGGTTGGTTCCTATGAAACTCGAGGCAGACGGTGTTTATTTGTGGGTGTTTGCAGTGATGAAGAGTGCAGATATGATTCATCGTCCCAGGATATATCCTGTCCTGTAGAAGCAGATTGCTGTGGCATCCATGTTGGATGGGTGGAATTGAATCATCGGCGTAATTTTGGGAAAGGGAGTAACCCTGAGGTGGCGAATAGCCAATAGCGAAGCAGAAAACTGCTTCTACCGCCACCAGCCAGACGAAGAGCCCCTGACATGTCCGTTTTGTAATCTGGCCCTGTCAGTGAAACCTATTTTACTTTGTTGTTTTGCTCTGTGTAATACAAGGCACCGATTTTACAGACAAAACAGTCTGGTGGATGTTTTGAATAAGGTACCAGCCCATAAAGTTTTGGAATTTTTTATCAAACATTAATTTAAAGAATCTTTGGCAAATTCTGTTTTTGTTGATCTTTTTCCTGTTTTAAATTTCTTGTTAAATTATTTATTTGTTTTACCTTTTTGCCATGATATAGCCATTGTTGCTGATTTGGCATTAAACTTAAGCACACACACACCACCAGCCAGACTGACCTGTTCACGCCCAAGTGGAGGTTTGTGTCCGGCCGTATCTGGTGACTTTTGTTGCAGGATGGGTGTTGAGGGACAACACTGCAGGTATATTGTATACATCTCATAAAAAGGTTTTCTTTTTTCCCCTCTTGTCTCAGCCTTCAGATGTGCTCATACTGGGGAAGATTAAAAACGTCGAATGTGTACTGCTGGCAAGGTAATATATGATGAAATGTGTCTTGCTCTTAGGCAAAGAGCTGTTGAGAATATTTGTTTTGTAAGTCACAGTTTTCTGTATATAAGACTTTTTTTCTATAACATTTACCTTTATATTTATAAACCATCCATATTACATATTCATATTGTATGTATATGGTTGTTGTTTTTTATACTGTTGTGCTTGAGAGACACCATCGACCGGAATCAAATTCCTTGTATGTGTTCGCTGACATACTTGGCCATTAATCGCGATTCTGATTCTGACAGTGCCCTCTTGTGGCAGTGAGGTTTCATGGCATGCTGCCAGAATGAAAGTTTCTAGTATGTTTTTCTGGGGGGGGGGGGGGGGGGGGGGGGGGGGGGGGGGGGGGGGGGGGGGGGGGGGGGGGGG
>JAODLD010000091.1:179245-202199 GCA_026781065.1 Mormyrops boulengeri
GGGTGGGGGTGGGGGGGGGGTGTCTGGGCTCCAGCTGGTTTTTCCCTGTGATGGCTCTGCTGTGGTATCTTGATGTGTTCTTATTTTATTCTGGAACGTAAATCTCTAACGGTGTTTGCGTAACAATGGGACCCATAAAATCAAGGCCGTGTATGTGTGAAAAAGACCACATTTGCATGCTAAATGCACACACCACCCTGTCACAGATCACCATCCTGGTCCCAGGGGCCTTGATTCTAACACATTTCTTCATGAACTATTATCTGATGAGCTGCGCGTGGAGGTTAGTGTCTGGCTTAAGTCTCTGTGTCTGTGTTCAGAAGGTTCAAATCTCTAGTTCAGATCATGTGGTTTGCAGAGTGATATCACCGCAGTGCCTTTGAGTAAGGCCCTTAACCCACATTGTTCCAGGTGCTGTAAAGTCATTGCCTTTTAAAACGCACATGAATGAATTTTGGGATTTGAGTTAAATTAAACCAAATGCTTTTTTAACTCCATTTAATCAAAAATGTACAGAGTGTTGTAGGTGAGCTAAGATGTGGCCGTTCGAGGATAGAAGCAGTGTCTCAAGCAGAATCGTGCTTTAAAGTGCAGAATTCCCACACAAGCGGGGACTGGCGTCTGCCGTCAGGTGCCCAGAGCAAGCGGCTCAGGAAGGGCAGATAGTATCTTCAGGCACGAGCGAGACGCTCTGGGCGATGACCTGGCAAGATGCAGTATCCATCTGTGAGGCTGCAGCTCACAGGACAGTTTCGCTTTTTCTCAGAAGGGAACCGCACTGCATTGCGTAAGGTTCGCCTTCCCCGCTTCCTGGTTCGTTCTGTTTACATCGGTGGCGCGCAGGTTCAGCCTGGGGGCTCCAGCGGTTCTGTTCCGGGGAGCACAGCGGTGTGGCAGACCGAGTGCGCTTGGCCCTCCCCCCTCTCAGATAAGCCCCCGGTAGTTGACCGTGCTGCCGTGGGTCGACTCGAGGATGGCAGCAGATGGCGCCCCCGTGACCCCCCCTTTGTCATAACGCTGGTGTTTCACAATGCTGATGTTGCACCTCAGAGTGACACCACACAGCCTGTCTGTGCCCATTTCTTCGCCTAGTGTTTGTGCCTTGATGCCCCCCCCCACCTAATCTGGGTTATTGTCGAACAAAAATAATGTTTTCGTAAATGGAAATAACGGGCAAAAATAGAAAAAGCTACACCAAAACTGTAAATATTGTGTCCAAAAACTAATGTTTTTAAATACTGTTTAGCTAAAGTAATGATTTATTTATCTTTAATTACCAATAATAATGCCTGGAACATTTTGAGGATATTAGTACGTAATTTGCACTGTGTATTCATGTAGGATCCACTGAAGAACAGACACGTAAAATAGCTCTACAACTTCCAATCAATCCTTAGAAATAAAAGCACTGAAACGTGACCTAAAACTAAAATACATAAAAACGAGTTAAACCACACTGAAAATGAACCAAAACTAAACTGGATTTCAAAATGACAATTGAAAATAATATACAAATAAAATGCACCTCATCAGCTAGCTGGTTTTTAATGGTTGTAAAAGCTGGGGAGACGCCCCCCCCCAGTCAGCAAAACCCTCCTCCCTGAAAGACCCAGTCGCCCACCTTAATGGCTGCATGCCTTTACTTGTCTTACTGTACTCGACCCCTGGGTGCCCCTCCTTCCCTCCACTTTTGAAACACCCACACTACACTTCCGTCACATTCTTCCTTCTGTCCTTCCTTCCCCAGCTGCCCGGTGGTGGCGGCTGCCTGCGGAAGCTGAGTCACAGTGATTCACCTTCCTGGCCACTGGGTCAGCCGTCTCCACCTACGGCTGCCGCTCGGAAGCAGCCCGGTGGCCAGCTGGTGGGGCTTTTTTGTATCTCATTCATAGCCTACTGTGGGTTAAACACGTTTTACTAAACCTGTGGCTCAGCGGGCGAGTACTCTGTACCTGTGATCAGAAGGTCGCCAGGTCAAATCCCAGGGTCAGCTGAGTGATGTCACCATTGTTAAGCCCAAAGTGCTCCAGGAACTGTCTGACCCTCACCATGGTTGATTCCTTACATGCTTTTGTTTCTTTGCATGCGTGTTGGCCAGCATACCTTGTACATTCAGTGAAAACGTCAACCCTCGGGGACAAATAAAGTTTTTTGAATTTGAATTTGAATCATCACTGTTCACATTTTACTTAATCAACAGATGTTTTCATTCAAAGCAACATCCTTTTTCCTTTTTTAAGAATGTAAGGTGAGACAGTCTCTGGAGCACTTGTAGCAGTAAGGGCTTTGTTAAACGGTGAAATCACTCTGCCGATCAGGGGATTTGAACTAGCAACCTTCCGATCACAGTTGCAGTGTCCAAACCCGCTGAGCCGTATCCCACCCCCACACAGGTGACAGTCATTTCAGTGATCTCCGCTGGTGCAATCAGCCGGTTTGTGCGAAGCCACTCGTGAAGCGAAAGTGAAAGTCACCGGTGAGGCTGACAAACCAGTACTGCTCAGCGCATCACTGAAACCATGTGGCCCATCCTGAACTGGACTCTGCCCCGTGGCTTCTTTATGGATGCATGCCGTCCTGCAGGTTCCGGCTCCCCCTTATCGGCCTGTCGCTGTCTGGCTGCTGTCTCTGCGCTGCTCATGTTCTCCGTGCCCTCTCACAAGGAGGCGCCGTGGGGAGACAGTGGGCATTTGTGGCAATTTTATCGTTCGAGGGACTGGCAGTTGCTGTAATGGGGAAGTTTAACAACTTTAGCACCAACAAGACCCCCCCCCCCTCCTTTTTTTTAATGCACCCCTCCCACCATATACACCATTACAAGCCTTTAAAAAAATTGGCACCAAAATCGATTCATTGCACATTCCTCTACATTCAGTTTCATTGTCCATGTGCAAAACTGTATTTTAACTGTATTTTTAGCTATTTCTCTGTTTTATGCCTCTGAATTTCACGTTTAAATGTCTTACCTATTTATGTTCCGTTTAATACTGTTGTCTTGCACTATGACCAACAGGATTGAAGTTTCATCTTGGTATATGAGCCATGGATCATATAGCTGAAGATAACAATACAGGCGCTTTCACTTTGACTCGTCATGTGACTCAATGTGCAACAGGTCTGTGTGGACAACGTGCTGAAGACCATGAAGGAGAACGCCAGCAAAGCCAGCAGCATCCTGCTCTCCGCCATCCCCCTCATATCTATGAAGGATTGGTCCGGGATTATTAACTGCAATCGGGTAAGTGCCCACAGTCAGTAACCCTCTGCTGGGGAGGAAAGTACCTTAACTCACTTCAGATTTCTCCATTGTTCCTATAATTCACGTGGTCTACTGTGTATTTTCATGTCAGACAGCGAGATAAAGTAAATTCAATTTGCTGAAAAGTTTTTTTTTTTTTGTTTATAATGCTCGTTATTTGGGAGAAACAGCATAGCCTTACAGTTATTTTATTTTATTAGCCCAATTATTTTATGTTGGAACTTAACGAACAATCAAGACGCGGTGAGCCCGGTCATGTTTATCACCTGTTTGACGTAACAGATTTTTACCGGAGTATCACAGTTGTTTTTTTTGGGGGGGGGGTAAATTACTCCGGCGTACGTTGGAAAAAGCTGACTGTCTGAAATTCCATTGTTAATCAGCACCGGTCTAATATCCCTCTTCTGCAATTATCAGATTAAGGAATCCAGACATATTTCTTCACGTCAACATGGCCTGATTTCCAAACCGGCACCTGCCGAGTCACCCCCCACCCCCCACAAGTGGAAGCTTGTGCCAGTTTCATAGCAAATTAACCTCCCTTAATGCGCTGAGCCTTTCGTAACACAGCACCACCGGGAACTCCTCCCGCAGCAGACAGGTAGTTGATAGATAGTAATTTAATACTTTGCCCACACGGATGCAATGAACGCCTGCTCGCGCCAGACAGATAACAGATGCCCCACGAGTTATTCAGTATCGGTTAAAGTTGGGATTAGACTATGACGTATTACGGTTGTCACGTAAGAATCACATTTAAAGGGCACAGTGTTTTCTCACTACTTAGTGTGTTTACGGTGTTATTATTGCTGTTTGATGACGGGGTTTTATTTCAGTCCACAGCTCAAGCTTCCATAATGCTTCCGAAGAACTAAGGACCAATGCGCCGTCACGTGACCTGCAGACCAATCCCTGGCCCCACCACGTCCGCGCGCCGCTTGACCGATTAAAAAAAGTATTGATGTTTTGTGCGCGCGTCCGTCTGCTTGTTTCCTGCCTTTCAGATCAACTGGATTTGTATTTTTACGTAGCCTATAGTATTCATTAGAAATGTAAAAATACGAGTTTTATGCACAGGTACCCTAAGGGGCTCTGTAAAATGTAGTATTGAAGATGCTACATTGATTTATATAAACACGTTATTGCTTAAATGATGCATGGTAACCGCTGTATTATCTTGGCACTGACATAGAGGGAAAAGTTTAAACGCGTATTAGCTAGAATGAGCCGTTTACCCCGTGTTGCTGTCTTAACACCCGAACAAAATAGGAGAAACGGCTCTTCGTTTTTGTGTTTTTGCCAGGTTTTGATTGACGGCTCGCAATTCCAGTTTTACAGTAGGTACTTCCGAGGCACTCCCTTGGGATTGAGCATCTGACTTAAATGTGCATTAATAACAAATGTTTTGTACGGCAACAAATTCTAACGAATAAAACTCACTTTGCATAATTTTGTATTTCTTTGAATACTGTAATTTGATCCCCCATGTATGGTCCTGTTCATAAAAATGAGTATCCTGAACTAATGACTCTAGTAAATAGATCGTTGTCAGGTTTGTCATTATGCATCTGTGCTCTCATCCTGGCGCTAAATATTGTAATCTATTGGGACTGAAATAAAGTTTCCATGCTGTGAAGGCAAACCGCGGTATATTATTTCTCAGCTAACCACTGTGATTACTCCTTCTAGAGGTCATTGTAGTGGTTCTTTAGTCGGAAACCCAAACTTTATTTTGAAACTCTGAAAATCTACGTCGATCATTCAAACGATAAATTATACGTTTTCTGTCAGCAAAGAAATTGCGAAAATATCCTACTTTACCCTTAAGAGAGTACACTGAGTGTTCAGATCTACACGTGAAATGGCTTGCTCAGCAATCTTATGTAATTTATATCTACTAACCCAAAGACAGCATTTCTTCACTTTTAATATTTAATGTTTACACTTTGGGTTTCGGACCATGGTTTTTTTTCAGTCGCGGTCTCGATTCTCGTGTTTCATTTGGATTCCCATAATGCATAGATAGGCCTATTTATTTTGGGTATTTCTCGTTTCGTTGTGAGAAACCCTGGTTAATAACCCGAAGATGGCATTTTTCTCCTTTTGGTGGGCACAGGCTGCGTTTTGCGCGGCGTTTCCCGGAGCAACGTGACACGCCTGAGGGAATGGGCGTCGCCCGCTCGTGCTTGAAGTCACAAAACAAAACGAAGGGCATGCCGCCTCTCCAGATGATTAATGATGTATAAATGTAAAGGACATGTTAAATGGTCGTTGGGATACGGGAGAGAGTGTATTACTATGTATATTTCATGTACATCGCTTGTTAAGTTCATTTCTGCATAACCTTGTTTGCACTATGCGTATGTCTTTGCTCTTTATAATTGAACTTGTTACTGTGGGCTTGTATCTGTGCACTTTATGCACTCTATCTATCTATCTATCTGCATAAAAATGAACAATATTTGAGACATGTACGGTTACTTTCTTTTGGATCGGATATACACGTACCAGTTGTAAAAATCTGACTTTTAGTAATACTGTGAAGTTCATTTAGATGCATTTTCCATAATGGCGACATTTAGCAGAATTGGAGCCCCTTTCATTAAACAGGCACTGATACAGATGATTAATTCGGCTAATTATTTGTAATATACTTGCAGCTCAGTAAGTAAAGCACTGCGCTAACTACGTAAAAGTAGGGCTTCTAAATCCTAGGAAACACACAAAACCGTAACTCTACCCTCCACTCTAAATCACTTTCGATACAAGTGTCTGAAAAATGCAATTTAGTCATCTTATAATTTTATAACGAATTTGAGAAGTTATCGGCTATATTTTTGCCACATAAAGTTTCATTATACTGTACTAATATAGTCTGTACATAAAGTTCTTAATCTTTCGTGGAACTTATTTGATTATCCGCTTAAAAATCCGCGAGTTGCAAATACAATGCCCACTGAAAGACTTGATTCATTAAACGCACTTTTTATAAAAACTGCCATCAAACCTTTACATCACATTTACAATCGGTAATCTAGATATTTTCAACCTTTATCAGAACCATATATAAAGTAATTACTAAGTTATATATTACTGCATTTGGCTGGGTTAGGCTATTAGACTAACTATCATATGATCCACAAAGAAGAGCGGTGGGAAAATTACAGTTGTTATTAGGCCTATATTATTGTCAAGGATGTACAATAATTGTCCGGAATATTACTGACTAATCAAATTAACCGAAGTGAAGCGGTTCGGTGACGTAGCCTATTGAAAGGTAATAACCACTTCGCATTTTATTCCACCATTTTCAAATTAGTTTCCTCAAACCTCATGCACGCTACCACTTCGTCTACACAATCGTACGTATATCCTACTGATACCTGGAATACATCAAGCATATTTCTGAATACCTAGTCCATCGGTCACAGTGCGATCAATTTATAAAAAAACCTTATAATGTATTTACCGATAGACATTCACATCAACTAAACTGGTGCTTGAACTCAGCATGAGAGTCATATCAATACAAGGGCAAAGTGTAAAAATACAATTAAACGCATTACGTAACCCAGTTGCATTTTTAGTTTCTATTAATCGCTGTTTATGACTTCATAAATGCAATATTCAACGATGTCGTAAAAAGCAATGTTTATATAAGTGGTTATTTCCCCCTCTAGAACTGTATCAAACTTCCGCGACACATAAAATTTTATAATACATTTAATAGTACAAAGTACTACATGAGTTTATTAAATATGAGTCATAATTGATGTTGAATCATGCACTCTACAAATGTTTACAATTTTAATTAAAGAACTGAACCGTTAATGTATTTTTAAAATTATATGCATTCAATACATGAATAAATTAAAAAAAAAACATAAGAAAAAAATAATGTTAAGTCTCCATAAATTAGCAATTCGGTTTATACATTTAAACGCTGATTTAGACTAATGTTTAGCGCTGAATTTAAATAGATACAACCTAATATTATATTAAAATGATTCCAGAAAAGCCACCAGGTCTTGGTGTCCATATTCTGTAGCGAGATCAATTGGTAGGCGATTCCATTGGTCTCTCATATTTAAATTAGCGTGATATTTGACCAAAATCTGCACCGTGTCGCAGAATCCATCTCTGGCGGCGTCGTGCAGGGGCGTAGTGCCGGTACTGTCCGGCTTGTTCGGATCCGCTCCGTTTTCCAACAATAACTTCACCACTGCTGAACTCCCCATCATCGCTACCTGTGCAATGAAATACACGTTTGACATTGTGTATGCTTCTAGAATCCATCTGTAGAAAAGATACCACGTTAGTTCATCGCTGCTTTAAATCAATTACAGGACGGATGAAGGATGAGTTATTAATTTTACATTAACGAAGTGGGAGTTTTCAAAGTCATCGATGAATAATAGACAAAATTAATCCCGCTTTAACTCCGACATTTAAAGTATTTCAATCCTAATTAAACGACTGTACTTCATACAATATTTCAAATCATTTTGAATACAATACAATTTACAATACAATTGTACAATTTACGTTAACTGAGTGTACTTGTTGGCCGCGAACGCAATGATTGGAAGTTAATGTAGGCCTATTTAATATAAATAGGAACGATAACCTCCCACTTTACCTAAACGCGAAGGTTAATTTAACAACACGTTCAAAATGAGGATGGGTTTGGTGGCTGGGATGATTGCGGTCTAAAGTATCCGGGCTTTTGTAAAAAAAAAAAAAAAAAAATACTGCGTGCATTTTTCTGCTTCAGACATTTTGCACAAAAAAGGCTTTGTGTACAGTGCAAATAACGTGATTATTATTAACTCATAAAAACTCGCGTAAATACTCGCGTCTAGTTAAAGGTGAAAGAGTGTTCAGAGTGGGCGTGCCCCGACAGTATTCTATAACAGATCCTTAATATTTTCGACAAGGAAAAATGTAAAGATCGATGTACTAGATAAGTTAAGCACCACGCGCAGTACAAGCAGTAAGATTGGCAATGACGTTTAACATAACGTCACATGAACTGGACATACGTGTGATGCAAAATAATGTTATGTAATTTTGAATGCAAACTAGATTAAATGGACGCGCAAACAAATAAACTGCTTTGCGGTCATTTTTTTCAGAACGCTTACATAGACCTAAGTAGGCTATAACAGGGTCCTGAAGAGTAAAAACATGTTTGCCAGTCTTCAGGTATCAGTGACGTTTACATAGTTTGAAAAAGAAACCAAACCAGAGCATAAACACAACATTATTTTGTATTACTTACATATATACCATTATATCATGATTCGGATGCCAACTAATAAAACACCGGTTATTCTCGCTGGGTACTCCATAGCTGCACCTGAGGAACAGGACGGTGGAACACGCAGAGGCGTACCAACCTGCAGCGGCGTCCGTCCAAAGCTATTTGCGGCGTTAGCATCAGCTCCATTTTGGAGCAAACGTTCCACTGTCGCGGTGTTTCCCTTTGCCGCCGCGGATGCAAGCTCATCCTCTAGGTTCATCTTCGCCTGCGGAGCGCCTAGTCCAGATGCGCGGCTTGACGGAACCGTGCTGACAGGTGCGGCGGCGCAGAGCGCATCGCCGGTTCGGGGGAGTCCCAGGCGGGCTGCTGCCCGACGCGAGTGCCGTCGATCGGCACTCTCCCTCGCATGCGATGAGTCGCTCTCGTATACTTTCATCCAGAGTGCTGCCTCGTCCTAGAACGACGGCTGCTCGCAGTGTTATGTTCTGACTTGCCCGTCGCTATTGAGCCGGACGTCACTCACGCCTGTGGCTGCGCTCATTGCGCACGCCCGGCGCGGCACATATAAGCGCACGGGAGGGTGTTCCTCGCATAATGCACCTCGCAGAGCTCATGGACGCACCCTCCCTAGTGATCTTGGACGGGTAGCCTTTACAGTGCACACTGACGTCCGCCTGCATCCAGTCTTTGCGTTAATGAGCTTGGTGGTTTTAACGTCGGCGTATCCGACCCTGCGTGCTCCGATAGTGCAGCCACCGGCCGGGGATCATGCATCTGCTGTAAAATTATTCCCGCTTTCGGCCAGTTTCTCCTGGTCTGGGCCCGGTAATTTAACATTATTCTTAGCCTCACAACTAATTAAACTGGTAGGCTGTATTTATTCATTCGATGACGTTCATTATTATTATTATTATTATTATTATTATGATAATAGTAATAATATGACGCTTCTCTTGACCGCAGATGCTGCAGCCTGTTTATAACATTCTCCCCAATTATTTGACCCTTCAGTGTTTTTTCAACCTTTTTCACAGTTTTTTGCATTATTCTGTCTTAATGATGTATCACCGCACACCCATGCAAAGAACATTGGGGCGACTCTGTTGTGAAAAACGCTATATAAAAATAAACTGAATTGAATTTTTAGTGTTAATATTTCTTACAAAATTGCACTATATATAAATGGCTTTTCTAAATGTAGTTAGCTTAGTTAGGATTTATAAAAACTACCACACTTACTATATTACTACTATAATTACTATTAAACAGTTTATTAAAAATTAAATGAAAATGACTTAAATCATTATTCCAATAAAGCGACACAATATATTGAAACAAGCTTGTCCAAATGAATAAACAGATAAGAAAATGTGAATGTAAATGGACGCACGTGTGTTTCGTAAACACATTCCTGTTGTTGCCTGTTTGAAAACACTGTCCTGGCACATGCTATGGCCGACATGAGGGCCCGCACGTCGGGAGCAGCCATTGCTGAGGGCAGCAGGCGGAAAACATGCCCAGTAGCGCTTCTACGGACCCCGTGGCGAGAGCAGCCAGGGCTAACGGTGCTCCAAGAGGATGAACGCGGTAAGAAGAATCTGGCATAGATGTTTGGCTGACCTGGCTCATATATATGGCCTACATATCACGGTACATACACAATAAAGTGTCCTCGACCTGAATTTCGTTGACTGTACATTTTTATTAGAATCCCCAGGGTCACACCCAGTGGGTGGGAATCATCGGGTTTCTGGTTGGGAAATCCCCAAGTCGATGAGCTGTATAAAAAGGATTATAAGTAGTGTAGGTGTTAGAGAGCACAGCCAAAGGGGCTCCGCCAGCATGATCGACAAGCAAAATGGAGTAAGCAGACGAAAAGTATACGCTATGCAGTTTTAAATAGATGATAAATCAAAGATCCTCGTGTGCTTGTGCTGAATTTAGCTTAAAATCCATCCATCCATTTTCTGCAGCTACTTGCCCTATACAGAATCCCGGGGAAGACTATACCACAGAGGCAGGGAACAACCCAGGATGGGGTGCCAACCCATCGCAGGGCACACACACACAAAAGTCACACCCACATGAACACCTAAGGGGAAATTGGTGACTCCAATTCACAGCGGCATGTTCTTGGACTGGGGGGGGGACCGGAGCACCCAGAGGCAACCTCACAATGACACAGGGAAACTTGCAAACTCCACGTGCGTGGACCCACGACAGAGACTTGAACCTTGATTAAAATCAATCCTGTTGCCATATTCTCAACAAAGCTAAGTTTATCTTTGGAGGAGTCATAACGGTAGCTGGCTCTTTCTTCTTAAAACATAGCTTAATAAAATGAAATCGCCATGTACCTGTGACAAATAAACAGGTAGCGTTTTAGTAACAGGTAACCAGTACCAATCTCTTCAGTATGCTAACAAAAGATAGTTACTAGAAGCTTATAGTTTAAATATATTAGACACCTATTCAATTCGCCTTGTCAGTGCACATTTCCATTTATAATAATGATTGAACACATAATATTTGCATACAGTTTGAACAGTAGGCTTTAAATTCAGACTTAACGTCGCTGTGATATGTAAGCCGGTTAAACAGGAAAATCAGCACATTTTTCCTCTCTGAATTGCCCTCCAAGTACATTTGGCTGGCACTGTGAGTGGGACAGTAAAAATGTACGCACATATTTGAAATGAAGAGTTATCCTGTCCTGTTCATTCAGTGGGAATGCTGTTCATTCAGCAATACCTGATTTTAACCTGTACCTGGAGCACACCAAGGTTGTGGGTTTGAGTCCCATGTCTGCGTTATGTTTTGTACTCTTGTAGTCAGTGGCAGAACAACTGTACACTGGGCCCTGGGGCAAAAAATGGACCATTCTCCCCCCTTTCCAAATACACACCTAGGGCCTGCCTACGCCAGTTGCAACAGTTGTAGATGGTGAAACCTGTAACCTTTTCTGGAATCTAAAGCCTCTAACGATCTTGCCCATAATGCACTGCGGTGGTCGGCAAATTCCACAAACATGCTTTTTTCGGTAAATATGCATCTCGACAACATAGTTTGACTACAAAACATTACAGACTATTACATTTTAAAATTGTTTTAAGTAATATACCATTTTTTGTGTGTGTTATGACTCCCACCATAATGAGCTTGTATAAATCAAAGTGACAGACATAAAAGTGGCCTGCCATAACTTAATATGATGTATGATGTTAGTGCCTAAATTGTCACAAATATTTTGCATACATGTGAGAGTTTGCAGTTGGCCAGCTGTGCCTACCAGCCCTCCCCTGCCTGACATGCAGTTTGGGTAAGTAGCTACTGAGTGGTGTGCTATAGTGCCAAATGCTGGATTGATATCTCAAGCTCAGTTCTCTCAGCTGATGAGATGGGTTGGGCTAGATAATAGTTTAGTCGTAATGACATACTCCCCCTCTGAAGACATATTTAAACACATCACATCACCCTTCTGTGAAAATCTTTTTAAATGGCAATTTAGAGGATGTTACTCAACTCTGTGGCCAAACACATGAGCTTCTGCGAATTTTTGGAGGAACACTGGGATACTAGGTTTGGATTTATAATCACAACATCGAAGTTTTATTTGTTTGTTGAGCGTTTTTTTGTATCTGTTGGTACACAGTGAAATACTCGACTCTCAATAGTTTCAATAGTATCTGAATAGTTTGAACACAGCATGGTTGATGGTATTCTGTTAATCTAGCTCAGAGGTCAGTAACCTTTTTAAAGCAAAGAGCGATTTTATCCTAAATGTCTGACACAAGATTTACAAAGAACCACAATGGATAGAGTAGATGGTTAGAGATATGATTTTGTAATGCGATATTAGTATGCGACATGCATTTAACACAAAAACAAAACTTCAAGCACAGCGGTACCTCGGCTCACGAACTTAATTCGTTCAAGGACTCAGTTCATGACTCGAAAAGTTAACAACCTGAATCAATTTTTCCCATTTAAAATAATGTAAATACAAATGATTTGTAAAAATAATACGTTTACGGAAGGCGGACCAATTTACATCTGAGCATACGCTTGTTGGCGGCCTGGTCGCTCGAAAGACGCCAAAACACGGAAAAGAACCACAAAATATCCCCTCAAAAAAACGAAACAATTAACATTAAAAGACTGAGTAACAGTCAAAAATAATACAGTAACTTCTTTGTTTGTACTGTAAACAAACAATATGCAATTGGCACTATGTGTGAATGGAGAATATAACACTTAAATAGGAGTTACTTAATTATTTATGTTACTTACTTATGTTATTAATGAAGTACTGTAATTTTATGTATAGATATGTGACTGTTAAAAACCATCACAAACATGTTTATCAATCACTGATAAATAATAAATGATAAATAGTAATATTAATATTAACCCACAAATAAATTATTTATATTTACGAAAGTATTATCATAATATGTTAAGACGTGAAAATGTCTCTATCGTTCTGACAAGAGCCGCACGTGGCTGGCGAACAGCAGGTTGCCGACCCCTGGTCTAGCTAGTAGGAACACCTTCCCGATTTTCAGATTCCTTCGAGACTCACAAACCCGGTACACAAAGTTCCAACCATCCATGCGCCTATCCAGTGCATGATCGCAGTAGTCCTCATAATTCATTTACATTTATAGCATTTAGCAGAAGCTCTTATCCAGAGTGACTTCCATTTTTATTTTGAATTAAGGGACAGTCCCCCTGGAGCAAGCGGGAGTTAAGGGTCTTGCTCAGGGACCCAACGTCCTAACCACTAGACCACCAACACCGCCACAGAAGCAGACAGAGGGGGATTTTGTCGTTATGACTAAGCTATTATCTAGCCATTGCCCAACCAACCTCAGACAGCTGAGAACACTGGGCTTGAGATATCAATCCAGCATTTGGCACTATAGCACACCACTAGCTAATTACTGACACAAATTCCCCGAACTGCATGTCTTTTGCTACAGGTAGGGGTGGGTTTGTAGGCACAGCTGGCACAGGGCCCAGCCCCCCCCCCCACCCAGCAATGTTGAGGGCCCTATCCAACTGCAAATCTCACATATATGTAAAGTATTTGTGACGATTTAGGCACTGACATCTCACATAATTCAGGAGACCAAGGGTGGAACTGTCGTGGATGAGACGAGGGTCCCACCCAACATTCACACACTAAAGAGAGTTCATGGACAGGAATTCACGTAAACCACTTGCCTTTGACAAGAAACAAGTTATTCACTGTCACGCAATTAAATCATGGGCGTAATTGCAGAGTTCTGTATGAGCACAGGAGCACAGCCATCGCACGTAGGTGGTCCTGGCCACAATATGCAGGCTGTCCAGTCATCGGCGAGTGCTGCCTCCAGATCGGGGCAATTCCTTCTCTGGCCTGACTCAAATGCCTGTTCCTGGGCAGATGACAGCAGTGTCTTCAGCTGAGACGAACCCTGCCGGCGCCGGACTGGCCATCTGGCATACCGGGCATTATTCCAGCTGGCTGATGGAGTTATGGGCTCAGAAAAATGCATTATCGGCAATCCCATCCCTAACAGCTAATTTTATCATGCTTGTATGGTGGGCCTGTAAGGGCAAAAGTCCGGGGGCGATTTTTTAATCTCGGTCCAGCCCTGCTTCCTGTGGATGTATCATTTCAAACATGGAACCAGAGATTGGTCCTGGTGGTTTATGCCCATCCCAGATGCAGGCAGGAGCAGACTGAGCTCCCCCATGTGACTGAGTGATGGTGGTTGTGGGGGGCGGGGTTATGTGGGTCAGGTGTGCCGGCTTGGGAATTCAGGCACCTTGTTTCCTTGACCCGCTATTTATCCATTGTCTTATTATTCTTTATGTCATGGGGCCAGATGGACGAAAGGGCGTGTGTGTGTTTTTTCAAAATCATCCTGTGAATTTAAAATGACAGAACGCCGTTAGAGAGAAGAGAGCAGCCGCATAATCGCTTTCAGCTTAAGCCTTGTCGGAAGAGACAGATGACGTAAATATTCTGTCCACATGCTCTTTGAAGAGGTTTAGAAACTTTCTGCTCCCCCCCCCCAAAAAAAAACACCCAAGCCATAAATAAGTACAAAGTTCTGCCTTTTACTGTTACTTGTTTTCTTTCCTTATTCAAGAATGATCCGCTTCCTGGGAATGTGGTCCGTATGCTCAGCAGAAGCAGGGGGAGACTGACCGGGCCAGAGAATATCCAGGGGTGTGGCGAGCTCCCCCTGAATGTGTACAAACTTGCGCCATGTGTAGCTGGACCCTAATGGAGGTGGTCTTGCATCTCAACAGGCTATTTTTAACGCTCTGCAAGACAGGGAGACGTGGCTGTAAATCCAATCGACCTTGAGATAGACACGTGTGACAAAACAAAGCATTACTTTCATCCTATTTACGCGGTAACAAAGTTAACCTGTCGCACTGCTTCACCCAAGAAAAAACCCTTGGTACGGTCGGCCAAGAATAGAACTTCCATTGAAGGAACAGAGTCCCAGATCAGTGGCTCACTGGCCGTTGAAGCGACCTGTGTTCGCCTTCGAAATAACCTCTACGTGTGCCTGTTAGTCCTTTGTCTGGTCCTCCCGTGTGCTGACTGACAGAATCAAAGCACAGGAAGTCTTTTGTAATCGGAGTAGTCAACAACCGTGAAAGTACACGGTCCCCTGTAACGGGAACTCAACCGCCCACATAAAGTTCCGGATCCGCTCCTGACATGAGCAGATCAGGAAAAAAACGCCTGGGAACCAAGGGGGGGTGAAGTGTGAGCAATGTATAACTGACGAGCTTAGAAAAAGACGCCCGTTTAGTCGTAGTAATCGCATTCTTGAGATTTAGATCGGCATATGAAAAACAGGTGCTATTTTGGTAGATTATCTAAATTCAAATGATCTACTCAGATACGCAACATCGCTCGGATCCGTCGGCACACTTCGCCTCGCACATAAAGAAGTATCACAAGCCCGGGACAGGCAGGCGTACGGAGACATCTATCAGTGTGCGAGGCCCCGATTGCATCTGGTCTGGTTATAAATAAACAAACCTCTCCTGAACCAATCAAACGAGCTGGCAGCAGCTGGATGAATCACCCTCATTCTGAGCCGCTCGCCACACTTTTCATACCGCTGAACAAACAGGCAGGCAGATGACTGGACAGCTTTGAATTGTGCAGACGACACTATGCTCACGGAAGGTCAAAGGTGTGGCAGTGTTTTCCTGCCTGAGAATAATTTACAGTAACGCACACAAACAGTCCCCGACACCACACATAACAGAAATGTCACCCACCTCAGCTGTGACCCCTACGCCGGTGAAGAATCCAGTTTTCCTTCCCCTTTGGTGTTCTGAGTGATTGTACCCTCCTTGCCTGTCTCCCAGTGCTGGTTTTGTAACAGGGGAGTGGGTAATCCACATAGAGTTCAGCTTCGACCTTTGATGACTGTTTTGAAAGATTTCGTTTGCTGTGTTTTGGTTACGTTTATTGTCAAGATGCCCATATACCACAGTGCAGGCCAGGCAAATCCAGATCAAACTTTCAGCCACACTTGTACTTAATAATGTGTACATGATGTAGGTTAACTCTGGCAAAGCTGTTGCCTTTTTCTTACCCCCGAAGATAAGTATTTTCCAGATTTTTAAGTAAAGGAAACGTGTTGAATACTTTTATAAGTATATGAGCTTTGTGTGGAGGCTGGCTTGCCGGTTCTGAGTCACCACATCTCCCCGGCATGTTTTGGTTCTTGCCACAATGGGTGGTCGCCACGGTGGGAACACGGTGAAAAGAATTCCACACCGGTTAGTGACAGATGCGAACAAATCGTCTGCTTAACTGTCGCGGCATGATCATTTGTTTGCTTTTCTGTTTGTGATTAAAAGGCAAGAAGCTTTAAGGAGAAATATATCGGGCTCTTCCAGAACATTCCAGGAAGAAACAGAAGGGGGCTAGAAACATAACAATGAGCAATCGGGTACCGCAGAACCGACTCGGAATGCCGGATGAGGGCCTGGTTGAGCTCCAGTGCCGGAAAGAGGAATCTTTGCATCGACGCCCACATTATGTGATGTGTTTATGACATCATAAGTGCACAATGGGCCTTTGAAGTGGATCTGGAACCGGGAAACATCTGTTGGCCTGGCGAAGGATGCTTCCCTTCATACCACCACTTCGGGTCAGATACCGTGCCACGTGTGTATGTGTATGTCTGCGTCTGCGTGTTTGTGTCTATAAGATGCACTTCCACTGCAGAGCTATATCATGTCAAAAATATTTGCTGAGGTTTTTCCCAGTTGGTCTTTTCTTTCCCTGCATGTCGGCCCACTTCTGGCAGAGTCTGCCTACATCAGCACCATGGACAGAACCCACCTGCCCCTCCCACCATCTCAATATCGTCCATGAGTAACATGCATCCATCTCACACTGGCAAACCGGTGCCGTCTCCCTGCCCAAAGGAGAAGGAAAAAACAAGAGAAAACAAAATGTATTTCTGCCACATGTTTACATCCAGCATGAAGCCTCTGATCATAATCTATAAAAACAAGTTGTAATCACCATGGAAACTTCCAGAAGCATCCTCATCCTCCGTACAATATAATGTGAAGGGCTTGACATGACACTATCACCTAAACTTTTTTTTTCTCATAACGTGATATTTTTGAAGACTTTGCTACATAAACATTTATAAGCCTGTAGCTACAGGTAAGGAGCTGTTCCTGCACAAAGATGCACAGCACATATCACAGCCGTACACAGGTATGAATGGCTGCCGTTGTCTGGCCGTGTAGATGCTGCCCAGCCCAATGGGGTTGTGTTCACTGGCCAGCGTGGCCTCCGATTGGACGCTTAACACCTAGGAGATCGCAGTCAAACTGAAATCTGCTTGACATTTCCTGTGCGCAGCGCTTCTTGTTTTTTTCTTCTGCCCTTGATGGTCTTTGGATCTATATTTTGCCTGCAGTCCTGAGCTAGAAAAATAGCCGTTGGTCCATCACTGAACCATGAACTGCTTTTTGTTCTGTAGATTTGCCCTTTACGGACAGCAACCGAAAACAGCCTGGAGTTATTTAAATGGTAACCAGTGTTTCCTGCCAGCCCTGCTGAACCTTAACACAGAATCATTCTGCTATCAGATACCTTAACACTACTTGACTCTTCTACCATACACCTTAACACAGAATCAGTCTGCTATCAGAAACCTGAACATGAATTTACTGTTCTATCATGCACCTTAACACTGACTCATTCCGCTATTGGATACCTTAACACAGACTAATTCAACTATCAAATACCTTTACATGAATTTACTGTTCTATCACGCACCTTAACACTGATTCACTGTAATATGACCCACCTTGAACACTGATTTACTCATATCCTACTAGAAACGGTTTTCTTTCTTTTTCTACAGTAACAGGTCAATATTTACCAATGTACGGAACTGTCGAAATACGGAAGAGAGTTCCGGGCAGGTGTGGGCGGGGAAAAATCTCACCGTGATGCTTCTGTGCTCAGACGTCTCCGTGTCTGAATCTCTCCGCCAGTAACTCGTGAGTGGGCGGCGGCTTCCTTCCGCCATCGACCTGCTGATGTTTGGTGAGGCCGGGGGGCGGGAGGGGTGGTTATTATGTGCGACGGGAAGCAGAGAACATTCAATGACAGCAGCAGGGAAGAATCTCTAACATAATCAGCATCCGGTACTGGGTAATACAAGGAATTAAGTGTACATACGGTCCATAATTATGTAAATGGTAGCTGCAATCTCATTATTTACAATTTGTGCCAAATAAAACATACATGTCGTGAAGTGAGAAAAATATGCAGTTGAGGTTTTCAAGTGTAGACGTGGGTTTGGTTTTTTTTTTAGTTGTTCTGTATATTTTTAGGAAGGTCTTACTGAGAATCTCAGGAGTTACATCTTAAACATTTTGCGAATGCTTGCTGAAGTTTTTTTTATAGCGCAGTCCTACAAAAAGGTGACACAAATGCCCTCGAGACGATTAGCACGATGGATTGCATGAAGACGGCCTGTCATACACAGTATATGGGCAGAAGGCGTCGCATATTCGGCCGCTGTTTTGCTGCGGCACTCTCGGTGACCCGGAGGCCCGGTACTTTAGTCTAAGTCCGGTGATTATCCGCCTGTCGACCTTTGGTACGGTAAACACCAATGTTTCTCCCGTCGCGTACCGATATGCGTCCCCCTCGGCTTATCTCCCTGCGGCAGCCCTTCTGGGGGATCCTCTGGCGGGTACCAAATTACTGTCGCCGATGCAAAGGAAAGGCTGGCTTTATACGTCATCTGTGTGGCTGGAAATGTGCGCAACTTTAAAACGTGAGACCTGGGTATCCGACTACTCGGGAAATGGGATTTGGGAAAATGCGAAAAAGCCATTATAGGCTAATTATATATATGTAAAAAAACATTTATTAACTATTAATTTAATTATTTGGAATGGTCGCATAAACTTCCTGCACCTTGTCTATTTGACGTTACACATAATCCTCCGTGTATCATTATTTGAAATTTTTTTTTTGTTTGCCATCATTTTTTGGCACATTTTGTCACACATTTCCTTACATGATTATCGATTACGCAAGCAATTCCGTGGCTTTCTATATTGTTCATTTGCATCGTATCGTTTTCATTTACACGAAGCAAATATGCTTCATCTGCAGTGTCAGTAGAATTCTCTTCTGATGCTTCCAGCGCTGGTTTAAAAGTTTAATTTCGCTTCGAAGAGTAGTGTGTTTGATTGAATCATAATCATCTTAACGAGCAAACATTCAAACAGAGAAAGGACTGCAGCCGTTTGAGAAATGACTTCATCCATTAACGCTTGTCTGACGGATGAGGGGGGCAGACAGGCTGTCTATGCCAGGACGCACACCAATCCACGAAGGGCGATTTGGAGACGCTGATCCTCTGTCTTTTGGACTGTGCCCGCAAAGCCACGCAAACTCGGTGCCAAACTGCAGTCCACGGGCGTGCCCATAGCTGTACAGACCCACATGATCACAGACCCACAGCATCACATTACAGATACCACATCATCTAGCTTCAGGTTAGATAAGATTAAAATAAGGTGTAGTGCCATGAGCTGCAATGTGAGAATCTCGCCAAGCGTCCGCAGATCGCAGTAAAAACAAGCAATGATTAACGACATTTAAAGCAAACGAGGGGCAAATCTGCCGAAAATATGCGGCTGAGCTGTTTACTGCTTCGTTATTGTTGTATTTATTGCGTCGCTGTGCACTGAATTATTCAAACTCAGCGATTATTTATGCTGGAAATCACCGAGTGACTGCCAAAGGTTGGGTGTGTGCGTCCCCCTTCGCCACTCTGACCTAATGGCCAGGGAAGGGCATTTAGCGCAGTTCCAGGGGCAGGATTTTCAGATAGCAGTAGGCTGCCTGTCATGGGGATTACGGATAATCACGTAGCAGACCTCGCATATCTTCTCTCAGTTTCGTTTCACCGCGTGTGACCTTCCACCGTTCCTGGAAAATGTGACCTAATTAAACAGCAGCCGCGGTGGTGCAGAATAATCAGGGTTTCATAAATGTCTTGGCGGAGCAGCTTCTTGGGAATTGCGCCAAGATTGCGTTATTATTGAGAAACTGTATACACTGTTTCAGATCCCCAGAATGCAATTGCAATTACACACAATTACAGAATTGCGACCGCATCTGTAGAAAATACGGTAGGATGGCATTACATTTCGGAACGGTTAGGAAATAATGGACAAGAAGGTGCAAGTATGGCGATTCATAAATTATTGCTGATAAATAATGTTATGCATCCCAACCATGCACTGTGTTCCCCTGCCTTCTGCCATATGCTGCCTGACATAGACTTTATGCCACCCCCCCGACCTTGTGTAGGATAAGCAGTTAGAAAATGGATGGATAGAAGCGGCAATATATCCAGTGGACACTAGGGGACAGAAGTAACCCACCGGCGAAGCAGTCCTGTTAGTCTGGAAATCTTGGACCGGCTGAGGTATATTTACTGAATGTTATAAAATCATGAAACGTTACTGTGTGGGTGTGTCAGTACTGTAACTGTAAACATTTTGACAGTTATCTGATGCGTGAGCTGCTTTAAGCAAAACGGCCGTCTTAATGCGCAAATTAATTAAGAATTCACGGCGTTAATCTGACACAAGCAACTTCCAGTTCTGCGTGGAGCAAAACTGTTTCCTGACATGTATTAATTTGAGCTAAATGCCATCAAAATATATGCCGTGAATTCATCTAAAATATTTCTGCACAATTTCAAGACTTTCTAAGTGACCGCAGCTACTGAGTGCGAATGGGAGGAAAGGTTAAAGAGTTTGATTTTGTGTGATAGGGGACGTCTCCATGAAATGAGACACATCCAGCCTGTTGCTAATGAATGTGGGTCTCTAACATCTAAATGTATCTCAATTAAGGACCGCGCTGCCCCTGCTAACCCCCCCCCCCAGTCCGGAGACACTTCTGCCAAGCATTGTTTGTCAGACCTGTGGTGTCAGTCCCCGCTGCTGAAACTGCCCCCAGGGCCAGGGTGTTTAAGACGGGCGGGCACGGCAGGTGCGAGGCGCGGGGGCGCGCACGCGCACGCGCCGACGTCAGCTCGGGTTATCCTTCAAGCTGAGCGCGCGGCGGCTCAATCCGACTGATTAATCCCGTAACCGCATTAATTTAGACTCTTCGGCGGCGCGTAGCTGTTTAACACGCTGTCGTGATATTAGGGCCTCTGGTGGCTCAGCAACTGTGTGCCCTAAGCGCTAAGGTCGCGTCACTCACAAGGTTATTAACGAATTAGCGCGACGGGGAGTGACGCGCGGCTGATGGAGTATGTGGACTGTGGAGCCCGGGTGTCTCCGTCTGAGCTCATTCATTCCAGCCGGAAGGGTCTTCGGGAAGCAATGGACCACTTGCCTTGTGCCTGACCTGTGCATCACGTGACTGTCGCGCCGTGCCAACGCACAAAGAAGGGTCCTGTGTCTGTTCCAAAGCAGATTCAGTGGAGGTCAGCTTGTAGATGCAGAATGTAACTCTCTCTCTCTCTCTCTGTGTGTGTGTGTGTGTGTGTGTGTGTGTGTGTGTGTGTGTGTGTGTGTGTTAGTGGAGCATGCCCCTGCCCCACCTCTGGCCAACTCCTGCTTAAGTCACCGTGTAACGCCTCGAACCCCTGGAACCGCGAGGCCCCTTGTACCCCGGTGCTGACCCAACCACTGAGGCGTGGGAGGGGGCACCTAGCCGTCACTCACCTGCCCCACCGCAGAGACGAAACATGCAACTTACTGGCAGATGTGTGACACCGCACAAAAAAAAATCTAGGCTCGACTCCCCAACCTAAACGGCTGAATCTGTATATCCCATATGTGTGCGATTCTGGAACAGTGCATGTAATCAGAATTATCATAATCATTTCTTGCAGCTAAAAGCGTTAACGCGGCGAGCTCACCGTTGAATGAAACCTAATTTGTCTGCCAGCTTGGAAAAAATGCACTGCTGCGAATCCGCCACTAGATGGCAGTGTTTTGACAAGAATGCAGTGACGGTCTGACCTTATTCCCTTAACCGTCTAATTACACATTAGCGCGTAATATTCTGTTCCACTACCATAGATTTTAGATGAATGGCTTTCCATCCCACAGCCCCCTCCCTCTATCGCCCCCCCGTCCTCACACTGTTCCAGGCAGCTTCCCTCAATTACTGTCACAGGAAGGCAAACAGACCACAGTGGATCTCCTGCTCAGCCGTGGATAAATGTTCCCAGGCGATTTTTTTCTCCCTCGCCACAGTGGGATGCCCAGTAAACCCAGTAAAAACACAATTTTATTGATATTTTAAACCACCAGCTTTAAAACACAAGAAAATTTCACACGGCGAATTATCTGGTTTTATTTTCATTTATTTTTTCCCTCTCAGGCAGGTGTTTGGTTATACCGGGCTCTCTGCTGCCTCTGGTAGTCCGTTACCAATTTATTCATCCGTCGACTTTCCTGTGACATTGTCAGATGCAAACCAGGAGATTTTTTTATTCTCCCGTTTCAGACAACCATCTTTTATCGGCTGGTGCTACAGGACGCACCAGGAACATAAAAAAGTGACCAAAATATGTAAATAAAAATTAAAAAGAAGTGGTTTTACCACAAGATATGACGCAGTGTTAATTTAAAACTGTGGACAAACCAAATAGCCACAATCAATGCTGATTTATGTAGAAATGTTATAAACAGGAGCCTTATAAAGGTTTAAGGCACAAGGAGTCACATGATGCAGTCTGAGCCAATCAGACTTCCCATCTAGCTGGACGACTCCAGCTACACTTGACGACCCACTTGTCGTTAGCAACCAGAGGGGCTGAAGTGTCTTTTCCGCACCTCCAGAGATGATTTCAACTGATGGCTTATTCCACGTGAGCGTGGGGGGGGAG
>JAODLD010000091.1:279388-291545 GCA_026781065.1 Mormyrops boulengeri
TGGCTTTTGAGCAGTAATAAGTTGGTCACCATGGATACTGTGCACTTTGAAAGAAATTAACTTTGCACTGCACACAGTTTATCAAGTCAGTCAGATATATTGACTTGCTAGGAAACAAAGAGACGGTGAGAGGCAGATTGAAAAGTCCCCTGGGGGAGGGGGGCAGGGGCTGGGTGGGGGGAAGAGCAGGAGGGGGGTTACCAGGCATGAGCTGGGAGATCTCTTCTTAATCAGAACCACGGTGCGACATGGTGTGTCTCACAGACGCCTTTAACACCAGGCTTACGTCTTCAGCAACTTACTTGTGGCCTCAAATGTCTGACTTCTGCAGGCCAGCAAGCAAAAACGGCATAGAAGATCCAGAGTTACACAACTATCTGCAGACCAAAGCCATAATCAATCGCTGCGTCTCACTGGTGACCCTTGAGACAGAGGGCTAATCTCCCTGGTCAGGAGAGTTTCAGTATGCTGAGAGGCTTAGGATGAAAAGCAAAGACCAAATTCTGGCAAGATTTTAAAGGGGGACTTTCGGGCCAAAAACTGTCTTTAAGTATATGAGCAGCAGCTAATCTGGCCTGTGTGAAAACTATTTAGATATTGTTAATGTCACCAGAACAGAGACAATGGAGTGCTGAAGACCTAAATCTAAAAGACGGGGACCCCAGTGGAAGTTATCAAAATAAGATCCAGTTTAAAAGACAGAATCCCTCATGAGCTACGTATGAAGAGAAGCATAGCCAGCCCAGATACATCCAGGACTGAGGGTTAGGTGGGGTATACCACGGCAACAACACCTGGATGATAAAAGCAGAACGTGTTTCCAAATGCGGAGGTTTGACCAGGTACCATAAGGTCAAAACATTCACCAAAACGTCAACAGTGGGTTTTGTTTGGTCGCACTTAGAGGCCGGGGTCGTTGGAGTTGGCACTGGCCAGTGGTACAGTAGATTGTATCGTGGATCCATGGTGGAGTCATGGCATTATCTACCCATACAAAACGCCTGCTCTGAATTTCACCAGCGACGCAATCTGTATAAACAGGCAAACGCAGATAAAAATCTCCAGCTCAGCAGTTAAGCACAAACGCAGGTTGCTGCGCGAGTCCCACTGGATTCCCGCCCAACAGGTTATGTGACAGCAGGACGAGACAAGGACCAGTACTGGGAACAAAAGGCGGGGTTCAGGGGGGGGGGGGGGGGGAACTGTTATCATCGTCTGGGTGGATCGCGACACGCTTACGGACTTGGCTAAGCATGACAACTCGGTCGAAAAAACCAGGAAGGGGTGTCAGAGAAAGAAGGAAAACGGCTGCAAGGTCATGTGGATTGAGGTTCCTTAAATTGCATGTCAGGCATCTGGAGACACGCTTATGGGACGTCTACTACAACGACCCATCTGTGTCCCATTAGACCTAAAGAACAATGTAGACTGTACTGGACCCTTCTTCTTTTGAGAAGGGGGGGTTCTCTTAGGATAAAATTGCAACCACTGGTGGGGGTGATCTAATGTTTTACTTTAGAAGAAAAAACAAACACATAAGCGGAATGGAAACGTTTCTTTTAATAAAGAACAACATCTAGAAAGCAGTTTCCCTTTTTGTCATTGTAGCTCACTGACTGGAGAGAAGCTGGTCTCGTGCCAGGAAGAGGCCTTTGGTTCCTGTTCTCACAGTAATTGTAGGGGGCGGGGTTTGTGAACAAACACTGTTAAAATCATTTGACAAACTGCATGACTGAAAAGAATATTTATATTGTTGGCTCGCAGGGGAAAAATAAGAATGAATAAACACAACAGTTAAAGAAAATAGGGCCCCGAACTGGATTCCACACCCAGCTCACAAAGTCGGCGTGGCCGTGACTGGTGGGGAGGGGGGACATTCTGCACCCTGGGCAACCATGTGACCCAGGCCATCGGCATGTTCCAACCTTGCGCTAGAATTTTGTAGTGAGTATCAACAAGAAGCTCTAGCAGAATTTTCCAGAGAGTTCCGAAAGCAGCGGGTCTTCACCTAGCAGTGAAGTGCCTGTCAGACCTGGATTGAACTGCTGGCATCACCGAGTGTGGACTGTTGCCGATCGTGGAAGCATCGCATTAAAGAAATGCGATCTGGAGACCAGACACAAAAGAACCATTTTCAGCCCATTTTAGGAGGAATTTCTTGTTTCTTTATTCCCACCACAAGGTGCCTTGCAGTATCTGAGTTCTAAGTTGCGCTACTGAAAGTTAAGCTTTCATTTCAGACTAATCTGAGGACACTCTCTGTGCGAACTCAGGAAACGAGACCATCGCTACGGAAATCAGCACATATGGGGCACACTTCCTGGAGTGTCCTGTAGTAAACGAATCTGCATCAGTTGTCTCTTTGCAGAATGAAAACACGTGGCCCACTTGCCTTAAGTACAGCTAGCATCTCGGCCACGGTGAACGGTAGGAATCAGCCTTTGATGTACAGATACTTATAAAAATCAGGAAAGCAGAGAACATTTCAGTATATCACAATCAGATTGCAATAAAGTCAAATTATATTTGAACAGTTATGTAGCTTTTGCATCAAAACTGCTTACGCTTGTACCTGAGCATTTATAGCCTAGCTGCACTTATGCCTAGTTGACTCCTTGACAGCCGTATGTTGGTGATTTGCCTGACTTGTATGTCGCTTTGGAAATAGTGTCTACTAAATAAACTAAATATAAAAGTACAGAAAGACGTTAGAGATTAGATATAACAGTAAGATGCAGGGATGGTTCTCTTACATTCCAGCTGAAATAGCCTGTATCAGCTATTATTTCCTTCATGTGTGAATCTGTGAAACGCTTATGTATCTCATGAGGACATGAAGTAACATGTGGTGAAGGTAGGGAGACAAACATTGTGTCTCAGAGACCACGCCTCCATTGTGGTCGGAGACAAACACCAATTAGCCCCACTGTGCCAACTTTCTCCAGCGTCCATTTCATATGCAAATTGGGACTTGGGTCCCGTCAGAAAGGCTGAAGCTTCGAGGACTTCCGTGGTAATTATGCGATGACAAAGGGCATGGTACTGTGACAGTGAAGGTAGCAGGCAGCGGCTAATCCAGCAGCCAGCACAGCGTAGGCAGGGTCCAACGATGACGCTTCCTGGGAACTGCAGCAAAACGCCACTAGGGGAAGGTGCTCCAAAATATATACTAACTGTGATAAATTAAGCTACCAGAACCGCCCTGCACACTGCCCAGTAGTCAAGTAAGCTGGAAAGCAAGCATTCCGCCATGTATCCATTTTGAGAAACACCCATTTTGAGCAGGAGTCCGAGTCCGTTTACCCACTACACGCGGTACATCATTCGAATTGCGGAATTCGCTCTAAGTTAAGCATCCCTGCCGAGAAATGATGGCGATATCATCAACTGCTGAGCCGGAAGGGCATTTTAAAAAAGGG
The DNA here is from genome assembly GCA_026781065.1 of Mormyrops boulengeri. NCBI lineage: Eukaryota > Metazoa > Chordata > Actinopteri > Osteoglossiformes > Mormyridae > Mormyrops > Mormyrops boulengeri. The sequence goes on from JAODLD010000091.1 coordinate 282,808, forward strand.
GGGGGGGGGAGAATCATCTATGAAGGGTTAATAAAAGGCCAAAAAAGAGCAGTGTCACACATGACTCTGTAATGTTTAAATGCATCGCCCAGGCGTCATCGTCTGTTAGTTTTTACAGTCTAACAAACAGTGGTATAGCTTCTGATGAAGGACTGGCCATCAGAGTCACCTTCAGGCTCATGCGAGGAGGTTCTGGACGCATTGTTTTACTGTGTTAACATTTAAATTAAGAAAACTGAACACAAGGCCTCTTTATAACATAATGTTGCCTGACAACAAAACTTGGAGATTAAAAATCTCAACCAATATAAATGGTAAGTGCTGCTGTATATCGTTTCTGTTTTTATTTTTCTGGCTTATAACAAGCTCCTTATGTTCTACAGTGTTTTGCTTTTGTTTGGTAAAATGCCTATTCAGAGAAGGCAGAACAAACAAACGTGCACAAACAGTTAAAGAGACACCTACTGTTTGCCGGATCTCTCTGTACCATTATTACAAAGGAGAGTCAGTAATGGAGTCTTTAAAATTCATCTTGAAGGAATATTTCTGTTTTCCTCTGTTTGAATGAGCAGCCCCTTTGGTGTCTGTAAAAACCAAATTGCCTTCAGGTCTTAGAGGAGACGGAAATCTCACATTTTTGAAATATTTCCACAGTCAGAGGTTTTGACGAATGTCAGGAGACAATCTGGGCTAAGGTTTGTTTTTATTTTGTTTTTTCTTGGCTTCTGAAATGGGTTTTCATTCCAATCGCAATCGCTTCTGCCGGTCATAGCTCCACTTAATAAAGTGTTGTGAGGAATTCCTCTGTGTTTCATTCATAATGATGCAAACGCCGCTGTTGCTCTCCAGGCTGTACTGTGGGCAATTTGTTTTCATGTGGATACCCTTCGGTAGGCGCAAAGCCCCAGCGTTGTTCTGTTTGAATAACCGTCATTGGCGTGGAGGCTCGCTGTCCTAGAGCTAACATTAAACCAGCGACAATACAAAGCACCACACAGCACCCACGTCTACTCGCCTCTCTGTTTGGGCCACGCTCGGAGGTCCATGCCGCCGTTAACTTCTACTCATTCATTTATGCAGAGTTGACAATATTACCTTAAGCAATTTAGAAATTTTCACCCCAGGATCTTTTACTAGCGCAATTCAAATTAAGTGCCTTGTTCCGAGGTGTGAAGCAAGGTTTCTCCTGGGACAATAACCCATAACAAAGTTCATGCCCTTAAACTCTATTCTACTACACATTCCTTGCTGCGCAATTGTTTTGTAAGTAACAGCTGAAAACATCTTTCATCATGGGTAAATTAATGTTTCTTATAGGATATTATTAATCATTTCTTCTGTCTCTGAAAGACACTTGAAAACAGTGTTGTCCACTGATGTACAGGAGATAATAACAATAATAATAATTATAACAGTAACTGAGTTATATAGCAAATGGACACAGTATAAACGAGTCAGGACATGCCCAACTCTCACCTACATGTTGAGTACTTTTGGATTTGGCTTTGATATCATACCAAGCAAAAATATATTAATCTAATTGACCTCAGAGGAAGACAAGATTTCAGTTTGGATTTGCAGTTTCTTCTCCTTTATGGTAGGAGGTTGCTTGGTGGTTAAGGACAAAGACATGCATTGCCATGAAGGACCCCAGCTATAGCTTCCTTTACAAGTGCCTAACCATTCTGAGATAGATGGTGACTATCAATCCTCATAGCATGTTTATGTAATGAGGTTTTACATCAAAAACATACTCCTTCGCTTCCCAGGAAGGTATATACTGCCTGCGGTGCAAAAGCACATCCTCCATTTTAATTTAGGACAGGAACGTATTAACGTGGCCATTTGGAACCAGAAGGGGAAGTGTACACTCGAGATAAGGGCAAAGTCAGAGGCGTTGTAGAGGGGACCTGCAGGGGCTGATTTATGGTGCTCCCCTGCCTCCCGTCCCAGGCCGATTTCACTGTGCAGCAGTTAACTCAGTGATTAAGGAGTCAGACCTGCAAGTTCAAGTCACACAAATGGCCAGGGAGTTGCCCTATATATCATGTAATATACGACGGAGTGGGCAGTTCACCACGTGGCGTGGCCCCTCTGTTTAGGCTGGACACACGTGGCTTCCAGCAGCTGCCCCTATCAGTGGAGGTCACATGACCGGGCTCTCCGCCTTGACCTCGTTCACCCAGGCGCTCTTCCTAGTATTTATGGATAAATACTCTGCGATTACTCACACAGCATCACATGACTACTCTAGCAGATTCTGCAACCGTAAATGGTGTCGGTGGAAAATGAGGATGTGTCCCAGAGTTACTTGATCACCATTTAACACTTTAAGCTCTGGTATTTAAAGATATTTCCAATTTGTTGTGAAAAGAACACATAATAATCAAACCCGTCATAATAAAGGTGTGATAAACAGAGAAATAATAACAGAGATTAAAAAAAGAGTGAAGACTGAAAAGCGAGAGTATTTACTAACATGGACTTGATCCAAATCAACGGGACAAAAAATGAATTCCTGAATTCCTCTCATCACCCACTGAGACTCCAGAAACAAAGAGAGTAACTGAGAGTTGAACTATCGCCCTGTGAACCCGTGAACTTTATTTAACACTGTGACACAGGTTCACTACGTACAGTGTGCCCCTCTTATGGACTATAAATACCAGGAAACCCATGCTAAGAGACTACACGCTAATCGGGGGTTATCCCATTGTGATTGCCTTCATGCACAAGTGAGCTCACGGATGCTAGATTTACAGAAACTGCTGCGTTTGGAGGGGCAAACAGCTGGCAATGAACAGACCCTGGGACCCAACGGGCTCAGATTAATAACGGGGTCTGATGAGTAACATGCTGCCTTAGGAACGGACGCACACCTCACATCAACCGAGAAAATGCCACGGTTTGCAACTCATTTAATATGAACGTGTCTCTGAATCGACAATGGACCTCCATTCTCTTTCTAAAACCGTTATTTGTTTTTTTTCCCACGTTGATTCAAAATCCTAGACAGAAAGCAGAGGTGGATCACATGATCGATTTAAGTCAGACAGGATGCAATGGGTGGGTTTGGAGTGATCCGAGTCGATGTGGGTGTTTTCTGTACACTGTGCTCAGCGGGGATCTCTGGCCTCTGGCTTTATTGTGCTCTTTTCTTGGGACTGTTTTTTTGGTGTGGGTGTATCCAGTAGTGACGCTCTCCTGGGCTTGACTCTACTCCACTGTGCTGGCACTAAGCTCTGGAGCGGCCTATCAAGCAGACCGGAGTGGACTGGGACTCTGCCAGATTCAGGGAGCTCCACAGCAGTCTCCATTCATATGCACACATTCACTTGCCCCCAATGTTCCTATTTCATTGCTGTTGTTAAATGCACTAAATGCTCCATATTACAAAGGGTGATTTTTCTGTTTGCTTTCCAATGAAAGACTCAAACGAGCAAAACCGCAATAAGAAATGAAAACCCAATAGCTCACTTTGAGTATTTGAGGGAGCATGAACATCAGCATTGTTAACTTCCAGTTGCACAAAGGCAGTCTGCAGGCCTGTCAAACCATCCATGCTGATCTTCATGAGACACCCCCCCAAAAAACTGGCGCTATGAGGACATGAAGCTCAGCACTGCGACTGCGGAGCCCATAAATCTTTACTATTGTTGTTGTTGCCGTCGAGAGATGACCTTCATGCTGTCATTGAGCTTTGATCAGCGCGAGTGTCTGCAGGAGTGATGGCAGGCAGATGGGAGCAAGTTCCACTAGTACTGCTCTGGCTCCGCTCGTTAGCAGCAAATTTAGAGCCTTAATACCCAGAGCATGAGCTGTAAACGTTCCATGGGACGATGCCATCAATATCAACAGCCTCTGAGTCCGACCACAGTGATTTACAGGGTGTGAGTGTGCGGTAAATTTACAGATTCCTCTTGTATGCAGGTAGCTTCCCAGCAGCAAAACCCCGGCATTTACCAGGCACGCCTTCCATGACCTTTACGAGATCGAATCTCTCCTACCCTCATAGCTCTGGCCCTGATTAATGCTACAGTTCCTTAATTTTGATGCTCCTCCACTTCAGGGAGAAGATTTGGTCCCTACATTTGCCTCCTGACCTCAGTCTTAAAGGTATTTCCCTCGATATGAGCTTGGCAAGTGAAAAACAGATGTATTTTGAAGGTGATGGCTGGCCTCCTGTGATCATGAGCGATGATAATGGGCTCCATACGTGATAATCGGCTTCAATGAGGGAATCTTTCCTGGGCCAAGTGACACACAATCGTGCACCCTGGCCGGTCTCTCGGCACTTTGCACAGAGCACAATCTCTCTCCCGCAGGCTGCACCCCAGCAGTGAGCCCCTCGCATGCATCCACAGCTGCCTCTAATTATATTTCCAAGCTCCAAACCCAGGCCTTTCTTATCCCGTTCAACTTCAACTTCAACCTTTGCGCCCTCTGCCCGTTGTCTGATTCAGGGGGAAGTCGGCATGTTACTAGAACCCAAAGCTGCCCATATTACGTGCTGCAAAGATGCGAGAATGATTCTCTGCCATTAATCAGAGCCGGAGAAATCTTCTAACATCAGGACTGTGCAGAATAACTTGCGACAGCCATTTCATTAGGTGCTTTTCAGAACAGTTTGAGGATTAGCTAATAGAAAAAAGTATCTAATAAAAAAAATTACTAATAAAAAATTACATTAGGTCAAAAATCATACTACTTATTGCTTTTGTAAAACTGTTCTTGCATAAAAATAAATGAATTTTGGTGAATATTTATAGTTCGGGGAATGATTTTATAATGTGTTACGCAACTTCAGCTGCAGACTTTTGAGTTTGTAAGCGGATTGAGTGAAACGTGTTTTCCTGCCGTCTTGCGTCATCGGTTTTATTTTCACGGCTCGCTCACAGCGCATGTGGGACGGCGAGCCCGCCGCCTCCATCCGCAGCGTCGCATCAATCCGTGTCAGGGTGATGGCGTGCCGCCGACCCGGTGGCTCTGTCGACAAGCATTAGCGGCCCCATGAGCCAAGGTGCAGCGAGCAGGTGTGACACTCCTATGGTGAATCTGCTCCTCTGCCAGCCAGCCCCCACCCCCCCGTCCTTACTGCCGCTGAATCTGCAGCAGGGAAGAGGCTCGTAATTATGATGGATTAGACTGCGGCGCCCCGGCCCTGCCGTGCGGTAATTGCCTCGCAGATGCCGCGGATGTGACACGCATTAATGGCCGCTCTCACGGCGGCCCAAAATCGACGCTGCCGGCGAGATCTATATTTGCTCCTGGGGAGAAGCCGTGATGTCGCTCGGAGCGTGCTTCCCATCCTCGCCTCTGCCTGCGGGGGTTCCTCGCTGTGCCACGGGCGATGCTCTCCCTGCCGAAACACGAGGCGTAGGCTCAGAGACAGAGCACGCTTGGGATGTGTCAAACCGCTGTGCTGATGAGGTCACTGCGTGTACCTCAAAAATTTGCCATCGGTGAAGGCTTTGGTTACTGGATTTCAGCAGTGGCTTCTGAATTTTTAAGGGCAGAGGACTTGTCACACACATACGTCCGGTGTCAGTCTGAACGAGCTGTTCTAAAACAATACTTTCCGGATTGGGTGCATCGCTTTTAGCCTAGAAACGCTTGACCACTTCTGAGCTGTTAATTGTGTAACCCCCCCTCCCCCATGACAGGCATCACACAGCAAGAAGTGGAAAGGAAGTGTAGAACTTGTGCAATGTGAAAAGGGGAGATAGGGCTTGCTTTCTGCAGTGTTGGCGCTCTTTAGCACTGGGCTTGTGAGTCACATGCCTCAACGTCCATCTGTCCTGATTAGAGTGAAGAAAAGATAGTCGGTCATGGCTGGCTAAGGGGATGGGGGATCAGTCAGTCATTTGCTTGCACTGGATCAAGGTTTGTCCATACTAGAATATTCCAATGATATCTTGTGTTAATGTTTAGCTAATAGCAAGATATCATTTATTTTGGTATCACTGGAAGGTGTTGCGATTTTTTTGTTAATCAGTAATGTCTTTGCTCCTGTATACTTAGTTATCCAGATACATACATTTCTTTGGGAATCCTTGGGCAGCCAGTGTTTAAGACAACACACAAGTGCCGCTCTGAGCTTGCAATACAAGAAGTACCCATAATGTCTGTTTAATAGAAATCACAGAACCAAGAGCCAGACTGACTATCTGCCCGGTAAATAAGCTAGTTGCAGCCACACTGTACGTCACAGTGATGCATTTGTAATTCTTTGTTGAGCATCTCATGCGGTCTATGCATCCTGCAGAAGTATGTGAGCTATGCTGATAGGTTTTCATTATTGAGCAGCTGGTAGGTTTTCGCTAACGAGCAGCTGGTCGGGTTTCGCTAACGAGCAGCTCCTTGAGATAAAAGGTGAAGAGCTGCCTGGCACAGCCGCTGACACGCTTTGCTATTCCAAAGGAGCCAACAGTGGCATGAAACCTCACTGATCCGTAGCAGCTGAATGTCGCCATGGTGACCCTCATCAATAAGCTGCCAGGATTCAATGCCAGACATTTGGGGGGGGACCTGCGGGAAGTGAATTGGCATTCATTCTAAATGCGGGAAGAGTTAGGGAAACATCAAAATAAACACACCAAAGTGATTTTTATTTTTAAGCGTACAAGGCTACAGAGTATAGCAGCAAGAGAAGCATTACCGACAAGTGATAATACAAAGGACTACATCCAGACAATAGAAAAAAAAATATGACAGGAATATTTTCATGACATCCAATGAAAATTACTTAATAGTTTTCCTGGGAATCTTGCAGGCGTACAGAAGTCAGCTTTCCTGTTTGAGTGTTTGGCTTGCTATGCTAAGACACCTTCCAGTGTGTCAGCCATTAACCGGAAAGTTTCTTATCTATGACATTAAATGCCAAAGCTATGCCCTGGACACTGTATAGGGCAATGTGAGGAGGAGTCCAAAAAATGTGAATAATTTCCTGCAATACCGTAACCCTCATTACATGTAACCATTTCATATGCCCAAGAAGCTATAACAGAATGAGGTCTTTATTCTATCTTCAATGTGCACGCTTGAACAAAATAAGCGCTGTAGGGCATTACTTTCTGGTGCTAAATGACCCATGGATCTCCTGGTCAAGTTCATCCACCCAACTGCTGAGCAGACATGCAGTGTGCCTTTAGTTTTCTAGAGACATTTCTTGGCTGGTCAATCTATTTTGAGATGGTCAACCAGGGACACTGTGTGAGCATAGGACAGCTGTAAGCAAACCGTGTCAAGATGCCACGAATGTTTTGGCAGTTTTTGAACTGTTGCTGGAGTCTGGCTTACCGAAAATTGCTATGCACGCTAACTGCTGTGGAACAGGATAGACAGTTAGGTCTGTAGAGTGGTCATGTGGTCACCCACTATCCTACAATGACTTCTGTTGCTTTCATATGTCACACAATTGTACAATCTCAAAGTACATTTTGAAAAGGAATTTCAACTCTGTACCAACCATATCCTGTCACCTACTGTCCATATCCTGTCACCTACTGTCCATATCCTGTCACCTACTGGTGTTTTTTTCCCCTGATAATATTGCTTAAGGGTGCCCAAATAAAATCACAGCAATGTCTTGAGGATTTCCGGAAGGTGGACATCCCTGATGTGCTGAACCAAATGATGTGCTGCTGGGCTTCTCCTTGCTGTTGATGTTCCTTTGAAGGAAAAACAAACATTGCACCCTATAAGAAACATTTATTCACCTACACCCAGATATAACTGTAACTTGTACTGGTCACCAAACCTCACATTGTGTCTCTCCCTTTATCTCTTCCTGCCAGGACGCAGAGGGGGCAGCCTTGTGGATGGACCCAGAGTAGGCCAGATGGAAACAGAAAAGGCCAACCATGAGACAGAAGAAACTCTACAGCTAGCGCAATTCAACTCTGTTCTTCAGCCGGAGAAGCTGGTTGCCAAACTGCAGAATGGCAGCCAGTTGGAGATGCCATCCCATCAGCTCAACGGGAATGCCGACTGTCACCACTTTAAGCGTGGTGCTGGGATCAACCGAATGAAGAGGCTTCACGATAGCTGCACCAGTCCCGCTGGTGCACAGGATGTTTTTGATCAAGGGTCGTGCTTGACGAACGGAGAGCTGAAGCACGTGATCCGTGAGCCAGGGTTGCAGGAGCTTCATCAGGTCAAGAGATTGAAAACGGACTCTAAGACGAACGACGAGGACAATGCACTAGCAGAGGACGCTGCTCTGGCCTCATGGGACAAAAAAGAACAGGTGGATATGGAGAGTGAAGCAATTTTGCCAGGACTTACAAAGCCTGGAGAGTTCACCTGTGACGTTCTGCTGACGGAGCAGAAGCTGGAGAAGAAAAATTGCAGCTTCTCCAACGGGGACGTTTTCTCACTTTCAAAGAATAAACAGGTGCCAATTCCCAGTGGTGCTACAGTAAACTCCTCCTCCATGGGGGACACACCTGGTGAACTTTTAGAGAAGACATTGTCTCAGTATTACCCGGATCATGTGTCCATTGCACCCCAGAGCATCACAGCGCAAGAAAATGACATCAGGAGACCACTGGCAAGTGACGTGCCTGAACAGGTGACCCCATCACCACCCCTTACCTCAGGTGTACCCATTTCAACCCAAATGTCTGTCTCAGGTCATCAGAACCAGATGCCACTGGAGATTGTTTATAATGCTCCCTTTTCTGTTAATGGGTACCCCAGTCGTGTTGGCAAAGGGCACCACCAGCAGCAGGACCAGC
>JAODLD010000091.1:294038-305643 GCA_026781065.1 Mormyrops boulengeri
TTTAATTTTCGATTTAGCTTTTGATTCATGTATTAAATGCTGATCCAGTATTAAAGCAGAACCTGTTAAAGGTTACGCAACTGTGGGGAACATCACAGCTTTCTAAGGAAATGAGCTGGCCGTAACACGTGTGTTTGCTCTGACCAGAGCAACTCAGCGAGAAAGATGAAGGTCCCTACTACACACACCTTGGGACAGCACCGAATATCGCCAGCATTCGAGAGCTCATGGAAGCAAGGTGAGAAATAGACACTTACTTGCTTTGCCCCAGGTGTAGCCCACTGGTACTGAACCATCTTCTGCTGCTTTATTGGTCTTCTGCAGGTTTGGACAGAAGGGGAGCTGCATCAGGATTGAAAAAGTTGTGTACACAGGGAAGGAAGGGAAGAGCACACAGGGGTGTCCTATAGCTAAATGGGTAAGCCTCATTAGTGAAGCGCACGGTAGGCGTGTATAATCATGCATTATCTCTGTGGTACCCTAGTAAAAACAATTAGACCCCCCCGAATAGCTGACATCGCTCATTGATTTAATTGTGTAGTACGATGTTTGTCACAGCATGCAGCTAAGTCACATCTCTGATTGTTAGCGCCCCCTAGAGAAGAGACAATGGCACAATTTTTTTATAAGTAATTCCTATATATTCATAGGATGTTTGTTTACATTCTTTTCAGTTCACTGTTAATGTACTTTGATGCTATTTAAGGTGCAGCTGCCCAGAAAATATGAGGGACATGTTTTTCTTTCTTGTCCCGGTGCCCTAACTGGGGGTCTCACTGTGTCACGGCAGGTAATTCGTAGGTCCAGTGTTGAGGAAAAGCTTCTGGTGCTGGTGCGGGAGCGAGCGGGGCACTCCTGCGTGACGGCCTGCCTGGTCGTGGCCATCCTCATCTGGGAGGGCATTCCCATCAGCCTGGCCGACCGTCTCTACAGCGAACTGAGTGAGACGCTGAGGAAACACGGAGCCCTCACCAATCGCCGATGCGCCTTGAATGAGGAGTGAGTGCCACCGTGGATCTGTGGTGGTGTGGGAACCTGTCTGTCACCATAGATACGCAGAGTCGTGGGAGTCTCCCTTAGACTGGATGGGTATCTTTAGCCTGACATGGAAGATAGGCATTAGTCTAGACTCTAGAGCTACTTAGACTACCAACTCATTGGGGGGGATTAACTTATATGAAGTCCCTAGGCTGACATCACTACGTACACTCCGGCGTTGCCGTCCCATTTTTCCTGAGGGGGGGCAGGGCCCTGATGTCTTCTGCGGCCCTAGGTTATAGCATATGATAGTTTCAACACTGACCCACCCCTGCACCTCACCACATCTGAGTTTAAGTAATAAATTTGAGATATTTTTGCATTTGCGATGGAAATATCTGCCAAACTCTGAGACAATAATTATACCAAGTATGCGTATATTTAACACATAAGAATAGTTCAACAGGCTCCAGTGGGAATTTGCAGACAAGGGGAGGCATTCAGATCGCAGACCAAGAGACCCACGGACGGAAAAATAAACAGTTTACTGTGCGATGAAAGACGTCCACAGAGGCCCAGGCGCTGGAGTTAGTGGGGCAGCCCGGGCTTGTTGTCGGGGTTTGACGGATAGCGTGGCTGGGCGCGAGGGTCAGTGGGCACACCACATGAAGGGCCCCTTGTTTTGGAAATGTCAATGGTCCCCTTCATCCCCTCCCACGGCTGTCTCTCGGGTGGGTGGGGGGGGGCGGTATAGTTCTTGTCCGATCTGAATGGAATGTGTGAACCACAAAAAAGCAGTTGAAAATTATGTGGCCACAATTGTAGTGCCTGATAAACATCTTCAGCATATTGTTACTTTGTGTAATTGGGAATTGTGCACCATCTTCATTTTTTACTGACATGACAGTATAACTGCTTCGACATTCCCTCTGGCCATAGGGCAGATTCCCAAACAGGATGGGACATCTTTCCGGGGTGTGGGTGCCTGTGCTGTCTGTACAAGACTAATGTTAGTCATTCTCATCCTCACTCTCCCAACCCTGGTGCAGTTAGAACCACTATCGTCTACTTCCACTCTTAATTACAGAGTAGCTGCTTAGTTAAATACAGTCATCTGTGTTAAACCTTTATTTTGTGCGACCAACACATCCTGAATGAAAAGAAGCCTTTAGGGACTTGACATACACTGTAATAACAAAGTTAACCCTTAGCCAACTGGACCACAGTCAGATTATTGAATGTTTAAATCAGAGATGTAAAACTTCAGGTGACTTGTACTGTCATTAAACAGACACAATGTTTGACTGTCATTGCTATAGAACAGTGTTTCCCAACCCGGTCCTCGAAGACCAACAGCCGGTCCACGTTCTAGCTCCCTCCGAGCTCCCTGCCAGACAGTCCACATTTTCGCTTCCTCCCAGCTCCTATCGGGAGCAAAAACGTGGACAGACTGTGGGTCCCCGAGAACCAGATTGAGAAACACTGCTATAGAAGGTCACAGACAAGATTTAGAAAATTAGACACAAGACATTTTTATTACCAGGAGAAACAAATGTTATAAACAAGGCCTGCAGTGGGTGGGATTACTGCAACTGTCAGTCACCAGTAACATATTTGATGGGCAGTGAAATAATCCATTAGTGACTGATGGTGCACTCATTTCCCACACTCAATGAGTTTCCAAAGCCTGGTCTATTTCATTGTTACTTCCAGTGTGATACCATTTTCTTCCCTTTTTCCTCTGCTTCAGGAGGACATGTGCATGCCAGGGATTGGACCCGGATATCTGTGGCGCCTCCTTCTCCTTTGGCTGCTCCTGGAGCATGTACTACAACGGCTGCAAGTTTGCCAGGAGCAAAATTCCCAGGAAATTCAAACTTCTGGGAGACGACCTGAAAGAGGTGAGCCAGTACAGGACAACAAAAATGGGTCCTCTTTTTTAGTCCCATGTTCTGCTGGGTAGCAAAGTACATATATTTATATATTTAAACGTTTTTTTTTTTTTACAGGAGGAAAAACTGGAGCAGAACCTACAGAATCTGTCAACCCTATTAGCACCCACTTACAAGCAAATGGCCCCCGATGCCTATGGAAACCAGGTTAGGATTGCATGGCCCCACCCCCTCATAACCATAACCATAGCCAATGTAAAACTTCTGAGTGGTCACAAGGCAGGTTTATCAGAGCTGGGTGATAGTTCAGCTGTCCTTCTTCTGGTTGACAGACTGGACTCACCCATAGAAAGGTTTATTTGTACATTTTAGAATAAAGACATCAAAACTATAAAAGAACACATGGAATTATGCACTGACCAATAAGTATTAAACAAACAAAAAAAAGTGTTGGGGGCAGCTCTGTGGGTTGGGACTCAGAAGGTTGCTTTCTGTTTGTGCCCCATTCGTTTCATTTTGCTTGTGGCTGAATTTCTTGACCATGCGCTGCAGCAGAATGGCAACACTGAGAGATCCGAGGAGAAGCAAAATCACCACCTCCCTAATGTCACTGTTCCTTTGCAGGTGGAGTATGAGCACAGGGCTCTGGACTGCCGCCTGGGGCTGAAGGAGGGTCGCCCGTTCTCGGGGGTGACGGCCTGCCTGGACTTCTGTGCCCATGCTCACCGAGATCTCCACAACATGCACAGTGGAAGCACAGTGGTGAGTCCTGGAGCGACCCTAAGGTCCCGGCAAAGAGTCGCCTCTCTGGTCTATGACAGCATGGAAGCGAACACAGAAATCTTGCAGTTCTGTCCATATGGGACAGGCAAAGCGCCTCGACTACGACCATGGAAGCTCTTCTCCTCAGTTCCGAACACCCGACGCCACTGACTCAAGTCATTCACTTGATATGTTCCTCAATTTAACTCGAAAGCTTTGCAAGAAAAAAAAGTCCCATCTCACTGAAAATGAATTTTACTCTACATTGTTTAACCTTTACATTTAAGCCTCACAGACTTATTATTAAATTCTGGATAACGTGCCATAAGAACCTTGCACTACTCATTGATAATAAATATCACAAATCTTTTTAGGGGATTATGCAGGTGCTTAATATAATTTTGAGAAGATCACACTCTAATTTTATAGGAAACGATGTAATTTTCTCTATTCAGGGTATAACAGTATTCCCAGTGAAAGTCCATTACATTTCAAACACTAAATACTTGAAATTGCAGTGCTTACGTTTTCCGTGGTACAACATGAATTGGAAAAAAAGGAAAAAATCAAACCTGTCATCTTGTAACATTATGCATCAATAGACATGAGCACAGTGAGGTAATACTTAGGCTCTTCCTGCACTTACAGGTTTGCACTCTGACACGGGAAGACAATCGGGAGATTGGGAAGATTGCAGACGACGAGCAGCTCCATGTGTTGCCGCTGTATACGGTCTCCCCCACTGACGAGTATGGCAGCAAGGAGGGTCAGCAGGCCAAGATGAAGTCAGGCGCCATCCAGGTGCTGAGCTCCTTCCGTCGACAGGTGCGCATGCTCGCTGAGCCGGCGAAGTCCTGCCGGCAGAAGAAGCTGGATGCTCGGAGAACAGCGGCAAACAAGCCGTCCAATCCCGATGCAGCAAACACCAAGGCGGAAAAGACCCTCCAAGCAAAACTGAAGCAAGGCACTTACGAAAACCCTGGTCAAAGCACTCCTGTGTCAGGTACGGACGAGGGCTAGCATTTAGCAAAAGCAAGTGACTAACTGCTTTGTTTGTTGTCTCTTCTCACTTGTCGATCTCCGTTTCCTCAGGTTCTCTTCCGGGTCAGGGTCAAATGGTAACCCCCCAGCCTGCTCATCAACCACACGCTCCTGCCTTTCAACAACAACAACAGCAGCCCCAGCAAACCCATCCTCACCCCTACCCCGCATCTCCCCATGCAGCCAGCTACCCAAGGATTGCCAATCATGTAGATTCATTTCCTAGCACTTCCCAGACAACAAACACAATATACCCACAGTCCCCAGTATCTAGTAGCCCTTACTCTAGCCCTTTGCCTGCACCAAACACTTACCTGAATGGATCAAATCCTACAAACTCTTACCCTGGTAATCCTCAGAACCCCAGCAGCCTTTATCCAGGATACTTCTGCAGAGGTAATTTGCCCATGGACAGCTTCCACCCATATTACAGCTCGAACCCAAAGCACCTTGACATGTACCGGCTTCAGAGGACCCAGCTATACCCACAACAGCAGTACGGTGCTCATCAGGGCTATGGGGTTAGCTTCCCCTCCCGGTACAGCGAGTCAGGTTTACAAGCGAATGGTTACAGTGGCTCTGCCACCAAATCCGGCATTCAACCCATGGGTTACTCAACGTACAGTCCCAATGGTAGCCCTAATCCCCAGCTCCTGGAAGCCATCTCTCGACCTCCTCTGGAGCATCCAAACCTGGATTATGCCAACACAATGAGCAAAAGCATGCAATATGGTGCATACCCTAATTCCTACCTTGGCCAGAACTCTACCATCTTCTCCCCAGGCCAAGGTCCACTTAATATGCAATCCAAACCCAATGCAAACTTGCACAGCATTAGTGCTATCCCTCAGGTGCTTCCGCCTCCGGGTAGGGAATGCCCGACCCCCACACAACCAGGGTGTGGGCTCCCCAATGGAAATGCCCAAAAAAACCCAATTAAACAAGAGCCTGGACCACAACCTCCAGATTCCAAACAGAAGGAGGATGTGTGGTCAGACAATGAGCACAACTTCCTGGACCCAGAGATCGGGGGTGTGGCAGTAGCCCCCACTCATGGCTCCATCCTCATTGAGTGCGCCAAGCGGGAATTGCATGCCACCACACCCGTGAAGAACCCCAACCGGAACCACCCCACCCGCATCTCACTGGTCTTCTACCAGCACAAGAACATGAACGAGGCCAAGCATGGGTTGGCGCTATGGGAGGCCAAGATGGCCGAGAAGGCGAGGGAGAAGGAGGAGGAGGCTGAGAAGCATGGTGCCGAAAGTGCACCAAGCAAAAGCAAGAAGGTCAAACGGGAACATTCCGAAACGGTGGAACACGGAGAACCCCCGTACAAGCGCTTCATCCAGACTCTCAACCAGAGGTCCATGTCTTGCACCACAAACACGTATGTCAGTACAGCTCCCTATGCTTACTCCAAGATCACTGGGCCTTACAACCGCTTTATTTAATCGGTTACCTGGGTTTACGGTAAATGGACACAAGGCTGTCACGCCTGTACTATGGGTGCTGTATCACATTGAGGCCTCAGTGTCTCTATGTAGTTGCCTACTTCATAAGAGTGGCTGCATTTCGGTGTTCAATACGGATCTGCGAAAAGGATTTTAACTAATTGCAAAATACTGTAGAATACAGTTTGCTCAGCTAGAATCAGGTCTCTTGCACCTCTGATGTTTCAGCTTTACTAACAAATATTTATGGCAGTATTTATTTTGTTTTTCATAATTTTACACAACATACTGTACCGAACTTCTGGTGCTCTGTGTCCTATACATCAGGACGTATATTACTGGAAACAAAGTTTCAATTTGGTGGCTTTAATTTTTTTAACTAAATAGATATAAAGTAAAATGGCATAGAGTTCTGATTTCGTGGATTATCTGATTCATGGTGCTAAAAATTGAAGTGTGTCTTTAAAATTTGCCTTCATAATGTATGAACATCTGTTTGTATGTTACTCTTTAAGGTGAACAAGCAGTTCTTTCGAGTGACGTTTTCTACAATTTATAGATAACGTAACATATGTGTGTTTTAAAGCACTTTGGCTTTGGTCGAAGGTAAAAATGTTTTGATCCTACCTTCAAATCACACGATTGCGTTTTAATGTCGAAAGTGTGAGATGGACCGTGGGCATCCATGTTTGTTTTCATTGTCGGCACAGTATAATTACATTTAGGTCGTATATTACAGCTGGGATGGCACTGGATGCAATTTTCATACAAGTGTTTATCATGGTGCTTCTTTGACATTAGAAAAATTTGCATTTACATTTCCTTAAATACATTTGTGAGCCATTCTAAAGGCGTGTTTTCAGAACAGTAATATTTTAAAGACTTAGTGGTCACCAGCGCGTTTGCTCTGCAATTCATTCACTTCTTTGTAAAAATAATAATAATAAAAAAAGTTTTGTGGCAGACCGCAGGGAGATGCCAGAGCCAGTTTGTTTGCAGTACTACATCTCCCAGAATGCCACATGATAAACACGTGCAGCTGTAGAACATCAGAGAACGAATCACAGCAATGAATCTGACCTCTAGCTTGACAGTTACACAAATGATGTGGTTATTAAAAAAGATTCTCTTATTTTTTGCTGCATAGTGAGGTCCGTGGAACAGGGTTTTCTGTATTTGTGATGATTTTACTGGCAGCTGTCTTGCTGTGGGGTCTTCTTAATCATTGTAGGTTAGTTGTATAAAAAAGTAAAAACTTTGTACAGTAAATTAAAACTATTGAATTTACGCTTTAGATTTTAGTACTGTAAAGAAAAGTAATATTTCATTGGGTTTTTGCTGATTTTGTTTCAAATGGTGCTATTCAACCTGCTATGAACCATGTACAATGTGAGAATTTTTGTCAGAAAGATGGTTAATGAAAGGTATGCCTACTTGTCATATACCTCAGAACTATTTTGGCAATATGATTATGATAAACATTAAGCTTTTTTTCCCACCATAATTTTCATAAAACACACCAATGAAACTTCATATTTTTATCACGTTATCTTCACGCGCAAATGTTCAGAGAGTAAGGTGAAATTTGTATTTTTAAGCAACATCAGGGATATTTCAACACAGTCTTCATCTGCCGAGATCACTTGTGTTCATCCCACCTTTTCCATTCGTCCAGGGATTTGACTTCTATCCTTTAAAATCCCTCAACTGTAAATATTTAAAAGAAAAAAAAATGTTTTGTTTTTCAAGAGAGAAGCTAGTGGAAGTAGCCTTGTCCTTGTGTTTTAGTAGATCTGTTTGCATACTTTGAAGGTGCAACCTGAACATACATGCACTGAGTTGACAAAAGGGAAAAGTGTGACTTTGACTAAACAGTGGTATGATGACTCTTATTAACGAGCAAAGCCCAGGGCAGTTTTAACAGAAAATGCACATTGTGTGCCTGTGTATAGGTAAAGCAGAAATTATTTATAACCACTAGATGATTAGCTTAGCGGGCTAAGTCTCTGCGCATGTGATTGGAAGGTTGCTGGTTCGAGTCTCGCATTAGCAGCTCTGTGGGTGCTTAAGCAAGACCCTTATCCCCCAGCTTCCTGGGTGGCTGCCCTTCGAGGCCAGCTTTCTCTCATCTACAGAGAGCAATTTGGGGGAGGCGTAAAAATAATTTCCATAGGGGAGTCAATTAGAAGTATCTATTATTTGACATATACTTTTCTCTTTACAATTTATTGTGATTTTGGACGGACAGCAGTTCTGTGTAACAAGAGTCCCATCTGGAAACATTTATATACAAAACTTTTTCTGAAAGCACTTCATTTATTTTCAGAAAGAATTTGAAATTAAAATTAAAACACTATTAAATGTGTGTTAAATAAATGCCACAGTGTATATATAATCACATAAGTGTATTGCAGAACTTTAAATTTAAATTCTGAAACCCTTTGATTGTTATACAGTATGTCAGTTTGGAGAGGTTTATATGTCTAACCCACCCCAAGGATTTTACTTTCAGAATAATACAACATAGATCGATCCCTAAAGTTAATATTATTATTATTAATATAACATGACGTACGGCTGTCCGTATCCGTGAAATAGAGGCATGACGAAAAAAAAAATAAATCTGTCACAATATATTGCTGTTTACAGTACTAGGTCACAGCTACTTCGATCAGATACGTTTTCGTAAAAATCTTTGATAACATTTTACTTAAGGCCATGTTCTTAGTAATTTATAAACACATTCATAACAAATAATGATGCATTCATAAAGCATTATAAACATGGCTATAAATATTTCTCAAAAGGCATAACATATATCCATGTGTATTATGCATTATGAATGCTTTATGAAGCTCTCATCTATAATGCACTATAGATACCTTTATAATGCATTATAATGGTTGGCATAAGCATTAATGATGCTTTGTTCTGCATTACAGATGGAAGATTCATAAGGCAGTCATAATGCATAATAAACATGGCTATAATGTACTATGCCTTTTTATAAATAGTTATAACCACATTTATAATGCTTTATGAATGTGTTATAATGCATTATGAATGTGTTTATACATTACTAAAAACATGGCATTAAAGTGTTACCAAAAAGGTTTTTTGCCTGTTTGGTAAGACAATGAAATGTAATGCTCTATGTAGTGGAGTCTGGTGGCAGGTTTGCGATGGACCAAGGAAGGATTTGGAGAACGCAGTGGGTGTTTAGCATCGTCATACTTGAAGTGACTGGAGTCAACATTACTTGAATGACTATGAGGTTGACTAAAGTGGGCGAGCTCTTACGTTAAGCTAGCAGTCATTGTACACAAGTGTCTGTATCTAGCAGTTAGACACTAAATGAGGAAAAAAAGATTTGTGTTATTTACAGTTTCTTGCCCTTATTTTCTACTGCTTCTCTTGTTTCCCCTGATGTTTGGTATGATACACAATGAAATTACAGACAGATATAAATACTGTAAGTATTGTAATGTATTGAATGCAGTTTATTTGAAAGCTGTTTATTGTATCATTACTGATATTGCTGAGATGTGGGTGTTTTTAATAAAATTTATATTTATTTAAAGCACCTTCTGGGTGTGATGCGTGTCTTCTTCCTATGAATGTGAGTGTGCATGCATGCATACAAACATACATACATACATACATTTCTAAGCAAAGTAAGAATTTCATTACATGGTTCTAACATGTATATGTTTTTTACTGTGTATATGACAATAAACTTCTTAAACTTCTATACTATTGGACTGGTTAATAAAATGAAACCTTTTAAAAAGGACAGACAGAATCGTGGTTAGTCAATGAATTAAATATTCCGATTCCTGGAATTCTGAACAGATGCATTTCTAAAAACTTTAAGTATTCATAAAATTGATTCTTTGTACATGATCAGACATTCAGACATTAACGGTTCCAGATAAGAAGCACTGTTGACAAATACTTGTCCCAAGTACATTTATTTGCGAAATCAAGGGGAAATGCTAATACTGGATAAATCACAAAAATGAAAACATGCTTTTTACAAAGGAACATTTTCGTTTTCGAAGGCAAAGAAATATTCTGGGTATCCGTTTCCACTGAACATGTTCGCATGTAAAGGTCATTCAGAAGCATCAGAAATACAGATAATCCTTTTAAGGAATATGTATTACATTAATCAAAATTACAAATAAGACCTTAATCCCAGTCGGTGGAGTGCGCAATACAGGAAACCAAAAAGTAAATTTTTCTATTCTCCCTATGGTGCTTAAAGCCATTCAGTCGGTTTCAGTTAAACACATTTGCCAAACTCCCTGGGAAAATTTCATCTGCTAGAAAGCAAATCATTTCTGATCGCCATTAAACCTGCCTCTCCCACAAGTGATGAGGAAAAAAACACTGAAAAAAACCACTGTAATGGACTCGAGGCAATTAAGGAAAACCTAACCTGCCCGTTGGCGGCTGGATATAAAGCAATGTTAAGCTTTCCATTGGAAATAATTCCCATACAAAAAGGTATTTCTACTTTACAAAACTAAACCTAAAAGCATAACAAATCAGTTTGGTTCTTCAGAACAAGAGTATTTCAATGTTCCAAGAGGGATGAACTCCCATAAACAGCCTTTAGCTTTCAACAAGGCCTGGGGGTCACTTTGACAGAAAGTGCCATTCGTCCACTGTAAAAAAAATAAAATAAATAAAAGTCTGTGTGTTTCACAAAAATAAATTCTCCCGAGCACTTTGGAGATTCAAACCCATGTCCCACACCTAGCTCCTTAACCACTACCCCAGGCTACGAACATCTTTGAAACTTCTGCTATAGATGAGAAGGACAAGTAACCAGACAGTGATAGGTGACAGTTAAAAGGCAGTTACCTTCACTTGGGATAGGAGCAGGTTTTCCACACGCTGGAGCCTGAGGGGTAGGGAGGACAGAGAAGTAAGGGGAGGGGGCCACGTGCATGCCTGTAACTCCTGCAAGTTCCCCCTCGAGCTCACATCCCACAAGTGTGAACATAACCTAGCTGGATCTCAAGATTCAGGGCTTTAACTACTTGCAATTTCACCTCACGCCTGAAACAAACGTGATGTGGTCCCGGTTACAGGTAAAGGACGTGGTAAAAGCAGGCGTACTCACCGATGTCACCACGTCGCTGGCCTCATCCTCTGTACACCTGAAGGGGCTCTCACACACGGACAGGTTTGTGCTGTCGAGAAGGAACAAGGGCATTTATTCACAGGGATTCAAACATCTCCGTTTTAAAAAAGTTCAAATGATGAAATTCACAGAAAGATGACAAATGTAATATTGAGAGATGAAGGCCTCTGGAGGCCAACCATTGGCTGAATGTACAGCCAATCAGAGGACCCTGTGTTTAAAAAAAAAAAAAAAAAAAAAAAAAAAAAACGAGAAAAACCCCAGTTTGTTTACCCGCAAGGTGGGGGTTTGTGTACCAGGGCCGACCAGAACGCGTGGTTGGAGAT
>JAODLD010000091.1:309991-325269 GCA_026781065.1 Mormyrops boulengeri
GTACCAATACCGATCAGGTCCAGCACGTGCGGTCACAGGGTGACTTTGTCAGGTCACGTGGAGACCGCGAGCAGCCGCTCGTGACGTTAAACGCAGCGCGCCACGGCGCGTGAGCAGCTCGCTCGTCGCAAAATACGCATTTGGGGCGCCGCTCACGTGCTTGGTCGTAACCTCGACCTGCATTTTTATATAACCGAATAATTATCGGTATGACTCGCGAATGTCTCTCTGCAAAAACGCCGTTTTGAGGTCATGGTGAACAAAGTGATTAAGGTAGCCGCTTTAACCCCCAGCACCTAAATTACGAAGAAATAACTGTTCAGCGGGGTATTTATTAGTTGTTGAGACGTATCTACAAGAAAGTATACCGCAGATACCCGCGGCGGTTGTGAAAAAGGAGTCACACGAAATGGTGAATGTATCGACTGCGGTTGAATGTCGTTTCTAAACCAAAGCCGATAGTTAAGGATTGTAGTTTGAGATGCATGCGACGCGGTCACTCGTAGGCGTCATGGTGGATATAAAAACCTCGAATGAGCGCCGCTAAGCTGTCGCCATAACTTACTAAAATAAATCCTGTAGTCGGCTGAGTTCGGGCGTCCTCGCTCTTCTGTTAAGTAGTGCGCCATTTTTCTTAAGTAACAGAGGGACCCTTTTGAAACAAGCCCGTTACCGGGGCTATGCCGCGGACCGAAAAGCAAAGCAGAGATTCTCGAGCATGAGCCCCAGAACAGACGCATGCTGAGCCGCTTCTAATCGGCGCAGCCCCGGCGTTCTCTTCCTGCCCGCGCTGCGGCCGGTCTAAGAGCGCCCCCTAGCAGGCGCTCGGGGTACTGACGCCTCCCCCTGAAAGAACATGGGCGACCTCTGTCAGAAAATGGCTGACATCCCACAGCTAGGAAGCATAACCTACGCCATTTCAACGGCATTTACCGCAGAGGTCAACC
Organism: Mormyrops boulengeri; assembly: GCA_026781065.1. Lineage (NCBI taxonomy): Eukaryota > Metazoa > Chordata > Actinopteri > Osteoglossiformes > Mormyridae > Mormyrops > Mormyrops boulengeri. The sequence goes on from JAODLD010000091.1 coordinate 310,939, forward strand.
AAATAATAACCTAATTACACTGTGGGTTTTTATTAATGTGACTAAATACGACCCATGTAGAGACAGCACTGCATAAATTACTGTAATAGTCTACAGTTCAGATAAATGGATTTAATGTTTTACTGCCCATAATCTCAATGGCTTGGGATACGATAATATTCATGCTGTACCTTCCTTAGTTTCCTGTAGCTATGTTAAATGTACATTGTATTATCCGTGCAGCATTGCGATCAAAGTCCTGTCCTCAAGTTTTGGGTGGGACTGTACTCTTTTTCAGTCAAGGTCATCATGATGCATTTTACAAGCCATGGTTTCTGAAGGACTGTTTACCTATAAATACAGGATTTCTGTATGTGTGTGTGTGTGTGTGAGAGAGAGCCAGAGACACCCCCACCCCTGTGAGTTACGTCATACTGGTTAGTCAACAGTAGACTGCTGTAGGACAAAGACACCCCCACCCCCAGTTTAATCGCCTGACTTGCTCGGTATTGCTTATAATGGTGACATTGTGGCCATTTCCAGTAAAGGAATGATGCTTGATGACCATTGATCTTTTTTGTTTAACATTGACTGCATCGGGGGTTAAGACGGGCTGAGCCGACTGGGTTACAGCACTTATCCCCGCTGCTGGCTAACGTGATGCACGTTTCTGGAGCCAATTCCCACTGAGCGCCCTCTCTGCCGCCGCCGCCGCTCGTCTCGGCAATGGTCACCATAGAAACAGGCTATCTGCTTTGTAATCCTTCCCTGGTGTCTCTTTCATTTCCACCTCATCACGGAGGAAGTCGTTTTGATGGGAAATAATTACGGCTGCGTTTAGGGGCTAAGTCGTTATCCGCTCTGCGGGCCAGCGCGGTGTTCAGAAAGTACACACACACACACACACACACGCGCCTTCTCTGTTGCAAGCCGCCACTGTGTGCATTCTGTTTGAACTGCAGATGCCGTGTATCCATGCTGCAAATTAAGTTCCTCAGTTGTACTTCACCCTGGCCACAGGATTGAGATGTTAGGCCTTCAGAAATGTCAGCGGTGAGCGGCACGTTGCCTTGGTCACAGAGCAGCTCATTTCCCGTTCAGCCCCTTTTAGCTCCTGTGTCTGCGGTCGTGACTGTTTCTCCGTTGTGGTCTTTTCTCTTCCCCGCTTACAGGTCTGGCAGCAGGCGGGTCGTTTACTAGTGGTGGAACATGGATTTGTGAAGGGACAAAAAAAGATTGACGGTGCCGCTCCTTACAGGATCCGTCTACTGTACTCTTGAGCAAGGTCCTGACTGGTTTCAGAAAGACACTGAACTGATTCCTTCTATTGCATGAGTAAATCTGTCATTGCATTTCAGGTATAAATGACTGCTGAGGTTGTTAATAGTAATAATTATAAATAGGTTGCCAAAATGTAATTATTTAAATCAGTTTTTCAGTTGTAGTCCAGTTCTGAGTGACTGTCAACAGAGAGCACAAATCCACTGGAACATCTGTCCGCACACATACCTACACATTAATTGCGATATGTGATAGAATTTCCTATTTCCAATAAAATAAATGCTTCTGTATGTGTGTAAGCCGCTTCCTGAATGCGGCAATTCACTGAATCCTAAAAACATTGAATTGGAAGTAAATAATGCTTTAAAAATGATAATTTTTATTATTTCTCACACTGCAGTTTGAAAGCAGTGAGGCAGGCAGTCAGCGCCGTATACGGCTGCATCGGAGCTATTTAAAGGGGAACGAGTCGATGATCTGTGCAAACTTCAGACAGGTCTGGAAACATAATATGGTCCTTTAATGCCTGCACTTCAGAGGGGAGTAAAATGCATTCATTATTGTGACCAGGAATACGGTGCCTGGTTGTCAGTCATTGTCTTTGCATGCTGCTGGTGAATATACCTGTCTGACCTGATCTGTGAGAAGCCGGCTATGAACATTCCTCTTCCTGTATATGGGCCACAAAGATAAAAATCAAATACGAAGTTCTGTACTGTGCTGTCGCACATCTCCTTTTCCTGATTTTTCGTCTTCAAGGCAACTTTGGACCCAGTTAAACAGGAATATTAATCATAAATGTTGTCTGGTTACCTGGCTAGGTTGGTTACCAAGTGAGTTTTATTACATATTTTACCTATGTATACATGCATACCTGCTATCTTCTAGAGATTGCAGTTTATCCTGTTATTCTGTTTTTGTCCTTTTTTTTCTCAGTGACTTGGTAATTCCTAGGTAAGAATTTACCCAGATGTTTAAAAACTCAGTTAATACGGAGTCAAAAGTTACTTTTTAATTATTTTACATCCATCATCCAATGGTTTATCCTGGATGGTGTAACTGCAGGAAGTCTGTGCCTTATGCGCAGGAAATGCAAACTCCGCACACACAGAGTGGAGATGCAATTCGAACCTCCATCCCTGGAAGTGTGCGGCAGCGGTACTGCCTACTGAGGCAGCAGGAGTAATAAATTAATATCCCTTAATAATACATGGTCATAAAATATCTAACCTCAAGTCAATTTTACTGTTAAAATAAACCTTTATCAATGTTATAAATCAGGCAATTAAACACTGTGAAGCTGCTTTTTCAATCTGTTATTGGCGGCGAGGTAGTAGGGTGACCAAGAGAGAATACATTTTATTTGCAGTGTGATGTGCGTCAGCACAGGTACATTCTGATCCTGTTTGCTACATTAAACTGTTTTCTTCTGCTCGTTTACTTTTCCTGGTTAGTATTACCTTACTGACCCACCCCTTTGTTCAATATTTCCCATGCTGGTCCGTAGGACCTGGTGTGAGCGGAGGTGCCCAAAAGTGACATGTTATAAGAATGTAAAGGTTAATTTTAAACCATTAGGTGAGAAACATGCGCGTGTTACTGACCGATAAGAACAAATGTTGTATTGGTCTGACTTCACCCCCCCCCCCCCCCCCACCCCAACAGAGTCTTCCTATTTGGATACCTTGAAAGAGTGCGAAAAATATTGGAACGGAAATTAAATCTAAATAATCTGGAGGCAACACATGGGCCCTGGTTTCAGTCGCTCACTGTCTCTAGGACGTCGAAGGAATGAAGGATGGGAGGCAGGAAGTGGATGGAAGCCGACGGATTTAGCCAAACGCTTGTTGTGCGTCCGCTCCAGTCAGTGTTGGCGTTGAGCCTGGACCTTGGGAGAGCCTGACTGACGGGGTCCGACTCCTTCATATGCAAATATGGCCCCCTGCAATTTACATCTCTCATGCTTGCAGAGATACAGACGTTTGTTTATAGCCCACCTCCAAGACTGTAAGGTTAGTCGTTTCATTCGCCTGATCGCTCGTCTCGATGTGCAGGCTGCATGTAAATTGTTTTTATTTTTTAACCCAGGGCAAATCCACAGGCCGCAGTCACTCGCAGTTCCCCTTGAGTCTGTCACCTTCCCCTAGCCGGCTGCTTCCCCCCCACTGTACCATGAATGCTGGTCTCTCTGGTGGCAGGTAAGGCATGGCAGGAGGGGAGGGGGAGGAGTTTGGCAGGTCTCCCGCGACAGGTATGCTAGAAGGTGGGGCGGGGCCACCTGTATCAGAGTCAGACTGCCGGTCTGTGCTGTGCTGCCACTGCGCCGTGGGTAGCTCAGTCCTCTCAGGCTGAGCAGGGCAAAGGGGGGGAGGGCTCCGGGAAGGGTCCACCATGGAGCCAAAAGAGGCCGGGGGTGAAGGCGGGCCGGCTACCGGTGAGAAGAAGGTCCGGAAAATAAAAAAACCGAACTTTGTGAGATATTTAGAAAGGAGGAAGACCGACACCATCGTGGATGACGATGTGGCCAAGGCCGACATCAACATCAGCACCACGGTGCGGAGGAGCCAGTCTGACAAAACGGAGTACGGCACCAAACTCAAAGGTAAACCCACCCGTCACGGTACTGCGGTTCCGCGCGCGCCAGCCTGATCGCCGGGGCTGCCTGTGTCTGAGCAGCTGTCAGCGGGAGGTCGGGGAGAGACAAGGAGATTCCAGGACAGTGCTATTAAAACACAAAACAGAGAGAGAGCGAGAGGGGAACGAGGCCTTAGCAGGTGACGCTCAACACCTGTTGCGTTGTTATGTGCCAAACCTGGAGCGACTCCCGCGGGATGATGTCATACATGCAAACCGTGTACCAGCCTCAAACAGGATGGAAAGACGACAGGCTGGCAGTGGAGCGTTTTAGCCACATAACCTCGAAGGCACAAATTCCGATTTGGCTGGAAAATTTGTGATGGTCCAAAGGGTGCCCTCGGGAAGCAAGGTCAGATCCCAGATTTGGGGGGAAAAAGACCTAGAAACACAGTACAGGTGGCCCCTGAAGTGCCCCCCTGCAGAGGATGTAAACGTGCTGATTTTTCAATACTGTACTGACCCGAAGCATGCGAAGGTCACATGTTTCCTGTTTGTCAGTGCCTGCTCAGCCAGGTGGGACTGTTTGGCGGTATGCCAGCAGGCTTCCCCCGAAAATCCGTCTGTTCCCCATTATCAGCCGCTGTTTCACTAAAAAATACAACATACCAGGTCACCATCCCGGCCTCTCCAAAGATAAGTGGTCGTTATCAATTCAAGTCAAGGACTAGAAGTTTGCTGGTGTGTTTTGCAAGGTTAGCAATACATACATGTACTTCAGGGTACCTGTCAGCTGACACGCACATTTTGGGTTATAGAGAGGTGAAAAAAACCATATCTAAGGTTGAGTTTCACAGCTTGGTTTGTTGGCACAGTTACTGTATGTCTGTGTACCATGCTGTTATCAACAACAGGTTTTAGACTGCAAAACACAGCCGTGCATTGTACGTGAAAGCGTTTATGATCTGGGTACGCAATCTGTTGGTAAAATTACCCATGCCTTGGACTTAACACAGCTGACCAAGAGCTGTGTCATCACAAATATTGACACATCCCAGGCTACAGAAAAGGGAAATGGCTTAGCTGTTCCTCACGTCTGCGAAACAGGTCGGTCGAGTCTCGCATAGACACTAAAAACCTTAAAAACGATTGATACAGGTCAGCTGTTCGTAGCTGTAGGACACTGCCTCCTTTCCGATGTATAGACTAAGGACAATAAAGGGAGTAGAGGACAACGAAAACATGCACCGGCAGAGTATATATTTACACAGAGTACAGGGCAGCACCTTTGCGCTAGGCTGGAGGGATCCAGTCTTACACAGGAGTTGACATTCGTCTCGCAATCTCATACAGTAGTGATGCTTGCGTTCATCCCTCTGGCTTCCTGTTTAATACAGGGGCAGGCCTTTTGCTGACAAAGGGTCTCTGGGGTGCCCGCGAGGTAGAATGAAAGAGGCACGAAGAAATGCGACTCTGTAGCCAGGCCAACATGCGTCCCGGTTAGCTTAGCTTAGCGACGAGCTGGCATTTTCCGACCGATGGAAGGGCAGGCCTTTTGCTGACAAAGGCTCTCTGGGGCGCCCGCGAGGTACAATGAAAGAGGCATGTAGAAATGCGACTGTAGCCAGGCCAACATGCGCCCCGGTTAGCTTAGCTTAACGACGAGCCAGCATTTTCCGACTGATGGAAGGGCAGGCCTTTTATTGTTGCCTTCTCCGCTGAGGGCCTGCTGTAGGATACTCCGTTTTTTCGGCAGGGAATGGGGGGGGTGGAGACATGTGATCCAGCCGGCCTTGTCCCACGGGCTTCCACTTCATCGTCTCAAAGGGCAGCTTGGTAAAAGACGTGTATCCTCTTTCATGGGAACTCCCGTGCATGGAATCGATCCCTCGAACACAAGTGGAGCTGCGCTAAATGCTTTTATTCGCCGCCAAGTTATAATATTACCATATTCACTACAAGCTCGTCCTCAATATGCTCCCCCTCTATAACCTAGAGGTTCAATTTCACCAGTGGGGTGGCATTTAATGCCACCAGATGGAGGCTGTCTCAAGCGGGGGTGGCGGGGGGTCACACTGGTAACACTTGTCATCACCGACCAGTGTCCATTCTAGATATTGCAGGGAAGTGTGGAATACCATAGATGCAATGATGTCGTCAGTAACAAAAGGACAACTTCAGTGTCATCTCAAGCGATGATCTTGTTTTATCTGTGAGCAAATATAAGGCACTGATATTGGCTATTTTTTGGAGGATATGGATGTCATTTTTAAGGACTATAATCAAGGGTAAGGAGCAGTCGCGGAAAACAGCTCATTTAAATTGGATTCCTTTATCGGACTCTTGCTTGCTTTCCAAAGCTCTAGGTCACCGTTGCAATTGATAGTCTTTGCCTCTGTTCCTCTAAGGGCTCCATGGACAGGTGGCCCCTGTGATCTTTCAGGCCGCATCACTTCCTGTCGGCCGCAACACACTTCCGCAGCTCCGGTAGAAGCAGGGCCTTGAGAGAACTTGGAAACACAATCCCTGCCATTCGTATCCACAGTGCTTATCTGAGCAGCGCTAAACTTCTGTGAAGTCCACTTGGGCTGGAATTTAGGAAATTCCCCCCTCTTTGGTCCTCCCCTGAACAACCTGCCCTTAAGAAAAACGAAGTGCGAGTGAATGGCGGCTTTCTGAATTTGTTGCCATGGGTGACAACGCCTGTGGCTCGTGTCCAGGTGTTGAGGGGAGGCGGAGCACCGCGTGTCGTCAGGCAGGCCGCAAAGCAGTGGACGTGGCCCAAGGGATACCACCAAAGCTGGAACGGGTGCAAAGTCCCAGCAAGCCAGAATGCATTGCATCACCGAGTCCTGATTGGTTGTGTAACATAACACCGGGGGAAGAATTTGAGCTGTATGCTAATGAGGCACAATGAGGTCATTCCTGTTCCCATATTCACATTCCATCTAGACTCTTTGTAGTTACACAATTGATAAGAAGCCGATTACGAAAGTGCTACACCTGACTGTCATATTTAATTCAGAAGGTTTGAAAGTATTATTTGAACTGTGTTCTGGTAGGACACGTGTCTTCACACACCTTCATTGACTAACACTCACACCCAGGCAGGATGCTGTGGACAGTGAAGTGGATCGTGCGTGTGCAGTTAGTCCTATTTAACACCACACAAAAGATCATGTAAATGCTAACCATGTTCTCAGTGGAGAATCCAAACCAAATTAGGATGCATGATCCATGGATAAGTGCTGGAATTAAAGCGACCAAAAACAAAAAAGATGTTAATAGGCCAGACTGTAAAGTCAGAGAAGCAGAGTTCAGTATAAGTGTTGCCCGTTTTCAGAAAGAATGGCACCCCAACCCATGTCCTCCACCTCGTCCACCACTTCTCTGGACCTGGACCCAGAACAGCAGCGAGACAGGAAGATGAGCAGAAGGTCGAAGGTCATTCAGGAGCTGTTGCAGACCGAGAGGGACTACCTGACCGACTTAGAGCTGTGCATCAGAGAAGTTCTCCTGCCGCTGCAAGAAGCCCAGGTAGCCTTCCAACACCGTTAGAGTATAAGTATTGGTGACCCTTAAAGCATCCTCAAGGAGTTTTACAATTTCCCAAAGAATACAAATCATGTGCTTACTGGTGGCACAGCGATTCCCAGTTTGTGCTATTGAGTTCGGCCTTCTGCTGAAATGGATAACATAATTATTTTTTGGTTATGACCCTGTCCCACATCTTAAATATGGTATCTGCTCATTATAATTAATATATAACGGATCCTTGGATGGAGGAGCCAGATTGAGGATTAGCATTGACTCATCGGGGGGTACTGACCATATGCCCCCCCTCCTTCTTGGCTGCCCATCCTCCCCACAGGTGGTGGAAGTGGACCGTCTGTTCTGCAACATGGAGGACGTGCGGGGCCTGTCCGACAAGCTGCTGGGTGACCTGCGGGAGGCCATGGCCGAGACCGACCCCGAGGCGCAGGCCGTGGGTAATGTCCATCGACAAAGTTTCAAGTTTATGAGGCAGCCGGTGTGGTAGAAATATTTGGAGAGGGAAAAAACAAATGAGAGGTATGCAAAGCCGGCCCAGTCATGTTTAACTGAGGAGTCGCTCTGTGTTTGTGTGTGCGTGTGTGTCCGCAGGTGACATCTTCATACAGGCCAAAGCGGAGCTGGAGGGTGTGTACAAAGAATACTGCTACCAGCACGACGATGCGAACGCCCTGCTGAAGTCATACGAGAAGGACGAAGAGATCAGGCAGCATTTCAGGAGCCGCGTCTTAGCTCTCAAGTAAGCGCTCAGCTAATTAAATACCTCTGGGTTTATCTCGGGAACTAAATCTCATAGGAACACTTGAAAAAGTATTTGGGGAAAAAATATGAAAAATAAATTCCCCAAATGTCCAATGCTTTAAACAATGCGTAATATCCAACCAGCATAGTTAAATCCATTCTTTTTCTGTCTTTCACAGGAAAATATATGACCAGGAGTAAGTACTTGACCTATTACTGTTAAGTGATTAATGTGAAGTGGCCCACCTGACATAATTGATGGATTAAAGGATTAATGCTTCAGTGGTACTTGCGTCCTCTCTCTCTTCATCGAGGTATTATTCATCAGCTCCAAAATATGATTTATGGTTTGAGTAATGCCATCAGATGACCGTGTGGTCAGCTGACGGAGCATTGGCGGATACGATATGAATACCGCCACATTCCTGTGCAATGCCATATCCACCTGTTGCTGCGTTTGCAGGGGCAAGCCCAACCTGCTGGACATGGGCTCACTGCTCATCAAACCTGTGCAGAGGGTGATGAAGTACCCACTGCTTCTGGGCGAGCTGTGGCAGGCCACGCCCGAGGATCACCCCGACCGGCAGCCCCTCGAGGAGGCCCTGGCCGCCGTCAAGGTCGTCAACATCAACATCAACGAGTTCAAGAGGAGGAAGGACATCGGTGGGTCTCAACCGGGGCTTCAGGATGAGCCGTCTTGTCAAATCGCTCCTTAATGTGTGCGTGAGGGCCCTGCTATGGATTCGTGGTATTCCACCTTTACTGCCTACGTTTTCTCAGATGTGCTTTTGGCTGAAGGAGACTCCAACGGTACCAGCCATGAATGAATCTTGTTAGAAGTGGAATCTCCTCCAAGACGCTGTAAACTCATTGTGCCGCGGTGTGGGGAATCCAGCCGAATCCGTCGCTGCCATGCATACAGAAGTCCAGGCGCTCTGTTTGGCAAACAGACGACACTCATTTATCGAGCTACATGCCACGAATTTTCCGTGTTTCCCTTTACAACACAGAGCGGCGCGGGATCACCACCATGCCTTTTTAAGCGCAGATCCCTCCCTACCCTCCCGACACCGCAGGCGAGGGAACAAAGCCCATTCTGCTTGCGCATTTTATCAACCCTCCTCCCACCCCCGCTGCCGTTGCTTAGAAGCAATCTTGGTAATTACAACGGGAACAATGGTGTGTACCTTACCCATCATACTGAGGTGTGCGTGTGCTGTCCCTGTTTCCCAGTGATGAGGTATATCAAACCCGACGAGGAGGGGACCCTGATTGCAAGGCTGAACAAACTCAGCATCCACTCCATCCGGAAGAAGTCTGACAGGCTGACCAGCTACCTCAAGATGCTTACGGGGGCGGAGCCACTGGTATGCCATCTCCTGTGACACGCATAGCTGAGTGTCCCGGCCTTCACTTGTGCCATGTGCCTCTGAGGAGTCATCTTTTGGCACTGGCACCTTTAACAACGGGGTGGTTCCACGCTAGCATTCAAAATTTGCCTCCTTGGCCACTGTCTTTATTATTGCCTGTCAAATACAGATACACTGGCAGGGTAATGGGCCCACAGAGCTGTTTGCTCTTCACCATTTCCTTATCACGAGTGTGTTAGGAGACCAAAGGTTCGGCATCCATTCTAGGTGATGCAAGCCGCTTCTGAATGAGCCTCTGCCGGTGAGCTGGTTGAATGTTTAACCCCCTCCCCCGATCCAGGTCAAAGATGAAGCCTTTGATAAAGAGGAAAAGCTTTTCCGGAGCCTCGAGAAGGCCGTGAGGCTGCTGGTGAAGAACGTGTGCTGTTACCTCCACCACATCCAGGTCAGACATCAGACTCCTACACGGCTGATTGATTACCCCTGACCCTTGTCTTGCCCCTATGGGAACATCGGGTATCTCTGATAAGGCCCCTATAACAAAAGAACAGACGGCAAGGTTATGTGGATGTTAAAGTCTTGGATTTATAGTGACCTATCATGTTGGAGCATGGAAGTCATCCACGAATACCTGCAATAAAAGCCTCCCGTCTGAGAGCTGTGAAATGTGTGCTACTTTCATCCTTGCAAATGTTTAACTTGAAGCATATATACAGTAATTCAAAGGTATTAATCAATGAGATAAACAGATGCCCTGTTCTGCTAACAGACCACATGTGTGTTTCAGCTCTAAAATGGTTTAAAAATGGTTTGAACGTTGAACGAAGATGCAGGAGACAAGCCTGTGAGGCTTGACTGGCTGCTCTTGGTGCTCCTCACAGGCGATGACTTCTCTGGCCGCTGACCATGCTCAGGATCTGGAGAAGATAATAGTGGATCCAGACAGGATAGACTGCAATGGGTCTATCCACAGGAAGAATGGGGGTAGTCCGTACCGGCACTTTGTGAGTTTTGGCGCTTCATGGGATCACCCATAAAATTTGCGGGTGTGCTTCTAGAAAACGGTTCCAGCAGTTTGTGACTGTGCTTCTAGAAAATGGTTCCAGCAGTTTGTGAGTGTGATTCTAGATGCCTCCAGCAGTTTGTGAGTGTGCTTCTAGATGGTTCCAACAGTTTGTGGGTGTGCTTCTAGATGCTTCCAAAAGTTTGTGAGGGTGCTTCTAAATGGTTCTAGTCATTTGTGATTGTGCTTCTAGAAGATGGTTTCAGCTTCTAGACTCTTCCCAGCAGAATAATAGTGTGCTTGTAAATGGTTTCAGGAGATTATGTGTGTGCTTCTAGATAGTTCTTTTCCTTATGTCCTCAATCCTGAAGCTGTGATAGGGCTATAAGTGGCACACTGGGCCTTTGTGCTGTTTCTCATTGACTGCTTCACATCAGCTGTCAAGTATGTACAAATCAAGCTGGTGTCATGAAAGCATGCAGCGTGTGAATATGTGTTTCTCCCTGGCTTGTTTGCATTTGCATGACTTCTCCTTTCTGTGAGGTGGTTTTGGGGGTGGGGGGGGTGCATGGGTCATATGACATAGAAACACCAGCACCACTGTTAATACAGGTCACGCTCCATTCGGCATGGAAAAATGACCCAAGAATCAGGGATGGGGGTTAAAGTTTAGCCAAAACCACAGGCAGAAATGAGATGATAATGCTTTTATGTACAATGACTTGCCGTTTCTTCTCAATTTATACTATTGGGTGTTTTTAATGGAACTGTTATGGTCTGGTTACTTTTTTTGCTTGAGGAATAGCAATAACAGAGCCCCTTTCTGGGAATCAAACCAACATCCTTCTGGTCCTCCATCACTACGGCCCCACTGGTATTTTTATGAAAAGATGTAATGCACAGGTGAGCAGTTTCCCTGAGCAGCCCGCAATTACCCAGTGTCCTCGCTGTCCTCCCACAGAAGGAGAGTCTGGAGCGTTTGGTGCTCACACCCCTGTCGACGCTGCAGGGCATGTTCCCTGGGCCCCAGAAGCTGATCCAGAAGCGGCAGGACAAGCTGTTGGACTGCTACAGCTGGCAAGAGAGGGCGGGCTCTGAGGAGCAGCTGCTGGCCCGGCGTGACTATGAGGCCCTCAATGCCCAGCTGGTGGACGAGCTGAAGCGCTTCAACTGCGCAGCACGGGCCATCCTGGACAACTGTTTACAATGCCTGGTGGGCCTGCTCAGGGACCTGCTGGACGCCTCCACCCAGAGGGTCCCCACCATGCAGCAGCTGCCGGTGTGTGGGGGGGAGGCTTCATAAAAGGGCGGTGCTAAGAAGTTAGGGGTATGGCTAACCAGATAGGGGCGGGGCTTCTGGATTGGGTGGGTATCCCAGAATGAGGGAAATCTTAAGAGGATAGATTTGGGTATGGATGGTAGGGACATGTCCCTACCAATACAGTGGGAATACTGTGCATGTTTAGGGAGGCAGGGGTTCAGGGCTGATTTGGTCCCTACCAGTGTTGCAACCAAACCTATGCCCTTGGGAAATGTTATTGATTTTTGAGACAGTGCCTAGGGTTGGCCAGTCTTGCTCTGTTTTTTCCCTTGTAATGGTAATCGGACTCCATAGATTGGTTCATCCCAGAAGCTCCAAACGGATTAATTTAATGTCTGCAGACCTGCCTAATAACCTGCCTAATTTCAGCTCCATATCCTCCGAAAACCTACGGGGGGGGGGGGGCAGATTGAATCTGCCAACCCTAGTAGGGGTCCCATGGTGACATTTTGTCAGGGGGTCCAGAATTTGTAGTTCCCCCCCCTGAGTGTGATGCACAGCTGGTCTGAGTTCATTCATTCATTCATTCATTCTTTCATTCATCACTTGCACCTAGGCTCCTCTGTCAAACATTTGTGAAGTCCAAAGCAGCATCATGGATGGGTTGAACAACCTCAGCTTCGTGAAGGACAATGCTCCCAGGCTCATGGAACGGAAAGTGAGCTTCGAGAAGCCGAAAAAGATATCGGTAGGTAGATGAGCGAGCTGAGCGAGGCTGCGGCAATCCGGAACATTCTTGGGGGAGATTAGCGCAGAGCCTAGCTGTGGGCTCGCTGATTGATTACTGTGGGAGGCGCAGTGCCCCTGGTGTCTCCAGTGTGCTCATATTAGATTCTCCCCACTTAGCTTCTGCCTTATTTAATGGGACAAATTAAAACTCAATTAATGCATGCCTGCTGAAGATGTCACCCGCGTCTGCCGGCGCTGGTCGAGCTGGAGCCTGATTTTCTAGATATCACTCCCTCAGGACCAGTGGTGCGTGGGAGGGGTGGTTGCTAACGACCAATCAGCTCCTCCCCTGGGAGGGACAGCCCCCTCCTCCTCTGGGGCTCATTAGCTGTAACCCTGAACTGCCCTCGCCCACCCCCCCCCAGCTTCCGGAGGTGGCCAGGCAGACAGAGGTCCACCGCACTGGGCTGCTGGCCTCCTATCCTCTGGACCGGATGTACCAGCTGAAACGTAACTGCAATGCGTGTCAGGAGCAGGACGTCAGCTTGCTGGAGGGTGAGCTGGTGGCCCTGTTGGAGGACCAGGATCCCCTGGGCAGCAGCAGCCGCTGGCTGGTCGACACAGGCGGTGAGTAGGATCTCCATCTCAAACACCTGGAACCGTATGGGTGGGTGGAGTCAGAACGAAGCCTACAGGACGTTTTGCACAACTTGGTGTAACCCTCGCTCACAGAATAGCAGGAAGTTGTCCTTCTTTTTACACTGTACTTGTGGCTCCAATTACATTTAAGTTATTTAGCGGACACTTTTATCCAAAGTGACATACAGTTGAGAAAGCAGTCAGCCAGTCCCTAAAGCAGTTGAGGTTGAGGGCCTTGCCTTTGCTCAATGACCCAATGTCGAAATCGTCCTGCAAACCCTGGGACTTGAATCCAGCAGCCTTCCAATCACAGGAACAGCATCCCAACTGGTTGAGCCACACACCGCCCCCCAGTTAAGGTTCATCTAAGTCAACATGTGACTTCATGGTAATTTAGCGAGTAGGTTAGTCCACGGCGGGCATGAATCGGGCCCGGCTGCCTTGTTTATAAAGGGGCTGCGGGATGGCAGATCATCCAGGAAAAAACGACCGTGCTACACTCATCGGTCTACTAGTGATGCATGTTCAGGTTCCTGGTGACATCAAGTGTTGCATAACATCCCCCCCATCCCCACACTCTCCCTTTGGGGCCCTTTGACATGGAGGTGCTTGGAAAACAACATCAGCAGCAGCAATAACAAGAGCACCCATCTCCCGCGGGAATAGCGGCAGCATAACGAAGCTGCGTCACATCGCCGTGGCTCCTTTTATGGACTTGGAGGTCACGCCCCCTTCTAAAGAACGGGGAACTGCAGCCATAGCCCGTATGTCCTGATCACCGTGCGTGTCGGTGAGCTGAACACTGTGTCAGTAGTCCGTCAGTTCACTGCTAAGTCGTCAGCATTTCGCATACATATTCAGCCATGGCCCTGCTGGTGTGTCGAGTCGCTCTCTGGACCTAATCGTGTACTGCATGCACAGAAGCCCCCCCCCCCGCCACGTGCCGAACGCCGCGTTTTTGCGTGAGCCTCGACCTTGACGGAATAGGGCACCTGCCACAAGAACGCAACCCAAATGACCTTGAGGGGTGGAAACGCAGCAACTGCCTGAACGGTCTAGAGGTGAAACTGCAGTGGAATGACTCAAATAAACAAATGATGTAATGTGGTTGTGGTGGGGGGGGGGGGGGGGGGGTGGCGGGGGGAGGTGGGTTTTATGGTTTCCTGGGGTGGGGGGCCTGTTACCTTTTTCCCGGGTTGCAA